>JANQDE010000099.1:333567-408834 GCA_037157785.1 Cephalotes varians | reverse complement strand
GCGCGTGTGCGTGTGCGTGTGCGTGTGTGTGTGTGTGTGTGTGTGTGTGTGTGAAGTGCCCCATTTCTACTGAATTTGAATTTTGTAATAGAGGATTTTTTGACTAATATGATATAATTTGTCTCCAGTATCATTAATGTAGTACCAAGATATGGTTTCTATTAAAAAGATAAAAACATGAAATTTTAGTAACAATAATTCTAGTTCATTATTACTTTTGCTGGCCATCAGATTATGTGCATTTATCTCAAAAAATATAATTTTATTAGGTGCAAAAGTTCTTGCCGATTTTTTGCAATTTTTTTATTGCAAAAAAAATCAATACAATATAAATTAATCAAAGTATTTTCTATTGTTTTTCACGACTTTTTCTCATCTTTCCGGAATTTATCTTCTTCCATAGCTGCAGGATGTCCAAAGTTCTCTAATATCGAAATTACCATTTTTAATTCCTTACCAATTCGCACACTAATGATTACAACATTTTCATGTCTCACAAACAATTCCGTGTGCATCAGCACTTTTCTCTTGATGAAAACAAAACAAATGACAGTGGCGAATATGTTCTTTATTTGACTCCATTTTTAATTATATTAAATGTAACGTTATGTTGACATCTAAGACTTGCATATATGCAAGTTTATTAATGCAGAGACGCCAATTTACAAAACGTTTTTGTTTATAAATCATATTGTATGCATATGTACAAATATCTATCCGCAGCGGCAAAAATTTTGCACCAATCTAATATACATATAATAAAATGATGTTAAGGAAGATGATGTTAAAAAACTTTCGATCCAAAACATCAAGGCTGGAATGATTTAAATCGATTGATTAAAATCAGTGATTTAAATCGCGAATTTGATTAAAATTTTAATTGTTAATTTTCATTATGATTTAATTATGCCCAATATTGGCTGTACTGTGCAGCAATTTTACAAGAGAAAGAAGGATATATGAATATGTATGAACTTATTTTGTATATAATTATATATTGGTGTCTCCGAGATTGCTACGTACTGCCACTTCTTTGTTTCTTTTTTCGATTCTTATTTTTTGAAACTTAGAAATGTGTTAGGAAACAAAAAGACAGCTAAATTTTTATATTCAAATGTATGCGTTCATCTTCGTGAATAAAAAATTATGTATACAATTTTAAGTATTCAAATATATTCATTAAAAAATAAGTTTTATTTTATTCATAAGAGTTATTGATAAAAATTAATTTAAAATTAACGATTTTCACTTGACTATTTTGAATCTTATAGTGTTTGAAATCACTAATTATTTACAATAAATTAAAGAAAAATTAAAAAAAAAAAATTTTAGTAAGCTTAGTAAAAAAACAATATGTTTATTATTTTGTAATAAAATTTAATTATTTTCTTATTACTAAAAATAATTAACTCGAATAATAAATCTAATTTAAAAAATCCGATTTAAATTTAAAAAAATCCAATTTTTTTAATTTTTTTTTTAAATCATGATTTTTCCAGTCCTGCCAAACATTCAGCCATACATTTTTGAAAAAAGTAATTAATGCATTACATTTTAGTAATAATATTTCAATTCAATTACTATTTCTCTCTACGAAATAGTATATAATTTATGATTTAGGAGAAATATAAACAAGGTGTAATCTAATCGCCTATGATGTATCTATGACATGCAACACGCGTAAAATAAAAATGACGCAAAAGGGATGAATGACGATGCTCCTCAAGGCTATATATCGATCATAGATCGATCATAGACATATCGATCATCGTAATTGAAATGCAGATGTAATCGGTTTTTGTCTCCGAGTTCAAATTGTTTATACGGTTGGCAGTGTCGATAGACGCCTCGAGCGAAAGACGCCCACGCTGATTCATCGCGGGAATAAAAGTGCGAGTGCCATTATCGACACGGAGATACGATCGGCGTCGAGTTCGTGTCGGACAGCAATCTTTTCCCTAGCAATCACGTCCCTCTTCCGAATTGACATGGCTCCATGTTACGAGAATACCCGCTGTTGAATTAACGCCACTTTGTGCGTTCACTTGCGGCAGCGAAGTGAACATAAGGCGATGATAAAAATACTACGATTATTTTCGGAGCGAAAATCTCGCGGAGCTACTGAACTGCACCATCTCTCTTGCGACTCTTGACACACCGCGCTTTTAAGTCTGCGGATGTTCCGCACCCGTAACGCCATTAATTTCCTCGGGGTTTCTTTCATCAGCACGCTCGCGCTCGCGCGTTTAACGAAATTTACGCCTTGCCAGATTGCGCTTTGATTACTTGCTAAAATCATCGATTGTACACGTAGCGGAAAAAAACCGAGTGATAATTAAAACTTTAAACTTTCTCTCTCGTCTCTCTATTCGAATCGTTTGACCGGCTAGAATATTGCTTATATAGGAAGAAGGATTATATATTACTCATTGTATAAATAAATAATTTGCATTTTTATATCTTGGAATGCAACCAAAAATCTAGATTCGAGACAATGATTTTTTACTATCTTTCACCTTTTGAAACCAAGGAATTAACGCGCCGAGTGCGATCTTCACATAACATCACGGAGCACCACAAGAACACTGGCCTCACAACAAGTGAGGGACACACATTTCTTTTTTTAGCGCGATCCCATGGCGCTTAGTCGATACTCGAACGCGGAAAAAGAAGTAGCACACGCGATGCAAAGAAAAAGCACGCACGTAAGGTGGGTGTAGATGGGCTCCTCTTCCGGCACGATGCGTGCAGCCTTGCGACGAGGCAGCGACTGTCTTCACTATGAGAAGCTACCGTGTGTCCCTCACATACGCACTTCTCGCTCACGCACTCTGTCCGACTCCGTTTCCCTCACACCCACTGCATCGCGGTCTCGCCGTCCCTCTCTTTTCTCATCGCATGTATCCTCTATCCTTTACCGTCCTCGTCGCTTTATCAGCGCGCTTATCCGTCTCTCCTTCCTTCCCAAATGAATAAATGAAGTCTCACTCTTTCTCTTTTCTTTCTCCTGCCGTGTTCGTTCTCTCTGCCTAGTTTCTTCGTTCCTCTTAATCTTCCCTCCTAACATATTCTCCTTCGTGAAATCTCATCTTGCAGCTTTCTCGAGGTCAACAGAAAAATGTCTGTGTTATTCATAATTTGATTCTCTGTCGATTTTTCCATTACTTGGGTGTGAGGGAAGTTGTTCTCGTTCGTTTGTCAAGAAAAAGAATGAGAGCGAATTATATTCATTCACTTCAGTGATTCCGAAGAAATAAGGATGTCTCGATAAGGCGGTCTCGATTCCCTGGAGAAAATCCGCGGTATGAAGTTAATGAAGGTCGACCAAGTGTTGATGACAAGAATTAGTATCATTTCAGTTCCTCGAACGCCGTCCCTATTGCAATATCTCTCCTGAGAAAAAATGACTGTGACATTGCGGAAAGTCCCGAAGTTTTATCAAATATATAGAACAAGAAATTAAGTAACCGAACTTCGCATCTTTTATGAAGTATAAGGGGGAAGATGACGTTAAATCATGATATCTTCGCAGAAAAAAAATAAATGAAATAGAACACGAATGATGATTCACCCCAGAACGCTTCGGGGCAGATATCGGGGCAAGAGGAAGCAGGTGATCACAACTGCGAATAAAGAGATCTAGATCACGTATGTAACAATGCATCATCAGGGAGTAGCCGCGAAAATCGTTAAAGACGCACTAATCGTTAACGCAAAGAAATAATTTAAAATATCAGCTAAATGTCAGTAGTAATTTGAACTTCTGTCATTATTAAACGTTGGCTATTAAAAATAAAACGCATTGGCTGTGACATATCTTATTAGCTAAAATTAAAAGCGTACTTTACACACGAATAGCTAAAAAAGTACAACAACTTTAATATTTTACACACGTGAAAGCATTCGATTTAACTAAACGTCATAGTTGTAGCAGCAAATATTTTTTGCTGTTGCGCTTACATTTTAATAACTATAATAAATTAAGCTTCGGTAGCAATGACATTAGCTATTACTATTTTAAAGACACAGCTGCCACTGCTATTTTAATTTCGTTGGCTTTTCTATGCGTGCGATTGATCACGTCTATCAATCCAGAAAAAATTTTTTCCAGAAAACATAAGACAAATGTGACAAAGAATCGGACAAATATGAAACGAAATATTTCTCAGTGCGGTATAAAAACAATGGTGACGTAAATCATAATAGTTCTTACTTAAATCGGTTCTCTTAGATCATGTACACCGGTGACTCAATCGAGGAGTGGAAACGCGGGATACTCGTTGTCTTCATGATATACGTCGTTGCGAAAAACGTGACGGCAAAGTCATCCAGAGCGAGCGACAAATGCTCGGCCATTTTTTTTATCCTAGTTTAGTGGGAAAAACGACACGCGTGTAAAACAAATTGCCCATGCGAGATAGAGGCGAAAAAAGAATGAAAGGAGAAGAATTGCAAGATTATATGCTTGCGTGACGAAACTGGATGATTTGCATAAATAAATATATTGAAAAGCAGAGAACTTTAGGCTAAATATCTTGGAAAGCTCTAGTTTAGAAAACCGTGCATTGTTTCCAGCTTATTTTTTCGCTGTAAGATATCTCGGGATATTTCTGTCTGGCGGCAGACAAAAAACGGCGAGAATGCGCTGATAAAAGTACGATCGATAGAAGGGAAAGTCGCGATATCGCGTTTTCTGCGTTTCTTCTTTTGATTCTCGTTCCAACTCGCTGCATAGCGTGGTGCATCTCACACGTGAAAGCTGATGTTTGCGATGGATGTCGACGCAGCTGTCAGGAGCCGACATGGCAACGGCCACCGCCTCCATTCCGCGATCAGCAATGTAAATGAACGCGAGCATGCAACCTCGTTAACAGTCTATTATTTCGTGATGCAGGCCCCGACGAACTTTTATTGCCTATCGACTATCGCACGTGGGCTTGGGCTCGAAATGCAGTCATTTTCATCTACGAATTTCAGCAAATAATGCTGGATGCCTAATATCGGAGATATCTAATCTACACATTCTTCGATACTTAGAATTCCTCTTTTTAAATAAAGACATTTTTTCCAAAATATTTTTCTTTAAATAAACATCTCTCGTCGTCACCAATGTTTTCTCTATACGAAATCGTTCTGAAAATGCTCGCGACTCTCCCGGATACTTGACGTGCCTGAATTGGAAGATGATTAACGACGACATAAAGCCACCACAAAATTAATCACTTTAGATCCTCTAGGAACTTATTGAGTAGGGTCGACTAAATATTCGTTCTTGCATGTGTAGTCGACCTTATTTGTCGCCACCTCGCTTCATCTATTTTAAGTCCCACGGAAGCACGTGCGCACGAACGGAAAGGTCAATACCATAAGAGAGGACTCTGAGCGATCTGATACGCTCTTGACATAATTATGTAATCGCTGTCATATATCATCAGTGACAAACTTCAAAACAGGAAGAGCCGCTAATTAAAAAAAAAGTATACGCATCTATATTTACCGTAACAACATAATTAAAAAATTGCAAATTTTAGTGAACGCGTCCTCAATATCTTATAAATTTTTAACAGGATCTGCGATTCGATGGTCGATCAACCCCTTGTTTGGTTAGAATTACCTGGAAACCGAAGCTTTGTTCTTCACAGACTAGTACTCGTAATAATACTCGTAGCTGAATCATCCACCACCCACGACGGATTGAGATGAGACGATGAGACGAGGGGAAGATATTGAAGAAGACGGAGAGAAGCAAAAAGGAGAGAAGACAGAACGAAGGAGGACGTTATTGTCACGCTCGAGCACTTTACGCCAATTTGCAGACGTGACGTTTTGAAAAGGATGTTCCTGATAATATGGAAAACGTTGAACTCAGCGGATAAGGTCAAGTGGGCTAGACGTTCCTCGCGCTAGTTACGACAGCTAATAGAATACGCGCATCGGTGAACGGAGAAAGAGAAGATCTGAGCAAACAGACCTCGCTAGCTGGAAAGTACAACCGAAATGGATGAGACAAACATGATATTTTTATTTGCAGATTAATCTCTCCATTGCGCGAAAAAATGATTCCATATAAAAGAATTAAAATATATTTACCCGATTTTTAAAAGCGTTAGGGAAAAACACGTGCATTATTGCACGCAATTGCATTAGTGCACATGCAAATGTGCGCTATTATAATTTACTTTAGCGTTTAAAATTCTCAACGAATGAATCGTGAATATTTGCAAATGTTACTTTTATCGTTATTACAAATAAGTTACAATCGTATTTATCGCGAGTTTTGCACTTTTCGGAGGATTTCTTCAAGAAATATAAAACATCGGGGAGATTTTCACTTCGCGAAAACTTCTTTCATCGCTCGTGTAAACGTAACACCCTTCGACGAGAAACCGCGATTCGTTCTGAGATACAACCTTGGGCGGAGAAAAAAGAGGCAATGGAGATTTCTTGCTCCAGTTGAAGTTTCTTTTCTACAATTGCAGTGTAAAGGCGCGCCGAGTACGAGAGGCGGTTAGAACAGCGAGGTGGGAGCACGATCGTGGGAGAGATGAAAAGGGACATAATGGAAGAGCGCGGAGGTGGAAGGAAAACAAAAAAGAAAATTTTCTTTGCTATCTGCGGAGTGAGAAACCGCGCGTAAGTAGCTCTGATGTCTGAGAAGCCGAAAGAGAGGCGCGCCTCGTTACACTCTCGTCTCCGACATTTTCTCCTTTTCTGCAAATATAGAAAAAAACGGCATGGAACGACAAGAAGGCGGATACGCGACGCGTCAGAAAAATGCGTGTTTTCGACTTTGATGAAATCTTTGATTAACCCCTTGACATACAATGACGAGTTGGGGTCGTCATTCATTTCATGTGCCACTGTAGACTTTGACGAGTCTGACTCGTCAAGAGCTGTTTTCGGCGGACGCCGTGCAGTATATTTTGTTATGTAACAATCCAAATTTCAAAATAAAATGTTCTCTTTCTCAGCTTGCACATAACTGTTCAGTTGAGCGAAATTAAATAATATTTTTCGGACGCATCAAATTCCGTTTTATTTGTATGTCAAGGGGTTAAATCGTTTGACTAGATTACGCGAAGTCGCGTGCAAAGAAATTCGAGAATCTCAACGAGACGGACAATTTCTTTAACGCCTACTTTCTTAAGTTCTTTTTCCAGTGGCAAGTAATAAGTGCATTTCCGAATGATTATAATATTATACCCGTCGATGTAAATTTGATCTTCTGTGAGGTGCAAGGAGGGCGACTAGAGCAAAGACGAGACGCGGAAAATGACCGTATCTTGCGGGATAATAACCGGACAGAGGTAGATGTTAACTACTAGGTCCGCATAGATAGACTCACCTGAAATGATCGGCCAGTTTAATGCGACCGCTTATTATCGGTCGCAGAAAAAGCGGCGCGAAACGACGGAACCTGGAGCGAAGAAAACGAACGGAGCGGCATTGATATTCGAAATCGGTTCCGACTGACGATTTTCGAACAATGCGCTTTACTCGTCTAAATATTCTTTCGCATATAAGATCGTTAACAAAAAAAAAGAACGATCGAGCTACTTCTTCACAATAAGATTCAATTTCGTAATCTTATGTTCGATAAAAATTGAAATTTTTAACTCTCCACACCTATTTTTTCAAACAAGGAGGTCACTCTGGGTCAATGTGACCCGAGACGAACTTTGATCGTTCGCCATTTGACCATTTATCCACCGATTATCTTGAAAAAATTCTCGAATGCACTTGTGACATTGTTAAATCGATTGCTATAAAAAAACAAGAGCCTTAGGAATTATTAACATATTAAAAAAATTCGCGAAAAATTGTTTTTTTTTTAAATGAATTTTTTTTTAACTACAGCTAGAGGGCATCATACCCGCCAATTTTCAAATTGCTCGCAAGATATTTACAGAGCAAAATTGAGGTTCGAGTCACATTGACCCAGTGTGACCTCGGAGGGTTAATATTATCAATAATTACTAAATATTTTTATCATTGGATATTAAGTTACTTTTACAGTAACTTGCGAAATAAGGCAAAAAAATAAAAAATGATCATTGTCAATGAACGAAGAAACGAAGTCAATGAACCGGGGAGAAAAGAGAAGGACAGAGTGTGGTGCGAAGATTTTACGAGATGGTAGTCGTTAAGAGCGCACGATGCCGAATAAACTCTTGGGAGCTTCGAAAATTATTTCCATCGTAAATCCTTTTTTTCCCCCGACGAACGTTTAAAGTCGTATTTCGTAAAACGACGCGAAAGCATATGAGAGTGAAAATAGAATTGCAATTATCGTATTCTTTGACTGGATTATTTCGATCGATTGGATATTTAGCTCGATATTTTAGTGACATAAATAATTATATTGTAGTTTTATGTCAAATTTTGTCGCAAATTATGGATCGTTTAAAGTGGATTTGAAAATTATTTATAGTCATTATCTTAAAATCGATAAAATGAAGAAAATAACTCTGTAATGCGAAAAGTAAATTAATAATTTATTTAAATAAATCGAGAAAATCAAATCAAATGCATGCAGAGCTTACATGAGAGTTTATATCCGGATGATTAATGATAGCGTTTAATTGGAATATATATGCATCTTGTTCGCTCATCAGAAAACAAAAGCTCTTGGGGTTGTTCGCGCATCTATAGTTGGTGGCGTTAATTACCGTGGTAAAATGACTGATATCATCTTTATAATCCGACCGAGTCGCCGCGAGGCATACAGTAAATTGTTTCTACCGGAAACGAGCCTCCTCGACATCGTTGCTCTCGGCTTTGTCGCGCTCGCGCAATCGCGAAATCGCGCGAGATGAAAATTTCGTCGGTGCGCTGAGTAAATTGTCTCAACTACGTCAATTCGTAAATTGTCATCTAGCGTACGTTTCAGCGTGTCATCGCGCAACTGTAATAAAACTACATATGATGCAAAAAGATGTTTATTTATAATTTTAAAATCACTATCACATCTGAATCAAAGAAATATAATAATTCCATCCAAAAAGAAAAATCTATACAAAAATTTCAAGCTTGACTGAACTTTCTCTGCGAAATTCCCGTTAAATTTGTGTGCGCTTAATTATTTACGGTACTTTTTAATTGGTAAAGCGTGGTAATTAATGAATCCGAAGCGGTAAAGGCGGAAAGAACTCTTAAGACAACAAGATTTTTTTTATCACATTCACGGTAGTAAGTGTGAAGAACCGCAGATAAGATTATACGACCTATCGCAAGGGGCAAATAGTAGATCGTGACAATAGGTGCGCCCGCGACTTCCGGTTTCTGGCACGACATGTGAAATGTACACTATGCCTTGAGACAAGACACGTTTGTACACACAAATATGTTGTTACCTAGTTTACATAGATTACATAGATTAGGATGATTTGAAAAATAATTTGACATTTGATATTAAAGACAACAGTTTCATATACTTTATTTTTCAACATAATCCCCTCGAAGTGCTCAACGCACTTTCCCTAAATTTCTCCAGATTCCTTCTCGGAAATGGATTTTTTCCCTCAAAGGAAGGGAGATAAGTCGTTTATGGCCTCTGTCGCCTCTTCATTCAAATTTCTTTCCAGCCAGAAAAATTTTGAGTTTCGGAAATAGATGGAAATCTGAGATAGCTAAATTAGGCGAATACAGTGCGGAAGAATGTCAAGCTTCAATTCGGCTAATTTTTGCGGCAACACTTGAATACAATGACGCATCGTCATGATGAAGCAACTTTTTTGTTTACCGAGACGTTTTTCCGCGATCGCTGCTTTTAACTTCTCCAAAAGTGTTCCAAAAATAACATTGACCAGTAACGGTTTTTTTCGTTCTTAAAGTAGGAGAATTCTTTTCGCATGCCAAAAAACTGACTACATCACCTTTCTAGCCAATGTTACGGTCTTTGCCTTTTTCGTTTTACTTCGTTTAGTCCACTGTTTGGATCTGTCCACAGTTTGCGTTTTTGACTCAGGTGTGTAGATGAATCCAAGTTTCATCTATAGTCACGAAACACCGCATGAAATTCGCATGGATTCTTCTTAAACATTTCCAAACAGTCGATATTCGCATATGAACTCGCTTTTGCTCTGAGCAAACGCGATATCCATCTTGCAGAAAGTTTTATCGTATTCAATTCATTATACAAAATGAAATAAATTCGCTCAATTGAGATGCCCGTGGCTTCTGTTATCTTGTGCATTTTCACTCGGCTGTCGGACAAAAGTATATCACTTTATCGATAGTTTCTGGCGTGAGTTGTTTTCGGACTTCTAGAACGTGCATTTTTTATGTTTGTTCTGCTACGTTTGAATTCGTTTACCCAAAGTCGAACGATTTCATAAAAAGAACACGAGCCACTCAAAGAAGAAAAATTCTTTCATGGATTCCAAAAAAAAATCACACCTCGAATTCCAGTTTTATCCATTTTACTTCCACTATCCCACTATCGCTATTCCATTATCGCTCGAAACAATTTGTATCGAAACAACTGTCAAACAAAGAATTAATATCGGAATGACTTGAAACTTCACGTGGGTTATTAAAAGGAAAAGATATATGACCATATAGGTGTTGCTCATGCCCTCTATGAATACCCAAACCAAATTATTCTTCAAATCAACCTACCTCTCGTAGCTTCTCTTTGTTATTTACAAAATAATAGACAATATCAAAAACTCAGAAAAAGAAACTTTATACGCGCAAATTTTCTATGCCAGTGATCGGTCGATGATCGCAGCAATTAATTAAGGACTGGACAATCGCGTGACCGGAAATACGAACATGAACCACTATAAATGGCATCATGCGTAGGCACAATATCGTGTTTGCAATCACGCTCGTTGTTCCATGTTGATATAAAAATAGTATTAATAGTTATCGTGAGTCTCAGAAATTAGTCTCAATAAGTAAATATAAAATATTCAAAAATAGTTTCAAAAATTATCGATATCATTATAGAGCGATTAATCTTGCGGAGTGACTATAGAATATGCAGAGACTTCAACTTTTTGCAGTTTAAATTTCCATAATTAATCAATTGATATTATTTGACAAACTTAATAAAAATAAATTTTAATAAAGATTTTGAAAATTAAAATTACGTATCACTTCAAGTTGAAAAAATTATGCAAAATTGATAAAGAATTCCCACTTTACATAGAAATTTTTAACATCTTAGATTAGAATCAATATAGATTTTCAATTAGTATATTTTATTTATTCGTTATATTTATGATAAAAGAATTAAAAGTAAAAGAAGAAAATATTAACGGGTTTTAAAAATTATTATAGGCACGAGAGAGTTATATTTATCGATCGATAATAATATTATATTATGAATAACGATGATAATGTTCAACTAATTCGATCTACATATAGATATACCTGAGACACGATATAATACACGTTTTCTTGTAGTAGTACATCGAACGGGCCGTATCAAACAGGATATAAGTATACATCAAGGCAAGAAGATGAGAGAGTCACGAGAGAACACGAACTTTCGATTATACGCACTATAAATTTTCAAGCCACGCACCATTAACTCGCCGATAGCTGAAAATCCGGCTGAATCGATGAATCCCGGCAGAAGGTAATATTGGTCGGTGAATTATTTCGCGGCCCACGTTGAGAGTCGTGAAGACGTTTCCGACGCTGTGCAATCATATGGATAATTAGCAAGAGAAATTAACAGTCAAGTAGAGAATAATTGCTATATTATTAAGAATCTCGTAGAAAAAGAGATTCACGCTATTTCCTCGTTAATTGCGTAATTTTATGTATATATAAATTAATCATAAAAATACTTTAAAATAAGTAATTACAATATATATAAAAGAAATAAGAGATCTTAAATTTAAAGAACGGTCTTCGAAGCAATTACTGATCGGAGCAAATTCAAATGGCAATGATGATATTTGTACGGACAATGCATCGTAAATGGATGAAATTACATGCGACGCGCCATTAAAATGAAAACAGATAAAAAAGCGTGACTATGACCGCGACGAATAAATCGTTGCTCGGGGTACATAAAGAAATCGTAGTAAGGATTAGTTTGTCTTGACGAACGGATTCACTTGATCGAATCGAGATGGGCGCTCTCAATTTTGCTCTTCCCTTCACAGTTTTTCTCTACCTGTTACCATCATTGCTAGTGAGTCTTTTTTGCTAGATTATGCTGCTCGATGTAACATGCCGCTTTAAGTGGCTTATAGATCAATATTGTACGTTATATTATACAGTATTATTGATATTCAGACAATTCAATATATTGTGTGTAAATTAATTCGGTGCTTTTACCTTTAATCAATCTCTAGACAATTGAATGTATTGTATGTAAATTAATTCGGTGCCTTTACCTTTAATCAATTTCCGCAAATTCATTACTGGCGATAAAAAGTGGGTTTCGAAGAAGAAAATCATAGATAGATTAATCCTGATCAACCATTGACATCAATCATAAAACTCTATATCCACGCAAAAAAAATTTTGATGTGCAAAGGTAAAGGCACTGAATTAATTTGCACATCTATTAATTCTCAACATAATTTTCAATCAAATTATGCAATAATTTAGATAATTCTCTCTCTCTCTCTCTCTCTCTCTCTCTCTCTCTCTCTTTATTGTTATGAGTTTAACGTCTGACTTTGATTTTACCCAATTGTTATTAGCGACATCGATTGTGTTTGACAAAATTTTTTCTGACGAGAATCATGAAGCAAACCAAGATCTAGTGAAGACAAATTTTGTAAATTTGGATAACATATTTCTTTAAATGGAATGGATTATCGTTTCATGTGTAATAACGAGCGAGAAAAGGATTATGATGAGCTTTTAAAAAAATCTTGTGATCAAAAGTAACGATCAAGTTTCATTATTCAGTGTCAATTTTAATAATGTTTATTAACGCTAAAATGAGCATCGATCGTCATAAATTGACATCTTAGTGCGCAATATCTACAGACAGACCAATATTTTATAAGTTGCACAATGTATTATATTTCAAAGAATGTTTTTGACACGATATAAATTGTTTCCTCGATATTGCTTCCAGACAATCAATAATATTGCACCATCAAATATTGTTTAATAATATTGATCGTCTAGAAGCCGCTATATGTTTGATTGTATTTTTCTTAGAACGCATATGATCTTGGAAAAGTGGCAACAACTGTAGCGGAACAATTGAACAATCTCGTCAGTATTATTGGCGTACCAAAAGAAATTCACGATGATAACGGGGAAATCGAGTTTGAATTTGTGGATGGCTCCTTGAAACCGTTGATAGTATCGTCGAAATCTGTAGGTTCTATAAGAGACCCAACGAAAATGAACGTAGGTTTTCAAGCTAAAGTTGAATCAAAGAATCTTCCGTTAAGTCCTATTCGTGGAGGCATCTCAACGAATGTTCAGCTCGCAAATCAAGCGAAATGGTCACAAGACGCACTATTGAGCGAGAATAAAGTTTCTAAAGAATTTTCATCGGAAGAAGAATGGGTTAAAAACTCCAGAGACGCGATGACGGAAGAAAACAGAAAGAACGCGACGGTTTTTCACCTATACATCCCAGACATTAAGGATGTATTAAGAGAGAAGTTTGCCAAGGCGAGTATGCAACTCGGATTGGATGTCGGAGTCACATCGAAGAAGGACACGGATGAGAACGCGGACAAGATCGATGCCTCAGACGTCGATAATCGTTTGAGAGGGAAGAAAAATTACATCCGGCTCTGCAAGAGATTAACCGACGGATCGACAACGAGTTTGATACAGAAACTGCGCGGCAAGGACTGCGTGAAGCTCCCGAGGAGTGAATTTTATCTCGAGTCAAGTACGAAGAACGCAAATTGGAAAAAGGATGATACATTTAAGCTCGTAGGGCTGAAAATCGGGACTGACAACGGAAAGGATTACAAGGATTCCGGGAATGAAAATGCACGACGGAGCAGAATGACCGAAGCTTCGATTTCAGATATTTTGGCTAATTACGATGAATCGAGTATAAAAATAGCCGACAAGTTTGGAACGGGTCTGAACGTCAAGATGCCTATGATCGACAGTAGAATCGCTAATCTCTTGCGCGACGGTAAACTTTCGCTATCCGCGTCGACCGCATTAAAAGTGTGAGAGAGTGATGATTAACATCGATTGAGTCGATTTCGATTAACTATTTAAATTTACACATATATGTATGTATTTATGTGTGTACAAAAAATAAAGACACTTATGCTGTTAAACACGTTTTAATTTGGAGATTCACGAAGAAAGTATGAAGTTAAGGCAAACTACTTTGTCGCTTTATAATATCGCGTACATGCTTCAGCTTTTAAATGTAAAAGAGATTGGAATTAAGTAAGTATTTAAACGAAATATTTGTCGATTGCGCCAGTTGCAGCTCGTTTGAATCCGAAGCATGGGATTTTTAGCATGACATGCAAGACCTACCACCCTTTTATAATTCCACATTACTCTTCCTCGAAGAAAATGAATTCCAGATCCGGTCCGAGGTCAATTCCCTCGACTTACACTCAAGGTTAGAGCGTGTGACACGACCATTAAGACACAATAGATCATTTCAAGCTGTTGTGGCATATAATTAATCTTAACAACGGCAGCCGCGGCGCGGATATTCGCGGCGATTGGCGGCCTTCGCGCGAACAACCAGAACAAGATCTAAATGATTTTCCGCTTTCAAGCCTCTCCAGCTTGTCTGACGTCTCTCTAATATGGTATGACGTCGACAATTTATAAATAAATTGGCTAAGAGCGAGCGCGAGAATCGAAAAATCGCGAAAAACACTGCGCTTGCAAATTGTTAAGAATCGACGAAAGTTTGACACGAAGAATGTGCATATTGAGTTACCGCACATATTATATAATCATAATATCATCCGATCTGATCTGATCCAATAATTTGCGTCCAATTGGAATAGCGTCTATATGAGATCGGGTGAGACGAGAGACGCGCCGTTCGCGAAGATTACGTGATCATCTATTAAAGCATGACAAAGCTCGACTCTCCTACAACGATGCAATGCCAGCTATAGTTTGCGAGATATTGTTGCGTAAAATAAACTCGATTTCACATCGTATTTCACTTCAATATCACAATTAATGCGATACGATGCTGATATCACAGATATCAAGTACTTTCACGTTGTAATCTGTCTGTTATCTTCAAATACAATGACTTAAAAAAATTACGCTACGTTTCAAGCATTTCAGTAAATAATCAGGTAAATTAATCACGCCACGGCATGGCGTGACTAAGTGTTTATCAGTCACAAAAGCATCCGAGACTTTTATAATGCGTTATATTCTGGCTACGCGCAAAAGTGATGAAAACCGTGCAAGTGCCGGCGCGACGGCGACGATGTAACGATCATGGGGCAGAAGCCCAATCTGTAGGTCAATTCGCTTGGAAATTCATTTGATAGACGGAGCAAGGTACTTGTCCAAGATGCTGGACCGACTCACATGTTTGAATTTAATTGTTTTAACCGAACTTGATTCTAAGTCTATTAAGCTAGCACCTTCCCTTACAAAAAATTAAAATGGCACCTACATCAAAAGTGCTTTTTATGTGTTAATTATGCTCTATTTTTAATTTTTGTGTGGTTTAGCAGAAAATCGAGCAGATTGAAAATAGAGCTACTCCTATGATTTTTCGGCTAAAGCTGCGAGTACAAAAATTAGAAAGAGCATATAATTAGCATATGAAAAACACTTAATTCTGTATCATTTTTTATTAAGGGATGCTAGCTTCTTTAAGAGATTAGTCTACCTTGAAACTTTCAAAAATTCGATTTTTTTTTTTTCCTCTTAAATCGACAATTTAGTCTTAAAAATATAGAATTTTTTATCCAAAACTAGAATTCCAAATATTAACAAAAATACATTATTATGTCGAACAGTGCACAATATCGCTCAGCGTATAATAGGTGCCTTCTAATAGTAAAGAGACCATTTTGACAGCAAAATCGCTTTGACAAGCCGAGGAGGATGCAGAAGAACTTACTTTATGGCCCCGATATTGCTGGCTAAAGAGGTAAAATCTCGAAAATTATCATTTTATAAAAGAAAAACCTTACTCGAAGCTATTGCGTTTTTCTCAGAATGATGTTTTAAAAAATGATGGATTCAAGAACTACCATAAAATTTAATCCAAATGCTTTGAAATTTTGCTCAGTTATTGTAAATTAAATTATCTAAAGAAATATCTATGATTTTTGCGATAACTTACATACTTTTTTGTAATCCATATTTTATGTTAAATTTTTATGTGAACATTGAACTCTTTTTTTTTACGTGCACCATTTTCACATTTTTCAATATTTTTTAATTATGATAGGTATTTCTTTAACAAATTTAATGTGGATTAAGACTAATTAATCAAATTTGTACTACAACATATTTTGAAGCCGTTCACTGTGGATGCCTGCATCATGTGCAGGGCTCCAAAAAACATGCTGTAGGTGCCGCCATTTTGTTTTCCAAAAATATAATTTTTATATATTTTGTATGTTAACATAAGAGTAAATAGATATAAAAAAAATTTTTGTATCATGTATAGGTTTTTAGTAATCAATTCCCAAAGTAAGGTATGATTTTGAGGCCTCCCCAAAGTGGACTAACCATAATTATTTAATGTAATTTAGAATAACGTGATTCTAAATACAAAATACAACAACGCACGTGCTAAACGCATGCCATTTGTTCCTTGGTTTTATACATATGGGTTAGGGAAAATCTTTTTACAAAATGCCAATAGATCTGATCGATTTTTATTATTAGTGTTTTATATATATATATCATTGAAAAGATGCTATTTCATAGACATTCAGAACATTTTAAAATAGATTTAAACGATATTGGTGTTTTTAATATTCATATTTGAAAATAAATGAAAATCAGAAACATTTCAACACATTTTACTTTTTTATTATAAAAAAAAGAGAAAAACGCTAAACAAGTCAAAGAAAAAATTTGTCATGTTTATAGAGAGGATGCTCTAACTAGACAAATAGCAATGAATTAGTTTTGCCGATTTCGAGATGAAAATTTTGATGTCAAAAATGCACTTCGTTCTGATCGGCTTTTGGATTGTGGAAAATGTCCATAAAATCTTCCAAAAAATTGAAGAAAATCGTCATGTAAGCAACTATGACATAGCTAAGGAGCTAAACATTAATCACAAAACCGTTTTAGATAATGCATTTGCGTAAAACTCGATACATAAAGAAGATCGCTATTTGGGTGCCACATGATTGACGCTAAAAAATTTAATAGCCCAGAATTTCCATTTGCGAATCGCTACTGATACGAAACAAAATTGAGCCATTTCTCATTTGAAAAGATTGATAACAGCTGATGAAAGGGATACAGGAAATCGGGGTTGTTGTATGGGATTGGTTATCAAAGAACTTATAATTCAATCAATATATGCCAGAAAATTCTCTTTTTTATATTGTAGATTACTGACGTAATATTAATTTATGACGTAAAATCGTTTACGCCAAAAGCCTCGCGTATATTGCAACAACTTTTAAGAAAATGAAGTTAGCGAACAAATTTTTTTGATCTCCTATTTTGTTTTTTTTTTTCTTAGTTTTTGCCATTACCGCAATTTCACTGCAATCGTAGAAAATAGCATGTCTTAAACAAGTTTTGGCTGTGTTAGTTAATTATTATTGTAACAAAATTTATAAATATACTGTTTCTTATTAAAAAATGGGGTAGATTATCCTAAATGAGCCAGTACTAGTTGTCACAAACAGATGAAAAATGCGATTCTTTCGAAAGTAGGTAGAGGAAACACGTACACAAAGAAAAGCCTTGTACATGCACTCAGCGCAGCCCATACATGCTTTTCTTTGGGTGCGTATGCCATCTATCTATTCTTCGAAAAAGTGTCTTCTATCTGGCAGGCATACTGACTTTGACAGTCGTTTAGAAGTTATATGACATTAAATTTGTTAATTATGGTACGAAAACGAGAGAAGAAGACAAACAGAAATAAAACTCCGTCATATTATATTGAAAGCCGTTAGATCGGTGAAATTAATTTATCTATACAACAAACTGCTTCAGAATTTAATATGATAATTATTTAATGAATTATCGTACATCGTTAAATCGTTATTGTAAGAAGATTCTTGAAAAAGATTATTTACACAAAAATATTGTTATTTCAACAATTCAAGTAGACTGCTAAAAATAAGCAGATTTTTACTAAATCGCAAGAATAGCAATTAATTGATTATATTCTGCATGCTTTGGATATTTTGGTCTCTCTTCTAAAGAAGTCAAACTTTAGCTTATAATCTAATTTACTGTAACTCAATTCAGATGTCTATTATTTTATTTAAATCAATTCAATAGTTACTATTATTTCCTAAAATATAAAATCGATATTAAAATAAAAACTTTATTTTTTTATGTTTTAAAATACCAATCTTGGAACGTGTGAGTATGGAGTTAATTACCACATTTTCAGTTTTATTTAAAATTAAATCATTTATTTGTACGATAATATATTTAAGAATTTTTTTTTTTACCTAAGGTACCTAGAAGATATAGATATATTTTAACGTATGTAAAGTTTAAAATTTCTACATCTCTTTTTTTTTAAAAAATCACTAAAAACTACGATAACCTGCCCTCCAATCTCCCCTAACATATGACAATAATGTTCGAAAAAAATCGCAGTCAAATCGAGGTGAGGCACCACAAACAATTGCAAAGCCCCGACTGAATGCTTCGTGTCTGATGAGAAAAATTGGAAAAAAATTGTCCACTATGAGCCATTGAACAAAACGATTGATTTTGATCTCTCAGCAACTAATGCGATTCAAACGATCGATTCAAGAAAAGCGGCCAGAATTGATCAATAGAAATCTTTTATCATGACAACACCAAACTACACACATTTTTGACGATTCGGCAAAAATTGAAAAAGCTTAGCTGGGAAGTTTTGATACACCTACCTTATAGTCCTGACCTTGCACCGTCAGACTATCATTTGTTTCAATGTTTGCAGAAATCTCTTAGTTGAATAAACTTGACTTCAAAAGAGGCCTGCAAAAATCACTTGTCTCGGTTTTTTGTCCAGAAATCCCAAAAGTTCTATACTGATGGAATAATGGCTCTATCCGAAAAATGGCAAATCATTATTAATTAAAATGTCATATACTTGGTTTAATAAAAGATTTGTAAACAATTAAAAAAATGTTTCATCATGTGCTCCAATTTGTAAAAAGATTTTTTCCCTAACCCAATATATTGGGTTGAGGAAAAAGTTTCTTCGTATTCTCCCGATAAATGGCTTTAGAACCGCAGGATTAGGATCGCAGAACTCTAGTAATATTAATCGGATCTGGCAATATTTACGTGCGTTTGAAAAGTGACATATAGAATAATAATAAATAAATAAAAAGTTGTGATATTTGTTTATTCAATCAAGAGTTATTGCGTCTTGAAAATGAGTGAAAATAAAAAAGAAATTTGATACATTTTGAAATTTTATTACAAAAAAGGAAAGAATGCGATTTAGGCTGCTAAAAAAATTTATGATGTTTATGGACATGATGCAGTATCAGTACGTGTGGAACAAAGCTAATTCAAGCGTTTTCAATGAGGAAATTTTGATGTCAAAGATGCACTTCGCTCTGGTCGACCAATCATTAAAAAAGTCGATGAAATCATGAAAAAAGTTGAGCAAGACCGACACATTAGCAGTTATGATATCGATAAGAAACATCAAATAAAACAGTTTTAAACCATTTGGAGAAGGCTGAATACAAAAAAATTTGATGTTTGGGTGTCACATAATTTAACAGTGAAAAATTTAATGGATTGAATTTCCATCTGCGAATCATTGCTAAAACTCGAATGAAATCGAATCATTTTTTAAACGGTTCATTACGGATGATGAAAAATGGATTACGTACGACAATAATGTACAAAAAAAAATCATGATCGAAGCAAGATGAAGCTCCGCAAACGGTGACAAAGCCAAATTGACGTCAAGAAAAGTGATGTGTGTAGTAGGATTGGAAAGGAATCGTTCACTACAATGAGCTGCTGTCACCCGGTCAAACGATTGATTCTAACTTCTATTATCAACAACTGGAAAGATTACGCCAAGCAATCGAAAGTGACTAGAATTGATCAATATGAAAGGCGTCGTCTTCCATCATGATAACGCCAGATCCTACACATCTTTGGCGACTCGTCAAAAATTGAGAGAACTTGGTTGGGAAGTTTTGATGCATCCACCTTATAGTCCTGATCTTGCACCATCAGACTACCATTTGTTTCGATTTCTACTCTTAATGGTATAAAGTTGACCTTCAAAAGAGGCCTGTGAAAATCACTTGTCGCAGTTTTTCGCCCAGAAATCACAGAAGTTCTACAGTGGGTTCTATGGGATTATGATTTTATCTCAAAAATGGCAAAAGGTGATCGAACAAAACATATTTTATTTAATAAATTTCATTTAAAATATGAAAAAAACTTATTTCACTTTTGTATTAAAATACAAAGAAACTTTTTCCTCAACCCAATATATATATATATATAAAATAAATTTTTTTAATATTAAAAAGAAGATTATATTATTAATACAAACCTACATAAGCAGCTCATTGACAAAATTGTTAAATTCACTTAAAATTTTTTTTAGCAAAAATCAAAAACTTGATTAATAATTTTTTTCATTTAAACTATTGATAAAATTTTTGAAATATTATGATAAATGTTCAATATTGTATACGAAATAAACATTTGTCATTAATTAAATTGCACATTGATATCTGCACCTGATTCTCATTAATCTTTTTCTCATCTTATTTTTTAGACTTGAGAATCCTATTTAACACATTGTTTTAAAATTAAAATTGTTTTAGTTAAAATGTGTATATGGCATGAGAAACAATTTTTCTATTTATTAATAAAATGCACTTGACGGAATTTGCAACAGAAGAAAGGATTTAGTTGATTTTGAAACTGAAATATCTGTCAATATTATTTTCTTTCTTTTTAGAAAACAAGTAATTTAATTAAACACAATTTTTTATGATTTTATAGCATTTCTCTTATTAATATAAAAAAAATACATACTATATCACAAAACACTATTTAGTTATTTATTGGAAAAATACAATGTCTTCTCTTTTTTTATCTTTATGTAAAATTCAAATAAAAAAAAACTAAATACAGAAGAAAAATTGGCAAAACAAGTTTTATAAATAAATAATAAATAAAAATAAACAAATTAGTAAACCTAGTCAGAGTACAGAATAGGAATTTAAATAACCTTTCTTATAATTTGATTCACTTTTCTTCTTTCGATTTTAATTGTTATAATCGTTTTGAAACATTTTTAAAATATTCAATTCATGATCAAGGAATTCATCTATATCTATATCTATATCTATTTGATATAACTGCTTTTGCATATCGGCCCATTCTTATTACATCGTATACTTTTAATGGTATAATCGATCAAATTTTGAGCGTAATATCGCGTAATAGCGATAGAATCAATCGGCTTCCCCCGTGAAAGAAAGCAATTAACTCTTTCAATCCTAATGCCGACTATAGTCAGCATCCATGCGGATCTGTGGATATACGAGTACCATCTATAGTCGGCGCTCTGGTAATGATTAATTCTGCGGCATTTCGTGAATTTTTTGGTTTTATTGATCTGTATCGGATTAATTTTATTAAAATATGGTTCTTATTACTACGTATTAAAAATATGGTTCTTATATTTTTTTCATTCGACAGTGTAATATTTGTACAATAAGTATTATAATGAAATAAGAAAGTGTTACAAAAGCTCTTTTTCAGACTATTGAAAAAATTCGAAAGAAATCGGCTATCAATACTTTATCTACATATCTACACTATCTATTCACGTTTCATTCTATCTATGCAAAATGTATGTTCGCGGTGGGTTCCTCCGTACAAAGGAACCATACTTGCGGCCACGTGTGCCGTAAAGAAAGTGTTAAATTCGATACTTAATTTATAAGAATATATATATATATATATATATATATATATATATAATTAACATTAGATATAATTACAATGTACTCATATATTAGGTTTTTCGGTTAGTTTTGAGGAATTTTTGCAAAAAAAAAAAACGCTTATTTTAGAGAGATATTAAATTATATTTTTTTATTAAAAATATTTTCCCTCGCTAACTATAACTTTCTCTCACTTTTCTGGCAATAACTAAATTTTGCGATAAAAAAAAATGTTCGTCTTTCGAAGCAATCCATTCTATAGTAAACCCTCAAAACTAACTGGAACACCTAATTTTAATCTAATTTGATTAGAATAATAAAAAGAAAAAAAGAGCCAAGACAAAATGTTAAAATTAAAGAAATATTTTAAATTATAAAATTAAAGAAAGAACTTTTTTTATTTAAAACATACAATAAATGGAACAGTTTCGACTCAACGCATCTTCTTCAATCGATATAGTAAGTAGAAAATTTAAAACTTAGTCATAAATAATAATAACACATATAACAATAATTGGTCGATCATTCAACGCGAAAAAGAACGTAAAAAACATTAGGAGCCATATCATCAGCACACGTACATAATCTTTAATAAGATAAAATAATAAGATGAATAAAATAAACTACACGAATAAAGAATAAAGCCGAGCATGTGTTAAAAGAGACCGAAGTTATGTTCTGCATACTCTGTCTAGAATTAAAATTCATTCGTCCAAACTCTTAAACATTTATCTAAGAACATTCGAATTGTCAAACTATGTACGGCAGCACTTGTCAAGTTCTCGGATCCAAATTGTCGAAAGAGTAAGTGTGTAAGATTAAAAAATACACAACGAAAAGATGTATACATTTGCCAGTGGCATGACTGTCAAAGCTGTCAATGTTGTCGAGTAATAATTTGATTAATTTGAATTTTAATTTAAAGAAACTGCAAAGAAACCATTAATCATTCATCTTGGTTACTGTTTAATATTTAATTTTAATTTGTAAGTTTCGTTGCGAGATGAGCAGAATATTATTTACTGTTTTATTAATTTTTAATTTAAGTTAGTTTTGAAAACGCGCCCTTTTTGGTCTAGAGTCGTCTAGTATCGTTCAGCGTTGAAAAGGAAAGGAGAGGGCGTAGAGCATCCATTGTTTTATAGAGCTTTTAGAAAGTAAGACTTGAGCGAGCGTGGACACCGATTCCGTAACGATCAGCGTTCCATCTTGTACTGATTCGAATAAAAGAATACTCGTGTGCGTCATTTCATTAAAAACAAATTTCGTAAAGAGTTACGAAGAGTTTGGAATTCGTCTCCGAATTCGGACAAGGGGAAACTATGTCAGAAAAAGGCCAACGCGGTTAGACCAACGCGACGATCCTGTATAATTATTTATGACGGATATTTCAATTCAACGCCGGAACTGCATTCTTTCGCAGCTACGCTTGACGGAAATGCGAAATAAAAGGGGAAAGAGCGCGTGACAAACGTGAGAGCGATTCACGAACATTCTCGCATTCCCGAATGCCGCCGCGACGTCTCCGTCGGCGATCGATAAATTTAATTACGTGCACACGTACACGCAGGAGCAGCCGTTCTTCCACGGATAGAGAAACTATGTCGAACGGGCGTTCGTAATCGTACTCGCGTGACCGCGTGACCAATGACTTTTCCTATTATTGTCAATCATGATGATGATAAGATAACGCGGTGGAATCGACAGGTGATTTCCGTTCCGTTTATTCTCAATAAATTTCTGATAATAGCGTCGCAATTCGTGCAGCACTAACAACAAGTTTATGGTACGAGAAGTAGAATAAATTTTATGAGAATAAAAATAAATTTTGCGAATAATTTACAAATTAGATTCGTCGAGGTGAAAGTTACGATCAACAAAAAAATGCGATAGCATAATAAATAAACGCAAGGAATATCTCATGAACGAAAAAGGAAAAAAAATGTTTTTGTAGGAGATGTGCAAATATTTTTGCTAAAAATCGAAAGCAAATTTTTCTCCACGAAAAGGAAGCGCAAAATGGCTTCGTACAACTCGCGATTACGTATTGTGCGAAAAAAAAGGTTTCGTTTCCGTCGAGAAATTACGGCCGGCACGCTTGTCAAGAAAATCTTCTCAAAATTTGTCAACAAACGAAATCGCTAGTGAATTGTTCGGTGGATCAAAAGATCGTGGAAGAATGGAGCTTCGATTGCAACGTGCTCCGCACGGTCCACTCAGGTAACGCGATTTAACTCAGGTCGATTTGACTCAGATCGACTTAACTCAGGTCGATCTACAAAGACAAAATTTTGCGAATCGATTGGGTCAGAGACGTTTCAGTTCGCAAAGCTCTTCGACCTCCTTATTCTGGACCTTTTCCCGTGATTAATCGAATTAATGATAATCTTTTTACGGTTGAAATTTCAGGCAAACTTGTTAATATTTCGACAGAACGACACGGGTCCGGCGCGGCCTTCGGATCACGAGACAATTTGCGAGAATCGCGAATCAAGCACGCGCGCGCGCGCGCGCGCGCGCATACACTCGACGTAGGCAGGCCCTCGCTGCCTGCACGCGCGGCCGGTTTATTCGCCGTCCCACGACGGTCGTCTGGCCGGTTTTATGTAACACGATTCGCGTAATCGCGATCCTCCTTCGCCGGTGCGAACAACAGGAGGACACGATCTCAAAGATGGCCTCTCCCCGCCGCTGTCAAATTCGCGCGGCACCTCGGCGCGCGACGGATTCACGCTCGCTGACGAATTTCAGATTAATTAACAATCCAGTCGGTACTCACGATAACGAGGCCGACGATATTCGAGGAGCCTGCGTGCGACGTGCGGAGTCCAGCGAGGCGAGGGTCCCACCACCTGACGTGATCCCCGACGAGCACCGTCCAGCACGCGCCACTTGCCGCACGTCCGCGTGCGCCGTTCGCAGGATTTTGTGCGTTGCGTTTGTCACGAGCGCGACAACGTGAGGATGAGTCGCGAAGCCGTTCGAGGCGCGCGTCGTCGTCGTGCTCTCGGAGGAAACGCGGTCACCGCCGACACCGTAAACAGCCGTGCGTTGACTCAACCGGGACCACGGCGCGAATTCGATCGACCGCGATCAGTTGTCGTAAACACTGGTCGCCATGCTGCCGAGGCACCTGTCAATACGGACGCGGACGCG
Organism: Cephalotes varians; assembly: GCA_037157785.1. NCBI lineage: Eukaryota > Metazoa > Arthropoda > Insecta > Hymenoptera > Formicidae > Cephalotes > Cephalotes varians. The sequence continues at coordinate 383,644 of JANQDE010000099.1, read as the reverse complement.
GCGCCATCTAGCGCACGACCGTTGGCATCGCGCTAGTGCCGACAGATGGCCGCACGTATTACCCGGCAGTACGCGAGATCGGCGGGTTATCGGCTAAGCTTGTATCGGACTGAAGATTGGAACTCGATCGAGCGCACAAAACGAAATTAAATGTAAATTATCTGATTGAATTCTAATTTTTTTCAATTCGCAATCTTCGATCTCTAATGCATACTCTGATACTTTAGTCGATCATTTGTCGCATGCCACTCTCACCGTATCGCCTCAGTTTTAGTTACCAAAACGAAAACGACTTCGAGTATCTTCGATTAATTTGATTCGCGATTAATTTAATCGACAAAATTTCTTGTAGCAAATGTAATTATACGTACAATTCATTATTCCTAATCTTTTCCTCTCGATAAGAAAAACAACATAAAATTAGATAATTTCATTCGTGTTAAGTAGATGATGTTTATTATAATAATTCTTATAATCATCTTGAACAAACTTTATAATTAATCTCTCTTATTAACGAAAGAAATTTTTAGAGATCAATATTTTTGGAAATACACGGACAAAAATAAGTAAATAAATTTACTATTTCAAATCAACGACTTGTTTTGTAAATGAAAATCGCAACAATTTCAAAATAATCAATTGTCATCTGTGTCTTCCTGATTTGAATGCACTGTGAGAAATAGCAACGAAATGCGTCGATGTGTTATCCGTTAAGCGGTTGGCCATTGTTCCGCGCCGCGTTGGTCAGTGTGAAGTTGTCAGTAGGTTTGTTTTTCTTGCTTACACCTAATGTAAAGTGTACTAAATGTAAGCGAGACACACTAGCTACGTTTCTCTTACTTACACTTCGTACACTTAGTGTAAAATGTATTAAGTGTAAGCAAGACACATGATAATAGGTTTGTTTTTCTTGCTTACACCTAGTGTAAAGAGTACTAAGTGTAAGCGAGACACACTATCATGTATCTTGCTTACACTTAATACACTTTACACTAAGTGTATGAAGTGTAAGCAAGAATAACGTAGCTAGTGTGTCTCGCTTACACTTAGTACTCTTTACACTAGGTATAAACAAGAAAAACAAACCTACTATCATGTGTCTTGCTTATACTTAGTACACTTTACACTAAGTGTATGAAGTGTAAGCAAGAAGAACGTAGCTAGTGTGTCTCGCTTCGCATTTTTCGCATTTCTAAAGCGAATCGAACAATTTGAATATATACATCCGGGTCAAATAAAATGCTGCGATCGTCGCATTAATTTGTGCTCGTCGACTATATGCGATGTTCTTGTCCGAGTAAGAAGTAAGTGCTTTCGAGGAAAGTGAATCGTTGAAGATATTCACCCGAAGGCGCCGAAACGGCCAAATGCTGATGTAACAACTGGTAAGCTCAGCTGGTTAATCCAGATTTCATATTTATTTATAATTTCAATCAAAATTCGATTGACTTGATCGACAATTAATTCGAGAAGCGGAATTGTGTAAAGATTGCAAAATTTCTAGTCATATAATTCGCCACTTCTCCAATCTTTAATCTTCCTTTTTATATATTAAACAAAAAATTTAATAATCCTTGTATCAACTAAAGTATCATAGAAATTAATTAAAATATAGTCAAAATATTCGCGCATAATTTCACTGCCCATCTAATCTCTTTTTTTTTATATGTTAAACAAAAAAAATTAATAATTTTAGATTAATAAATTTATCCTTCCCTATCCCATACAGAACATTAAAAAAAATATTGTTAAGATGTTGCAATGTTGAATGTCAAACTATGAATATTTTTTCAATGTTGAATCTGTGTTGATTTTTCTATATTAATTGTTAATGTTCCTACAACGATGAAACAACATTAAACAAATTGATATTAAAGTCACTCATCCGAAAGCAGTACATGACACTAGATGGATGTGACAAAGTAAGTTTCTCGTAAGTAAAAAACTATATAAGATAAAATAAAAGGCAGTATTATAATTGTAATATAATAATTATTAATAAAAAATAATTATAAAAATAATTATTACATAAATATTTATATTATAATTATAATTCTACGTCTTTTATTTTTATGTGCTTTGGATGCTTTTCTTTTAGTGACAAGTCGACACAGTATTGTTCTTTGTTATTTATTGAATGCCAAGAAAGATAGAACGATATTTGTGTCACTAAATGGAAAGCACCCATGACTTTGTCATTTAGAGACGGTGCTTGATCCCGGATGAATGACTTCAATATTATTTGTTAAGTATTGTTTCATCGTTGAAATAATGTTATTTACACATTATTTACAATCGATATAGAAAATTCAACATTCAACAATGCAATGTCTCAGCAATGTTCTATGTTATACGGTTTCTATATATATTGTGTTAACTAAAGTATCATAAAAGATTAAAATATCTGAATTGTATTAATTAAAATATTCGCCGCCTAATTTTTAATCTTCTTTTTTTATATATTAAAAAAAATTAATAAGTCTATAACGCGACTGAAGACTGATGTATTGATTATTTTGTAATTTTGTAATATATGAACACTATTAACCGCGTCGTTTTTTATGCTCTCAATTGCCCAGTGAAATACAACCATTATTAATAAGTTAATAAGTCTATATTATATCAACTGAAATATCATAGATATTAATTAAAATGTCTATATTGTGTTAATTAAAATATCATAAGTATTACTTGATAAAATAATTATCGATCAATTTAATCGGACTTTGATTCGAACTCACTCTTAATTCAAATGCGTACGATAATAATTTTTGTGCTTGTTCATGCGAAACGCGACGCTTAAGTTTCTCACATGTTATTTGCATCGAAAATTTAATTCAATCAAATATATGTATGTCGATATATGTATTAATCTTTGATACATGTACACTATTATAGTGTCATAATTGTGAAATTAAATTTTTGGATAGAAGTAGATATAAATAAATAACATGTCGTTTCCAATATAATTAAGTATTACGCGTATAATTTATGCAGCTTTTATATCTTAAAATATACATATATGATTTATTATTGACATTGGAAGCGTATACAGTGTTAGTGTCGATACAAAGAAAGATTCTCGCATACTCGATAATAAATTAATATTATAATGATAATAATAAACGAACACACATCACATGTCGGAAGGAAAATGTAATAACAGATGTAATATTCCCTTAAAATAGGAATACGCAGTGACGATGCCACATCGATACATTAATAGCCATAATTAGAACGACGGGCATATTTGTAAAAAAAAAAAAAAAATGGAATCGCATCGTATGCAATGATTAATGCTATAATAAATAATGATGAGTCTATACCGTCAAGTGCGAAGAAAGGACTATATCGATACGCGACTGGCGACCCTTTCCCGATTAAAAAAGAAAGGAAAAGAAAGATAGCTCCTTAAAATAATTTGGACGATATTATTCGTCACCTGCCATATACAATAACGATTTTCCAACCATAATTTTGCTGCGTCAGTCGTGATTACAGTTTGCGGACGCGCGGCAGTCTGAGAAGGGATCGGCAATCGCGGTACTATTATCGTAGAAGTAGTAATAACGATAACAATCCGGACTGCGACTGGCAAGATGCTCGTTTCCCTCGAGCACGTTTCCTCCCCCATAAAAATTCAGCGCGTTTCGGATCGTTTCGGGGGAGAGGGGAGGAGACGATCGAGTATCCGAAATCCACGTGAACGATTCTCTATTACGCCGCGCTTGTCCGTCAAAAGTCGCGAACGTTACAGTCCGAGTACTCGATCGATCGGAATTCCTCGAATTTGCAGCTGGTTAATATGAGCCGAGCGAACTTAAATACTACAGGCTCGTGACACGTGACGAATCAATGAAATTGTCGCTTCTTCAATCTGGAAAGTATGAACCAAAGTATCTCGATTTCCTTCTTCTTTTTTTTCTTCTTTTTCTTCTTCTTTCTCTCTCTTTCTCTCTGTCTCTCGTATCACCATGCCAGCTCAATCGAGCTTAATAGAGATAATTCTTCGGCTCTTCCGTCGGCTGCCCACATACTCCGTGATATTTTTTCGTAACGAGACTCCTGCTGCGGCAGTTTTCGATCTCCAGGAAGCACTCGTTGCTGTACGTCATGCCGTCGGTGCCGCAAACCGGATCGTAATAAGGAGGACAGATCTTCTGACAGCCGCGAAACAGAAAACCCTGGACACACCTCTTCATAGGTACCACGTATACGTGTTTCCTGGAATCAAGATGTTTTTTTTCTCCATTTAAAATATCATGATATAAAATAAAAAATGATTTTACAATAATAAATTAAATTAGATTGTTATATGTAAATAACAAGTAAATAGAGAAACAGTCGAGGCTATATCTTGTTGCCTAATAATATTTCTATGTAAATCCTATGTAAATACATTTTCCAGTTCTATAAACTGCACACCGATCATTATCGGAAACGCAATCATAAACTGAAACTGAAATAGTAATATCGTAAATTAAATTGATCGTCAATTTAATAATGATGTTCATAAAGATCTCAAAATACTGCAAAGAATTTATTGCGAAAAATATCATCTTAGTCAGAGTTCAAATCTAGACTTCTCTTACTCCGAGACGAATTATTTTATTTCGGACGTTAGGAGATGATTATCTCATTCAGGGAGTTTGGACAACAGAGATTTTGATTGATACTTAGCACAATAACCTTTACATCTATCATTTTTTTAGGATTTATTTGGTATGAATATATGTATTAGATGCTTATAAAGTTTGTAAGTTATAAATAGATAGTTGTAGCTGCGACTTAGTAATTGTTTTCTTTTAAGTTGCATTTTGATTTTTAAATGTTGGCCAAACTCGATTAAAATTGATGGTTAATAATTCACAATTCTGAACAACACATTTAATGCGATTGAAAAAAGATCAAGTTTAACTAGATCAAGTTTATCTCCGCCACTGCATGCTTTATTGAGATGACTGTTGTAACAACTAAAGGATTTGTGAGACCTGTGAATATTGTATCTGCTATCTGTGAGAAGTGGTTTAAAAAGATTTAGAAATGACGATCATGATGTCAACGACAAGTCACGTTCAAAGAGAGTAACGAATTGGAAACATTGTTCGGCCCAAACATTAAAAAAGCTTGTAGTTTGGAATTGATGAATCAACAGTATCCCATCATTGCAATGAGAAAGATCCAGAAAGAAAGAAGCTTTCCCATAAACTCTTTACAATTGCAAACTACTGACTTACCATCTGTCTCTCATTATTTGCTAAACACAAAAAAAGAGTCTTTTTGTAGCGAATAGTTAGTTTTGTAGTGAAATATGAATAATGGATAATGAAAAGAGGATTTATTGGATATTGAATATGGACAATTCTAAACGCAAAAAAAATTATAAATTAATCTCGGCCAACCATCAACATTCACAACAAAACGCAACAGCCATGACTAAAAGGTTCTTTTGTGTATCTGATGGAACCAAGGAGTGCTTTACTATGGGCTATTATCATCGAGGTAGACGATCATAGAAGATTGTTATAGTCAACAATTATAGCAATTGAATCAAGCTTTGAAGGATAAACGATCTTAAATCGTGAATCGACGTAAAAAGATCCTGCTTCAACAATGCCAGGCCATGTTGCTGTTACGACTAAAAAAACATTGTTCGAGTTATAATAGATTCAGAAGTCCTGCCGCACCCATCGTACTCTCCAGACATCGGCCTATCTGATTTTCATCTATTCAAATTGATGCAGCAGAGTCTATTTGATACACGGTTTCGAAATGCTGAGGAAGTGCAAAAATGAGTCGATGAATGGATCACCTCAAAAGATAAATCATTTTTATCGGCACGGAATCAAACTGTTGTCGAGAGATGCAAAATATTGATAGCAATAGCTAATACTTTCGATGAAAATATTATATGTCATCTCATTATTATTAATGAATAAAAATATCGTACAAACTTTTGCAAGTACTTACATCGGGCATGCAAGTATTTACAAACATGCATTAGCAATGACGCGTTAGAAAGCGGTCGAAAATAGAAAATGACTCCTTTGAGAAAATGGGTCATGCGAAGGCATCAACAATTTCTACTCTCGAGATTGCGCGCGATTGTGTTCGATTCATCTTCTCGAAGTAGGATACTTTCCTTTCGCGTATTTGAGCAGCTGGTTCAAAAACATCCTGCTGGTATGCGGCGCGATAGAAGTGGTTTATTATTTTCATAAAGAAGATGTAATAGAACGGCTCTCCGGCTGAATCACTCACGGACTTTCATCGGACACGCACGCGATACCGGCTCGGATTAACCGTTTCTCGAGGACCAGTTTCTTAGGACCTTCTCTTCCTCGAATGTGTTTCAATGGCGCGATCAGACGTAATGAAAGTCTATGGAAAGTATTATACCGGGAAGAAGCACGATCGCGGTCAACAAAATTATATGCGCGGTACGGAACGCGTCGCTCTCTAGTTTCGCTTCTGAATAAATTGAATAATTGAACTTGAATAATTAGCCTCTTCTTACTTCCGGCCAGCTAATAAAATTATTTTATTTAGGGCAGCTTTTTCTACTAAACTAAAATGGAAATTGTATTCTTGAAATTAAAATAACATGACCATTAAATTATTCTGAGATAATTTAATTACTTTCCTTGATAGTAGAAAACTTAAATTAAATTCTTTTTAAAAAGGAAGTTAATTTTTTTTATTTTATTTTACATCTCATTCACAATTAATGAGAGAAATTCTAATAGAATTTAAGTATTTTGTAATATGAAGTAACAGTTTTAATAATGCCTTTATCAAGATGATATTTATACTTATTGCTTGTTGTCCTTTCTCACTATCGTCACAATTAATGAATTTAATGAATTCTTTTTATTTACTGTTATCTATATATTATTTGATAAAAGCAGCTACAAAGAGAAGAGAAAGCTTTATAAAAGTTAGTTCTGTCATGCAATTATGCACTTCTCGAGAGACTCCTTTGAGAATTAGTCCGAAATTAATTCATTAAAAGTGCCCACTAATCGCGCACTTCTCGAACAAAAGCGCTACGCTTCAATAAAACGTGCAAACATTTCGTGGCTTACCCGCAATTGTCCCTCTTCATCTCGCACTCGTTACGATAAAGCTTATTATCGGAGCCGCAAACAAACTGACGTTCCCCGCTGCAAATCTGGTTGCAAAGCGCGGTGGTGCGACAGTGTTGTGCCGGAACTTGAACCACCCTCTGGCCGCAAGTCTCACGTTGCAGATGACAGAGGGACCTAAATGCATACGAGTGCACACATGACGCATCCGCAAACATCGGTTTTTGGAGAAGGAACGATCCACGGCCGCCATTTCACTATTACCGCTGTTATAACACGCTTCAGCTTGACTCGAAAAAAATATTCTAGTTCAAATTTTAACCCGTGAAAGTTTATCATTGCATTCAATATCGGAAATAATTTTATCGTGGATTTCAATGATGCTCGATCAAAAATGTGAACGAATGTTATATATTTGTGTACCAGCAAAATCTCGAAAATTTTAATTGCTAAACATCAATTTATTTTGTTCGATTGATGACCAGAACCGAGTATCAGAACAGAAGAAGTTCTAAAAACGGTCCGAGGCCTCCGGTCGTTCTCTCAAACGATCCGGTCGAGATGCACGCGCCCTTAAAAATCTTCGGCCGCAAACGTTCTGGAATCCGAATAACGTTCTTAATCACCGATAAACATTGCCGTCGCTTCCACAAACTGGTTCCTCGGGTACTTCGGCGCAGTCTTCGGGACAATGTTCGATCTCTTTCAAGGTCGTGCATTCGCCAACATGAGCCGATTGAATGCCCTTTCTAAAAACGTAAATATTGGAGAAAAATTAATTTATCATTGATGACTCAGTATCTAGAATTCACGATAGAATATCTGCCACTTTCACATCTGATGGGAGGATAAATTTATTAATCCGATAAGGATAAATTTATTCTTCTGACATAAATACAAACTTACAGGCAAACCGCTACGTTCAAATGGCACTGATTTGGATAGGTATTCGCGTCACTACCGCAAACTGGATCCACTTCGCTTCCGCACTTCTGCTGTTGCTTCATGCATTTCGTTAGCCGGGATCGACACTTCTCAAAGTCTACTACCGTTATCTTTCTTCTTGCATGCCTGTTGATTAACACTTCGCTAAGAGAAAAGACTCACGTTTGACAATCAGTTACTTGTAAGACAGTTACAAGAAAGTAAGCAAGTTGAATTTGTTTGAAAAAAAGAATGTTGTCGATAAGTTGTATGATTACTTGTTTTCTACTACAGTGTCAATTTAATGAGACTTATACATCTATAATTCACATATAGTAGGTGATAGATACGCACCCGCAATTTAACATTTGCATCTCGCACTCGTTCCTATATATATTTCCGTCCGATCCGCAAACCGATACTTCTGGTTCATTTTTGCAGTCCAAAGGACACGCAGTGCTTCCGGATGTCCGTTCTCGAGATACGCAAAACGACATCGGCACTTCGAAGACGTGCTTGCTAAAAGACAGTCCGATAAGTATCATCGGAGCTTAAAAATGTACTACACATTTTTATAATAATGAAAAAATTATGAAAAATTACAGATTATTCTATATCGTATTTAAAAGTAATGCAAATAGTTTAGCGGCAGTTTAAAACCTGGATCAAAAATTATTTCAATAAAAAAGAGAAGTGTGCTTTAATAAAAATGAAATTTAAGAAATAATGATATAAATCTCAATTTTTTTATATAAGTACTTTAAGTATTCCACATAATCTATTTAAAACTTCATTGCAATGTAAAGATTAGTTAAAATTTATTTATTTGTTTATTTACAGAAGTACTCTCTGCATCGTAATAAAAAAATTGAAATTGTTTGTTTGTACAAAAAAATTGAAATTATTGTCATTGCCTTTCAAAATAATTTAAAAAAATTTTAACAAATAAAATATAAAAATATATTATTAAATAAAAATATAATTATTATTCACACAATTTTCATATATAGATATATAGTTTCTTTAAAGTATAAATAGAGGAAAAGATGGTATTATGGTTCATTTACATTTTATACTTTGTTTATAACTTTGTTAATAATCAATAATTAAATTTAAAACTTAATGATTATAGCCATCAAAGTATTGTTCAATCGATTCTAGACTCAAAGTCAAAATGCCATTGTTTAACTCGAAATGTGCAAATACAATGTTAAATAAAACACTCAAATGTATATATTCGTATGATTATAATGCTCAATAAAGTTTGAGAAAAATGAAGAAATAAATGCTATCTGTAATTAAATGCTAAAATGTATCTTGAAAACGTTTTAAAATACTCGAAAATAAAAATGCATTATAATAAATGCCGACTATTATATATTGACATATTAGCGCCATTGTATTTGGGCTACACAATAAAGTAAATGGGCTAGACAAAGAATTCCATAAATAATTACTAAAATTTAAATTTTTAGCGGAGATATTAAGAAGGAGCCATTATACCTACACGGGCCTTCTTCTCTATTAACACATTTCCAATTTCATTTTACTTTGTACAGACTGTACATCCTTAATGAAATCTTTGCATCGAATAATATGACAAGGTTTGCTTGCTAAAACGCAGTTAGATATGATTACAGAATTGATCAGTTAGTTGTCCGAAAGAAAATTCAAATATCGAAATATGTTAGGTCGCGCAGTTACTTCGCATTATTTTTACGTTGTTTCTACATTGTTTCTACGTTGTTTCAAATTCAGATAAAAATCCAGGTGAAAAAAGATAAAAGATGAAATAGCGAGAGTGGTCTTCAAATTAGGCAAAGGATTATAACGAAAAGTATGGGGGAACGATTCGTGAATGATTAAGTGCGTAGAGGGAGTAACACTGACAATGAGAAGAAGGGAAGAGAGGAACAGGTTACGAGAGCCCGCGAGAATTTTATTAGAAGATCTTGGATGGTCCCAGTTATACTCGATTATACCCAGTTGAATTTGTCGAGGACTTACCCGCAATTCTTTGCCCGCATTTTGCAGGTGTTCGAGTACAAAATGCCGTCGCTACCGCAGGCAGGCTTGGCACCACGCCAGCACGATTCACGACAATGTCTTGTGGTCTGGCAGTGTTTCTTATTCGTACGCACGACGCCTTGGCTGCGAATCGGAAAAAGTCAAAATCGCTTTGCGGCCAAGCTAGTTTTATGTTAGACTTAGAGAATAAACTCTCCTTCCCACAGAATAATACACGTTTTACGAGGAGAAACAATGGCGTCTATAATGAATTACAGTATTTATCAAGGTTAGAAAAAAATCATGATTTAAAAAAAAATCAAGGAAATCGGATTTTTTTGTATTTAAATCGGATTTTTTAAAATTTAAATCAGATTCTTTTTATTTAAATTTTATTCATAATAAGATTTATTGTCCAAGTTCATTATTTTTAGTAAGAAAATAATTAAATTTTATTACAAAATAATAAAATTAATTAAAAATTTTTTTTTTTTATTAAGCTTACTAAACTTTAATTTAGTGAATAATATGATTTCAAACACTATATTCAAAATAGTTCAAAATAGTGAAAATCGTTAATTTTAAACTATTTTTTATCAATAACTCTTAATAAAATAAAATAAACGTATTTTTTAATGAATATATTTGAATACTTAAATTTGCATATATAATCTAATTTTTTATTTACGAAGATGAATACACTTAAATATAAGAACTAATTTAGCTGTTTTCCGTTTTCTAACGCATTTCTAAGTTTCAAAAAAGTTTCAATAAACAAGAGCCGAAAAAAGAACAAAGAAGTCGCGATACATAGCAGTCCCGAAGATAACGATATAGACAATAGCACCAGTGTTGGGCATAATTAAATTATAATGAAAATTAACAATTAAAATTTTCATCAAATTCGCGATTTAAATGATTGTTTTGATAAAAAAAAAATCATTTGATTTAAATCGCGATTTAAATCATTGATTTTAATCAATTGATTTAAATTATTCCAACTCTGGTATTTATAAAGCCAGTAATTTTTTTCATGCAAAAAATAGGAGAAATGACAGGTGAGATATAGACATAAACGTAATCGCGAATAGATATTATAACGGACCTAAGTTTATCGAAAAAAAGTTCTCGTCAGACAAATGTGAGACAGAGATTAAGCATGATTTTCGATAGCCTCGAAAATTACCGATCCTCGTTCGTAACCGTAATTGCCGAGGCCGACTTTCGACGTACCCGCAAGTGAGCAGCTTCATCTGACACGTGGACTTGTAGACGTTTCCGTCGCTTCCGCAAACCGGTCCGTCGAGCGGCGCGTAATCGCACGAGACCGGACAGTTCTCCCTGTGGGCCGAAATATTGTTGCAGGGCCCGAGATGAGACAGCTCGATCCCGACCCGGCAGATCTCCACCCTGAGCATGCACTTGTTCAGGTAGGTACGCCCATCGGTGCCGCATACCGGATCTTGATCGCCCGGACAGCGATGCTCGCACTTGCTACCGGATGACCTCAGGCAAGCCGTCTTCTCCGTGGCCACGGTAACGCCTAAATGAGCGTACGACGGCGAAATAATGAGATACGTAGATGGATTTCGCGCGGTCATCAAGCGAAACGAGATCTTCGTGCATACGCACGACCTCGTCGTCCACGACGAACAAATCATCCGATACGCTTACGCGTAAATAGTTCGTTTCGACGCTCTAGGAAATCGCGATTCGTTTTGCAGCCACGTATAATTTATCGTGGCCATCTATTATACGAATGAACGGATCCTCGTTACCATAGGCCGTTATCGTCGGTAGAAAGAGAATACGATAGGAATCTCTTTATCGTGACCGTCCGCGCGGTAAAGCACGGTAATATCGCATAAAGATCGGCGAATGAAGGTCGCGATTATATTTCCGCGATTGTAATTGAAGCGCGCCCGCCGCGGTTATATTTCTCGATAAACCGCTTCCAACGCGGTTGAGCCTACGCTTGTTCGTACACGGAAAGAACGGTTTTGCTGAAAAATCTAAAATTTTAGCTGAATACAGATCTGAAAATAATTTTGTTGTAACTTGAAAAATAACGAGCAATGCTGCAAAAAATTTTGATATTCCAGCAATCAGTTTGAGCGTTTTACATAATATATTTTGATAATTGAACAAAATTACTCTTCTGATCCAGCAAAATCTCAGCAAAATCATTTTTTTCGTGTACGATCGATTAATATAAAACAGGATGATGAAATCAGAATTATCGTGTGAGAATTATCGTTTAGCGACGAGTGTCTCGGGAAGGGAAAAAACCAATCTCGCGAGCGAGTGCGTTACTATAATAATTATTATAATTAAAAGCGCCTTACCCTTTCCGCACATCTTCTTCCGCATTTCACACTGCGACGCGTATATGACACCATCGCTGCCGCAAACTGGCTCGCCATTCGGCGGGCATATCCTGGGACACGCACCAGACACGTAATCTGCGTGAAAAAATTATGGCGACGTTAACAAGGATAATGTATGCATTAATGATTACATGCGCGATAATTCCTCGTAATAATACAACATCAAATCGGCAATCGAAGATAATTGTATCTCATTGACATCGCATAAATGATCGTGGAATGTGCACTGGTACCATCTTTCACCAAATTGTTGTCTTCCCACTCATTTAAGAGACCGTGTTCTACCGAGTACGCCCGAGTACTGTTAGAAAAGCGAAGTTTAAGCGTCAACGGTACTCTGATTAAAGACGAAGAAAAAAAAGAGAGAGAAGAAAAAAAGTATAATAACATTTACTGTTAGGTGCTTCGTTTTGTTATGCGCCATCGCGGTAACCTCGCGCCGTCACATACCTCGCGTATTAAGAGAGCGCCTATTATTGTAATGACATAATTGTAATAATAATAACAATAATAATAATAATAATGCTTAAGCATATATATAACGCGGTCGACACAGGGAGGAAGCAAAGTCACAGCAAAAAATAAATACCTGCCTAAGTAGAGGAAGTGAGTCATACACACATGGTTAACTGTAATATGGAGCCAGGTTGTTCTTTCGATGCGAGATCGCTCTCCCTTCTGACGATCAAAACCATCGCTCGAATATCTCAGGATATTGCAATCCATTGAACATAGGAAGTCCATTAAATAGTTGAACGCGGGAGAGCGCTCGCTCGGAAACGATTAATATGCGATACGTCGGATAAGATCGGTCTGGCACAATCGCGCGGCGTGCTGATCGCGACGTGAGGCTTATGAAATGCATCACACGGTGTACCCAAGGTATACACACGCATTCCTAGATGATTATTAAATAATCTCGAGGGCGGAGAGAACATTTATTGCACGAGCACATGCGTGAAATCTACCGTCGATGGTACGGACGGTATTCAGGGGAGATTTAAATCCCCCTTGAAATTTTTTATTCATTCTTCCATTTTCAATTGTAAAAAAATACAACTTTACTTTTGACTCTGAGTAAATTTTTTGTTGTTAAAATATTTTTTCTCCCCGTCATTTCTGGAAGTTCTAGAGCTAGTTAGTTAGTTAGAGCTGTGACAGAATATCCGATATACAAGGAAAATTTTCGCAAGATTTTTAAGCCGAAAAACAATATGTGCTGAGATATTAATGAGTATTCCATTCGATCGAATGAAAACTCTCGGCCAAACGATACTCTCGGCCAAGATGTACAATACAATCGGAAGATCGTCTAAATAGCATGGCCCTTATATCGATTCACAGAGACGTTAATCCTGAAGATGTGTTAAATCGCTTTGGAAAAAAAAATCGTTGCATAATTCTTTAATTTTATTGAATGATCTTCTTTATCTTATTCATTATTCCTCCTTTCCTTTTTATTTAATTTTATATCACATTTTTTAAAATAATATTTTGCAATATTTTTCATAGAAAAGGCCTTTCTTTGTTCTTTTCTGAACTTAAAAAAATTTTTTTTTCATGAAAATGATCGTAAATATTTTGTAACAACAATATTTTATAATAGCAATATTAAAGAATTACACATTTCGTTTTTAATGATTGCATTTTGCCTATACTTTTTCCAGAAAAAAAGTAAAAGTTATGATTTACAAAATCTAATATTTTTCGCATTCAAAATCAGGAGAAGACATTCGAAGCACTAAAATATCCAAAGAAGCAATTCATTAACGCAAATAATTGCTGTTTACCAGATAGAATTGAATAGATAACCTCGCCTCCGGAAAAAATTCTGGATACGCCCATGGATAGCGGTGATTCTCGTTATGCTTCTCGATCGCGAGGCTTTATGACCAGATGTCATGAGGCAATAAAGGCATGACAGGAGTCGTGTAGTCGCAGAAGCGCTTAGGTCATGCGGAAATGTCGAAAGGGGATGTTACCGCGCGATGTCGCGGATTTTTACGACAAGTTAAGGCTGCTGTACATCAGCTGATACGCACCATCCTTCGTAACGTTATAATACGCGAGGGATGCGAAGCGGTATATTAAATCGTTAATGGAGTATTCTGTATATGAGCAGAGATACGTAGGCCGCATTGAGGTGATATTTAAAGCCGTATGGCGAGAGAAACGGCAAGAGGAGGAGAGAGAGAGAGAGAGATGTAATTTCCCGACGAGGTCTTTCTCATCGTCGCTCTTTTTGACCGTAGCGTTTATTCGCAAGGAAATTCTCTGTCGAAACCTTAATTACTTCCGGTTGACCGTCCGAGGCAGATATCTGCCGCGTGCAGGTCCGCGCCGCCGCCGGTCTCGGTCCAGCGAACGTCGGGTCAACAGCACACGGGATTTACGGCACTCGTTCCATACCGGATCGCATAATATATAACAAATTATAAAATCGAACTTTACAGTTAGGGATGTATCGGGCGTTCAAGGGCGCGGCTACCATCGGTTTCGTCGAGTCGTATGTAATGTATCGAGGCGCGCTTTATCACGCGTTACGATCCTCCGATCGGACGCGCGACGAGTTTAACGCATTATTTATTAATCTCGCAAATTGCGTTGTAATCAGCGGCCGGGTAAGCCATCCTTCCTACTTAAAAGAGTGTTTACATCAATTTATACGAAAATCAGCATCCTCTCGGCGAAGAGAAGCGAGTGGTTTTCCTTTTTTGCCATCCCATCTTTTTCGACCTCCTTCAGCGTGCGTCGTCCGATAATTGGCCGAAACAGGATTCTTTGCATTCCGTGGGAAATCAGGACACGCCGGTTACGCACAGCATGACGCACACCGGTCACACGGGCAGGCGTAAAGCAGGTTTATAAGCAACCGTATAATTACGTTGATTACAATTTATCGATCGGCCCGGCACCGCTATGACTTGCACTACCGTCTACACCATCGTCTCTCGCGTCTTAATAGAGAGTTTTTGCAATACCGTTTTTCAGATACGGTAAACGCTAAAGTCATATGATCGCGTCGAAAGACCCAATCAATTTCGTTTTTCGAATCGGAACGATCCGATCACGTGACTTTAGCGCTTACCGCGTAGCTGAAAGACGATATTGCAAAGACTCCTTTATGTCAGGTAGTGTCTCGTGTATCAAGTCTATATAATGGGTGTGGGAAAAAGTTCGTGGCGTTTTTTACCTCAAATTTATTTTGTATTTAAACAATTTTTTATATTCAAACAATTAGCATAATACACCATTTGATAGAGCGAAATTTCAGCTTTAAGAATCTGTTTTGCAAATTACGGTATGATGATTTTTAATGGAGCAATCAAAGTCAGAATCCCTGTTTTAACTTAACTTGCGAATAACTTAAGAACAAAGGAACATTTGTAAAAAACGATTTTGTAGGGAAAGTTTCAAGCTTTCACGATAGTCAACAAATTTTCTCAAATTTTTATTTTGGATACGTTACAAACTCACAAAGTGAGAAAAAATTTTTTCATTTTTTTCAGCTCGTAGTTTCGTTCTGTATGTAAAAATGACCAAACTCACATAAACTCAAAAAATGTGATAAGCTTTTGAAAGTAGAGATTTCAAGCTTTAGAATCCTTTTTTAAAATTTAAATTTCATTAATTTTTGACGAAGATACAATGTATATACAATGTTAAGGTAAAAAACGACACGAACTTTTTCTAATAATAATATGTATGTATATGACTTCCGAGATCTAAATTGACTTCGTCGCGAGTATCGGTAGTGGAAAGATGTCTTGTGTCTCGAGAAGCTGAAAATGTTACTCTACGTATTTACAGACGTTCTTTCGATTGTACGCCGGTGGAATCGATCGCATCGAGCTGCCCTGTAACCCGCTCTACCTATCAATCATTCGCGTTTTTTAGTTGCGCCGTTTGATGCGCCGCGCTCACCTCCCTTCATCATTTTCACTATCGTATCCTACGCGAGATGAAATAATAATTAAAAGGAATTTCCATCATGAGGTGTTTCGCACGCGTAATGAACTTTAAACCGACGTTCCTCGTGTACACTTATGTAATTATCTTCGGCGAGAAACGATAATTGCTGTAATCGCTTATATAACTTACACGAATATTTACTTTTTCCCTTTGCGATAATCGTACTACCGGATGGCGTTGCAAACTTTTCAAAAAAGGATTACGATTATTTGAATCATTTGAACAATTATTCGAAGTAAACGATTCCTCTACTAGCAGTGACTGCAACCAAGTACTATAAATATTAGTATTTTGTTATTTGTTCGATTGTTACGCGAATCAGTTTGATATGCTAATTAATTGCTGTAGCGATTCACACTTAACGGGACACGAAATTGAAAAATAGGTCAACGTGCGAGACCGTTCCAATTAAGGCTTTTGTTCATTCACTACTATCATCTCAAGTTGTGACGTCAGAAGAAGAGAAAAACAACTGCAATAAAAACTCTTGTAAATTATATTCAAATAGAAATATTTTTTAAAACAACATTTGCAATCGAATTTAGAATAAACTTTTAAAATATATCGAAAATTATCTTTTTGTTTCAGAGAGAAATTAAATCATATTTATTCCTATATATCATTAATTTAACAATAATTAATTTAACAGTTATCATATATTGTGAAGTTTTTGATTATGCATAATTTATTTCTACATATATTATCAATTAATTAACAAAACAAATAGAATTTTTGGTATATTTTGCAAATCGGTCCTATCGATTGTAAGTGACGTTTTATTGTAAACATATTTCCATTTTGATATATTTTGCAAGAATTTTTAGCGTATTTTCTCGCTTCCAACATCGCAATCTGAGATAGTAGCGGCGAGTGAACAGAAGCCTTAATTAGCATGTCGTTTCATAAAATGCTCGATGGGATGCTCAATTGATGATTTTCACATGCCAATCAATCGAGCACGAATCAATCTGAAACTATTATTATTTTCCATGACACACATAAACGAAATGAATATATAAGCCAATTAAAGATATTTAAATTAAAAAATGGAGAACAGATTATATCTATTAAATTGTCGCGCCTCGTATTTGCGCGGCGAACGACGCGATCTTTTCGCGCCGAAGAATTCAACCGGGGATTCCGTTCGCAGACGACTAGACAAGTGGTTATCCGCCCCTCCTTCCCGACACGATTAAATGAATCAATTATGCCAATAAGCAACCGACGTCTGGACAAGCGGCGATCGGCGATTGGTGAACAATGCAGATCGAATTATAGGACCGTAGAAACTGCGGGTCGCGCGCGTGCATGCAAGTGGTACGGTGCACAATGACTGCGCCCGGGCAGAGAAGGAAAGAGAAGAAGAGGAGGATGAGGAAAAAGAAGGAGAGACGAGAGAGGAAGGTACATGCGGGTCGGTGAACCGCGGCAAGGATGCACCGGCAGTCGGGTGGATGCTGCTCTTCAAATTTTTGTCCTCGAAACGAGAGCCCGTGGAAGGCACGGAGTCGCGGCGGAGCACGTCGAGATCGATAACGGCTGAAAGAATCAGTTTAACGAACCGGAACGATTTCATACAGGAATACGAATGCATATCGTCGTGTGTGTGCGTGCCGCGCGGCTTGTAAATAAAACGATTAATGCCGAGCGCCGTCTTTTGTTTCTTTTGTTTCTCCTTCCCGCGCGGATTGTCTTCGGCGAGAAGAGTTGGGATCAGCTGGTCGGAGACTGCTCTCGACAGCGCGACAGCTGCTTCGAAATTCACGTTCGAATCGCGTCTTCGAGAATCTCCCTCCAATCGATCTCAAATACGAGATTACTTTCTCCCCCTTCCTCTTTCGCCCCTTTCCCTTTGTTTGTCTTTCCCTGTCAGTCTCTTATCGCTCGGAGCGACGGGTTCGATTTCGCGACCGGGATCGAGGAAAATCGGTCACCCGGCGCGCGCGCGCGCGCGCGATGGACGATGAATCGCACGTCTCGAAAACCAGAAATAGAAGTGAAACCAGGCAAGACGAACAACGCCGTGCCGGTAATTTATGGCGGAACGATCGCGCATATTACACGGCTGCAAGTTCACGCGATGTCCGAGTGTGCGTGTACGTGAATCGGGCTCGTGCCGGAGTTATGTAGTATAGCCGGCTTCCTCTCTCTCTCTTTCTCTCTTCGCGATTCCTCGAGAATCCCTCGACACGGGGGAATAGTCGTTAGGACGCGTGACAAATTAGAGGAAGCACTTGTTGTGTGCCTCGCGGCGACCGGCCGATCGGCTAAATAGATTTCATAATTTTTAACGGCACAGTTACCAGGCGTGCCCGTTACCCGTGGCGAAGCTATTTCGCGAGAAGAAGTTAAATCCGTTGTTAGACGGCGTTTCCCTTCTTCTCTTTCGCTATCTCCTCCCCGTCGACTCATCGGGATTTTACGATTATTAAACCACCGGCGTGACAAGATAATCGTCCGGTTAAACGCTCCCTTCCGACAGCAATGTGCATCACAGTCGAAATTATCGCTACGCTATCTTGTTAAGTAATTCTTAACATTGCGCTGTTCACTCGGAGGCGCTCAGCTCGTTAGCTTGCAATTTCTGTTACTACGCGATGCGAGGAAGTTCCCTTCGGCGGAATAAGCCGCTTCTTGTGGTCACTTTACACGCGAGGAGCAAAATCGACACTGTCCGAGTATAAATTATTCAATTGTCCGGCGCTATTGCCGCGTTGAATGCGATCCGAAACGCTGATATGCGTAGGCTTTTCACGAACTATTACATTGATCGATGATGTTGTTGGAATGGCGAAGTGCATTGTCTACAAAGCCCATAAATCCTTACGCGTGCTTTGCCGCGACTCAACTGCGAAATCGATCGTATTTTTATTTTATACATATTTTTCACATGAAATGAATAATAAATCAAATTGTATTACCTCTCGATTATTTTCTACGTCTTGATTCCTTTAAATCTTCTCTCTATTTAAAGATTTTGTAATTAATAAAAAATAGATAAATAGATAATGGAAAATAGAAAAATAGATCAAATAAAATAATCTTTTATAATTAATTGCGACTTTTCTTCGTCACGTATTTAGTATGTCTAATTTCTAATCAATCTTTAACGATTTTGTTTGTAGATATTTTATGATAGGACGATTTTCGCATAAATCAATAATCGCATGATGATTCGATGATGTACTATGCACATTCTTGCTCACAATATGTCAGTCATTATAACTGGTTTTATAATATTACGATAACGCGCGATATGGTTGCGTAAATATTGGCGCGAAGAGTGCCCAAATGGGAGTTTCTGGAAAATGTATTGTGGACATCGTATTATACTTCGCGACTTGTCAAATTACAATACTTTCCAATTATTACAGTTTACAGTTCTCTTCTGATGCGCTCTCACCTATCGGTTAATAAGATTAATTGAAACTTTTGCGTCTACTGATTAGGGCTACGTTCAGAAACATCACGTGACTACGTTAATAGCATTCTATCCTGACTTCGCTAGTATCATTCTTGCTAAAAAACGATAAAGATAGAATGACGTCTTAGCGTAATCGGGTGATATTTCTGAACGCAGCTCTGAAGATGCTTAGGACGGGAGCATAGACTTTTGCATAATTGCGTAACGCATGAGGCATAAGGCATAAGAAAATCAAGCAATCAGAGTCTTTCCTTTCTATGGAATGAAGAACTCTGATTGGTTGATTTTCTTATGCGTTATATCGGTGCTCTCGTCCTTAGAGATCGTCGCGCTTCCGGCATCGATCCTGACCGATCTTTCGGTATGTCTCGGCGTAATTACGCGTTCTAGAGACGCACCATTGCCGATAACGTCCGTTCCACCTATGAAAACGCTTCATAAATCATTTGCAATTGATATATAGCGTTAAAATCGCGGGAGCTCGCGCTCGGATCGGACTGTTCCGCGCAACGGCAAACACATTGGGTTGGCCGATCACCCCGGCCCGGTCGGTCGGCGCTGCCGCGCTCTTTATCGCTGCGAAACGATCTCGTCTTCCTCATAGCATTGTCCCGTAACACGTCCGCACGGTGTTGCATTAACGAGGCCTTGCCTCTCCGCACGGTGGTGCACGATGGAACCATGTAATTACAGACAAAATTATTTTATTCCCTTTCCATGAACGAGTCAATGGATCGATGGAAGACTAAAAAATAGGTCTTCTACGTTCAAGAGAAAATAACATACCCTAAACATGTATCTTCCGTTTGAAACTTTATTTTACGTGTCGTAAGATTTGAGATTCATTGGAGATTCAGAATTTCAAGGACAGAGTAGACACTGATCTAGATGATGTAAGAAATAAATTTGGTTCATTTAGAAATCCATTTTTAAGTCAATTCTACTGAAATGAAAATATTTCTCAAGCGATAATATATTTTATGTACATCCCATGATTAAACATGAACGATTGGAACGCACGGTGTCATTGATCGTGAGATCAGATTCTCGTTACATCTTCGAGAGATGTTTCATTTTTACTACCAGCATTTCTTTGATATCTTAAAAGAACAATCTCGGTTTCCTCATAGTATCTGTATTGGATCTCTTTCTCTCTCTTTTCTCTCGCGCGTGTGCACGTCGTAGAATCGCTTTTATGGAGGCTTAAAGCTAGATCGTTTGAAATGACGATGGCATGCGGCAGCACTCGCATGATTTATCTACTTTATGGCACGTGATGAGAGCTGCATCGCTCCTAGCATACATAGTCTGATTAAAAGCGTAGACTCTTTGGAGGTTTGAGATACTAGTTGAGTGCTATGATTTCCTATAAGTAAATAAAGATAGTAATCTTCAACGGCATATTGATTGCGCGAATTGTTCGTACGATAATTCAATTATTTCTATTTAACTCTTATCAAACATGCTTTGCATATGTAAAACCAGATAATGTAAAAACAGATAATTATTATTGTTATTGCTGTGTTATTGTTGTTGTTTTTGTTGTTGTTTTTGTTTTTGTTGTGTTATTGTTGTTGTTACTGTTGTTGTTGTTGTTGTTGTTGTTGTTGTTGTACTTGACGAATTTTATGCGTATAATTATTATTTTGCAATATAAAAAGAAATATATGTATCCAATAAATTTAATTATTAATCAGAGAAATTAATTAATAATATTAATTTAAATAATTAATAATAATAATTTATGGATGAAAACATCGATGAATTTTTATGTATTGACAATGCATTGCGGATTTGTACCTGCGAACCGGATTCTAACAAGCTTTAATTTAGACATAATTTAACAATTTGATTATTTTATTCATGCAAGAAAAGAACAATTTTGCTGAGGGATCTAAAATTTTGTTAAATCTTAAAAATAATGAGCAATTCTGCAAAAAATTCTAACTAATTGCGTGTTCTATATAATTATTTCGATAATTCAAAATTTACTTTTCTGATTTGTATTCATTCCGTATGCACGAAAAAAACAATTTTGCTAAAGTATCTAAAAATTTGACTAGATACAGATCTGAAAATAATTTTGTTAGACTATTAAAGTAATTATGTAGAATGCATAAGTTGATTACTAGAATGTCAAATTTTTGCAGCATCATCATTACGCTTGAGCTACATAATTATTTTGACAGTCCAATAAAATAATTTTTAGATCCTTATCTAACTAAATTTTTAGAACTAAATTTTACTTCAGCAAAATCATTCTGTCTTATGTCATTGTACTAAGGATAATCTCATTATAGGTTGAAACGTCTGTAAACGTTAATTTTATTCCTAGAATTAGTAAAATAAGTGCTGTCATTCAGCTTGACTCATTAGTCTTTCTTTATTCAATTTTGATTTTTAATAAGTTCATTTTACTGATGAGATGAATATAGAAAATTGCCATATGTAAAGCACACAAGAATTTAATACTTGCAGTCATATTTGTCATTGTGTATTTATTCAATATTGATATTATCGAACTTAATTATTAAAGCAAATATAAATCTAACGTTACGTCATAGAATGACAATGCAATTCGAAGCGAGCTGAAAGAACGTTGCGACTATTTGGCCAACAGGATTTTCGAGGTCGAAGCAGCATTACGAATATATACCGACCGGTAGCGCGCACGCGGTACCGGTTCGCTGCGATCTGTTATAACTGTATACGAACCGATATCATATTTCAACGCGTAAAAAACTAATTAAATCGCGGGATATGGCCGACTGGACACTCGCGTGCGAGAATAAAGAAGCGGGTGGCTTGATCTATTTCTCGCGACTGTATATTTCCCCATTTCTATGCACGCGATGACGATGAAAGAGGGGCATCGGAAAATAAAAGACTCGACATTCGTGTATAACCCGAATATATTCGAGCGCGGCACTCGCCCGGCAATAAAATTATTCATCGCTGGACTGATCGCGTACATGTTAAAATAGGGACCATTTAAATTACACCGATCGAAAAGTACATTTAATGGAGGAAGCGAACGAATAATGGAATAAAATTAATGATGGGTATTGAACACATCCTGATAGGAACCTTACACGGTCAAAATACTATCAGTATAAATACTAGCAATATTATTGATCGTGTGTAATTAGTATAATATGTAGTAATTGGATTGTTGTCTATGATCCGGATTTTTTGATTCTCGCATCAAATATCGCTCGACGTGGAAAAAATGGTTTCGCTGATCTGAAAGATCTAAAATTTTAGCTGAATACAGATCAGAAAAGTAATTTTGTTGAACTGTCAAAATAATTAGAACGCTCAAACTAGTTGCTAGAACATCAAAATTTTTTGCAGCATTGCTCATTATTTTTAAGGTTCCAACAAAATTATTTTCAGATCTTCTGTATCCAACAAAATTTTAAATCCCTCAGCAAAATCGTTCTTTCCATGTAGAAGATATAAAAAAAAGGCGGAGAGAGGAAGAGAAAGAACGAGGCTCGACTTTAGCAAAATGTGATAATGGTTAAATATCTTTTATGAATATATGTTATGTATTTATATTATTTAGTAGCTATTTTTTGTTTTTTTGACTCTGCAGTATGGAATATATAGGAAACGGAAGTCCCCGAATCAGTATATGAGGCGTAGGATAGTATTAAGAGCATTAATAACAAGGTTTAGAATAGAGACTAGAATTAAATTATGATTGTATAAAGCGAGAATTGTAACCCTGAGGGGAACAATAAATATATCTATCTATCTATTAAATTGATATTGAATTGAATTGAATTGATATTTGGATTGATATTAAATTTGATTGATATATTATAAGTTAAATTATTACTAAATTGAATTAAACTAAATTGAATTAAACTAAATTGAACTGAATTAATATTAAACTGATTTAACATAGAATTATATATTTTGAACTTAATACTGAACTTAAATTGAAATAATATAGAATTATATTAATACTGAACTAAATTAAAATTAAATTAAATTAATACTAAACTTTGGATATTAATATTGAATAGATATAAATTGATAGCGAACTAAAATAATATTTAAAAAATTTGAGATAGAATTGAAAACACAATTTTAGCACAATATAATAACATAAAATTATCTTAAAATTTGCAAACATAATAAGTTAATTTATTTATTACTTAATTTATATGTATTTTAATTTTTACTTTAATTTTTTTTAATAATATTTTTAAAAAACGTTATAAACATTTAAAAATCGCGTGGATGGCGCGCGCCTAGCGCGCGCTGCGTGCTATCCAAAAAAGGCATATTCGATAATAGTATATCGAAGTATTGTTGACGCTTTTCCGCGATGCCGATTGATTCTCTTGCTGCGCTTACTTCGTGAGCGGTCATTGCATATTTTGACAGTTGTGTCAAGGAGCTAATAATTATTGTAATATTAATTGCATTTATTCAAGTATTTAAATAAATATAGTTAAAAGAAGCTAAATAGCATGTGTCTGTAATATCCAATTCCTTGAAATATTTGTTGGTACTGACAGTATTATTGACTGTGTAAAGTATCTACATATATGATCCGGATTTCTTGATTTTCCTTGCATCAATATCGCTCCATAGGAGATTTTCTGAATTATTTGTTGATGACATAATGATTTCTGAATTATTGTTGACTGACAGTATTACCGTATAAGGTCAATAATACCGTGTAAGATATAAGTCATAATTATCGATTTGTTCGCATATCGATCTTCATTTCGCTCCGATAGAAAGGCGCGCTAATAGATCGGGAATAGATTAGCATGCGTGCGACGCTGATATCCGACGTTCTTATCACCACAAATCTACAGTGCGCGGATGACTGGCGATAACTCGCTGTCTCGAAAGTACGTCTTTATTTAGTACATCACAACGAAAGTTAACGCTCGGGAATATTGAGCGCCGATAATTTGCAGGTAAGACGCTAATTGCAGTCCGTGACTAAAATAAAACGTTGAGCGACATCGACATTAAGTCACCGTCGCTCTTGCCAATTACGGCTAATATTCACGCCTCGTCGCCCGACAAACAAGCGCGACCTGATCCGTATCCAAAGAGATCCTGAATTCCAGGTAAACAGATGTATCGCGCGGAATTCGTTACCGTTTGATCCCCGGATAGAAACTTTAGAATGCTAATCCATCGCGCGCTTTCGACGTATTGAACTCTCCGTGCAATTTATTCACAAGCAGGTTCCAGCGCGCGGTGATGAGGTAAAAGAGAAGTAGCCTTTTTATGCGTTGCATCGTCAGTCAGTCGCGTGCACCGTCGGTTTTCCCGGTAAACGATTTCCGGTACGAGCGAGGCAATTGGACGTTCGCTTCGAAGCCAATTAGGCTATCTTGTGAAAAGCTGAAAAGCCGCAAATAACAGCGGAGAGGCTGGCGAACGGAGGCGTAATAAATACGGAATAAGAGGAAGGGCCGCTAATTACGCGAATTAGTCGAACGACCCCCTTTTCGCGGCGCGCGCTCTCGAGAACCACTCTCGTTCCACTTATACTCTATCTACGATTATCCCTCTGTACACACGGGGGAGGCGCGTGGCCCCGCGTACGCGCGCAGATCGGCACAAGAACCGCGCCGATATGTGTGCCGTCGTCGATCATCAAGCACGACGAGTCTCAATTTAAGTGGACGGAGTCGTAAGTGGAGTACTGGGACGAAAAACTGCCTCCCCGGATCGGCTCGCGTCGAACGATCCTCCACACGTGCATGCGTGTGCCTGTACATACGCGTGCACACGAGCGATTCTGATCCGTTAGATCGGAGAAACCTTCGACCGGCCGCTACGACACAACGACGGCGAGGACGCGTCGCGCTACTTCCTCCTCAGTCCATATACGCGTCAGTAACCGGTCCCCTTTTTATCCTCGTCGGCGTGAAAATTGTGATACGCACATTCGCGCCTTTTTCCGCGCGCGACCACCCACGGCGGAACGCAACTGCGTCTCGATAATTCACTGCGTCGAGTCGCCTTCGGCCGCGCCCATTATGTCACTCGATATGCACGATGTTAAGAGATAATTTTAATCGATGATCGAGTACTCCGTTATCACGACGCCTGGAAGCAATAGATTTTTCGCGGACAATTCACTGCGATTCTATATAGGGATTTATGGGACACAAGAGACAAGTTGGCGTTGCGTTATGTGGCGAAAGAAAGAATGAAAAAGTTACCGCAAAATGTCTCTTTTATAACAGAGATACTATTATCTAAATTTTATTTTATTTTTTTTAATTAAACAAGTATTATAATAAAAAAGAGAAAGATCTGATTCAAGAGGAGGCAAGTAAATTTTCGAGCGTTTCGAAATTAAAATTCATCATTTTAATGTTCTTCAGTTGAAAGAGTAAATCTAAGTACATATTATTAGTTAAAAGAAAAATTTCTGTACGACATGTTACTTTGAGTAATAACAGTAATTTATTAAAAACAATAAAATAATTGAAATCAAATGCAGGGACCTGTTGACTCGTATTTAAGACAAGCCTAGTTTTTGACTCGTTACCACGTATGAATATTTAGTTACAATTTAAAACTGACAAATCAGTTTATATTTAATATTTCTATATTGAAGCTACATCTAAAACAGTTTACATTTGTTTTCCTATAACAATATTTTACTATTTGATCAATATGAAATTATTTTAAAAGTACGATCACAATCTTTATTAAGAAATACGTATAATTTATATTTTATTTCTTACATTTTCATTCACTTAATATGAAGTTTGTCGTAGCAATTTACACCATGATCTATGTCAATTGAACACTATCGGAACTGATTACAATGCAGCATGTTCATATTTCACTACAAAGAAACTACATTGTATATAGAATCCGTTCCTGAAAATGTAGAGAAAGGTTCCCTCTATCATATTAGTTATTACAGTTTAATCATAATAATTAAATGTTTAAATGTTTAAAAATGTTTAAATATTTAAAAAGTCGAATGCCGAAATTGTGAAAACTTAACGAGCCTCGTTGACGCGCGCGCAATCTTCTTTATTAGGTAATTTTTATGAGATCGCAAATACGGCGATAAAAATTGCAAGTTCGCGGTACAATTACACAATTTCATACATAAAATATATGATATTAATACGGATATTAATACATTGAAACAAGAATGCGAGATTACGTTTGATGCTGAAGCTTAAAGTCACGACTAAAGATTTTAAAATTAATGTCCCCATCTTTTGTGTTAGTCATCTCAACGCTTGACACAATATTTCTATTCAGTTTTCTATTTTCTATATGTATGAGTATGCCGCGAGCCAGATGACGCTTCCCAGTTTCTTATTTGCCGAGTGAAGATGTCAGTAAAATGATAACGTCACAACGCGATATTTTCATTCAAAAGATAATTACACGCTGCGCTTATTTATTATCACTTTTAAAATAAACTAATAAAGCAAACGCAAATACTATGAGTTTTAATATCCTATTATATATAATATTATCGTCGCAAATATAATATGATGTGAAATAAATCGCGTTACATATATATGTCAAATAGATCGTATGCCACTTGTATGTCAGCAAAGGCGAAAATTACTGTTCATTTATATTTATAATTCTAGAATTCAGAATATAATTTTGTTTTACTATTTTATTTTTCATGTTGTTATTTTAGAGGGGTGGCTTAAATTTTAACCAAAGAAAAAAGATATTGCTGTTTGCATTCGCTATATTGAATTTTTGATCCTACATTTTTATACAATGATCTCGAAAACCTTCGAAATAATTAAAGTCCCTTTTCTCAAAAAAGCCGGAAGTGAAATGGTTAACGGAATACGCAATTACCCACGAATACGCGTGAACCGCGCTGATGAACGGTAGACGTGCTACCAGATTTCGATTTTCATAATCTAGCCGCGGGCTCTGATAAACGCGATTGAATCTCGCGGTTCTCCTACACTTTCATCGGCGGTGGAGGGATTATGACCTCGGGCGTTTAACATGAAACGATATATATCTTCAACGGCCGGCTAAATTTATCGTTATCCCGCACGAAGATGTACTTCACGCTGCGTTATACGGCGGAAGGGTCGTGAGTTTTCGCGCGAGGGTTCTTTGCGCGCGCCACGGAGAAGGTAATCTCGCGCTACTCCGGAAGTATTCAACGCGGATTAGTTTACCGGTCGGTGACAGCGGCAAAAATCGTGGACGCAACAAAGTGCACGTTAAATCGCGTACCCCCAACCGTTCGAAGCATGTATTTACGATAGCGCGTTTACCGGGGATGAGTTATGTTTTTTTATTTTACCGCGGAACATGCCTGGAGGAACTATTCTGGTAAATGACACGTTTGCGGCGGCATTCCTCGAACGAATTTGAATAACGGGAGTACAATGGCGCATGTAACGTTACTGCACAAAGAAGTATTTAACAAGCTCTTGCCTTGCGGATTCCTCCGACCTTTCGCTACGAATTCTTAATGAGATCACAATTCTAATCGACGCAAAAGAATCTAAATCTAGCACAGAAAAGAAGGAGAAGGCGGAGCGGAATGCGGATTTGCGCGGATTTGCGCGAGTTTCTATTGCACCGTAAACCTTCGGAAAATAAATAAAATTAAATTTTCTTGCGGAATTTCTTGCGATAGTGTCGGCAATAGACAAACAAAGCAATAATGGACTTTTTATGCTTGTTTTATACACTAATGCATTTAATCTCTCAAGCACATTGTTCAATATAATTATTTGATATTTAACATAATTATTTAATAATGCAATAATTCGTGCGACAATATATCGTTTTCATTTTATTTTTATTTCCCACAAGCAAGCTTTTAATAAAATCAATAATAAAATCAATAATTTTTCCAATTTCAGATTTTTCATTAATTAATTTTCTTGATTATGTAATAAACACGAAAATTTTGCACATCTCGCCATTTAGGTAACCACTGATGATTATGTAAACGTTAAATCTTCCCTGTTCAGCGGTAATGAGACTCATAATGATGACCTCGGCCCTTAATTAGTAACCTGTCATTGATTGCTGTGAGAGGATCGTTTTTGTCTATTATTTTTCATAAGCAAACTTTTAATAAAATCGATACAATTTTTCCAATCCAAATTTTTCATTAATTAATTTTTTTAATTATATAGTAAACGCGAAAACTTTGCACATCTCGCCATTTAGGTAACGACTGATGATTATGTAAACGTTAAATCTCTTCTCAGCGGCAATGAGACTCGTAATGATGACCTCGGCGCTTAATTAGTACCCATTGATTGCTGTGAGAGGATAGATCATCGTTTAGTGCGTTTAATAATTGTTTACGGAGAATATATCTGAACGTTGATCTCGACCTCTCTGCTTCACCGTGACTTAGAGCGAATCGGATTTTTGTTGAATCGGTCGTTTTGCTAGACCAGGGTCTGCAGTAACGATACGTTTTATATGCATGTCCACATGGTTACGGTTGTTATCCGACGCAAATAAATTATCGATTCGGCAAGTATCGCGTGAACGGGCTCTTACAGCAGCGATTCTTCTGTCAAAGTGCAAAGTGATATTTTATCGATGATGCGGAATGAAAACGAAGCGAAAGTTATTGATAATACAGGCCCACAAAATGTGTGCAACTTTAATCAGAGTAGATATTTCTTCTAGATTTTCGATTACAAAGCACAATGCCACTAACCAAGTTACTTTATCACATCAGCTTTTAAATTTATTTTGACTTTTAAGATGATAAATCAGCGATTTATTGAAAAATAATATATAATAAATTACTAACTGTCAATACAATAATAAAAATAGATGAATGTTTCAATTTTATACATACTTATTAGCAAAGGATAAAAAATCATCTTATAAATAGCGAAACAATGCGTAAGAAAAACAGGCATTTTTTTCATGTTTGGCAGGATTAGTGAGAACAAATAGTTGGATTTCAATGTTATAGGTCCTATTATCTTCGTAATAAAATCTTTTTGAAATTTTATTAAAAATGAAAAAAAATACAATTCTAAAATGGCTGATAAAACAAATTTTTTAGAATAAAAAGATTTTTTAAAATTTTGTTTTCATATTGAAATTTAATCAATCTTTTGTTCTAAAATGGCTGATAAAACAAATTTTTTAGAATAAAAGGTTGGTTAAATTTCAATATGAAAACAAAAATTAAAAAATCTTTTATTCTGAAAAATTTGTTTTATCAGCCATTTTAGAATTGTATTTTTTTAAATATATTTTTAATAAAATTTCAGAGAATTTTAATACGAAAAAAACGCGACCTATAACATTGAAATCCGATTATTCTCATTGATCTTGCTAAACATCCTGCTAAACAAAAAAGTGCCTACTTTTCTACGCACTGTATCCTTAACACGTTTGCTATTTATAAGATTTTTTAATCCTTTATTGATAAGAAATTAATGTATATATAAAATTTAAACGTTCACCTATTTTTTTTACTTTATTGACAATTAGTAATTTATTATATACTCTTTTTCTATAAATCGCTAATTTCACTATTAAAATTCAAAATAACTTCAAAATTTGACGTGATGGAGCAATTTGGCGAGCGATATTGATTTTTGTAGGTTTATGTAATTTTATTCTCGTTTCCTTTCACAGGACTTATCAACTGTCTAGTTAACGATTAATTTCAAGTTATCTCGGAAGAAGATTAAAGACGCAATTATCTTTCGGCTATCGTTTTATCGGTTATCTTGATGACAGCCATCGGTGCAACTCGAGTGAAAGCTTTCGCTGTTTGATTCGACAGAGGTAAATTTAATCGCGATAAACTTCCGTACCTCACCGGGAGGAAAGTAACCTCGACCTTACCTCCATACCTACTTAAGTCTAGGTCAGGGTTTTCATCGTCTTCCGACTGCGGAGGAACGATTGTGCAGCTTCATTAGCCTGAGGAAACTATCTCGCAGCCGTTCACGCGAATCTACGGGAATCTAATGGCTTATTACGCGAGCTCCATGATTAATCATCCGTTTCTCTTCCTAAGAACCTTCCCGTCAGCTTTCTCATCCGCACCATTTCTCGAAGCCTGTCTCGCTTCTGCATTTCTAACAAGCAATCTCAAGATATAATATTGCGAGGAATATCAGATGTATATATATATATATATATATATATATATATATACGTGAATCACAGTGCTTTAATTGAAACTGTTGCTCGCCGTTGTTAAAAGTTTTTGCTCGCGAACAATCAGAATTAAATAACCGAAATGACAATGAGTCTAGTATATTTATAGTATATTTATCATGAAAGTTCTTAGCCTGCAACTTGTTTGATCGCAAATAAATCAAGTATCATGCTACGAAAAAATATGAAGAAAGAGAAAAGAGACACGGATTCTACAGCATCTTAAAAATATAAATTTTGCGCAGAATTATTTTAAATTATTTTAATTTGTAATTTGAATTGCACGTGGAACACTATCGTTATGAATAAAATATTTGGAACAGCGCAGCGTTGTAAAGTTACAAGATCAAATCGCGAAACTCGCAAAAACGCGAAACCTGAATGTTTATTAGTGGAATAATTCATTAAAACAGAATGTCGTCGCTGAGTGCTGAATCCTTTGATGTCGATCCGTCAAAGCAAATAGACGCAATTTGCAAGAGAGAAAGATGCAAATATCTGGATATGAAAGCGACAAAATGCAAATTATTGCAATTTCGTATTTCAAATACTGCGCTTAGAATTATTCGCCCATGTATCAAAATTTGCGTATTTCATACTGATGTAGACTCTTTCTTAAATAATACGAAATGAAATTTATGGAAAATAAATTTTCGAGCGAAGATATTTAACATTTATTTGAATATCTTATATCTAGAGAGATCGCTCGGATATAGGAGTTTATACGTATAAAGTTTTTACTAGCTGTCAGTTACAGTCTATCAAATACATTACTCGCGATTTGCATGCAAATAAGTGGACGTATGTATGAGATGCTAGATTGCGGAATTATTATTGCGCGCTTGAAATGCGCTCGTTATTACATGTAACACATGCAACAATATTCGAGGATCGCGTTAACTGAAATATCATTGCCACAAATCATAGCCTATATTTTTGCGCGATATACTTATTTGATATTCACGAGAACACATTCACTGGGTCTCCGGGTCAGCAAAGTAAGTCAAGCATCGACTCGTAAGATGAATCGACCACAATAACGGTGTTTAAAGCCTGACTCGAGACGATCGAAAGAGCCAATCGTCTCAATATCTGCTGGCTCGATGCCTAATGACCATATGTCGACCGTAAATTGGCCTATATCGATTCGAGGAAAAATTAAACGTAAAAAGGGCACTTTTTTAATTATATAGTTTTTTATCGTCAAATGTATTCCTAAATTAGAAATATCAATCTTCCGATTGATAAACGGAGCTAATCATCCGATCGATTACTATTAATGAAAACAATTATTATATTTTATCATATTAATGTGCTCTCACGAGATCGATCAATCAACGATTAGTTGGAATCTTTCTGAGATGACATACAAATTTCGCAAAAAAATTGAAAGTTATGAAGTAGGTTATTGATTATTTAAATCACATAAGAAGAGATTACTTGTTTTATAATACATCATCCAACCACGAAAGAGACTGCAATTTTCCAATTCATTATCGTATTTAAATAAAAGATTAAATAAAAGCTCTATCGTATATATTCGCGAAACGTTAATAGAATGGAAACTATAAACGCAAGAATCATCTTTTATCCGATACATTGATTTAACATCATACTGAGGTGATGTTTAATGTTTAAAAAAAATAAAAAAAAAAAAAAAAAAAAAGATAAAGTCGAGCAAGTTGTCCTATTAACAAGTCGGGACAAATCGGTACAAATCCAACGATAATGTTTTATTTGATATTTTATGTTTTATTTGACAACGTCTCTGTAATTATATATTTTTACACATAATAACGATTCAATTACGTGATTACAGAATTCTTTGATACATGCTAATGAATTATTTAAATATTTAAATAAATTTATTTAATGATTAATTATGTTCTTGCTTCTTCTAACTCTATTTTTTTTCTTTCTTGAATGATATATATCATGCTTGTATTACTGTTTGGATTATTATCACGAGTAATCCGAAAAACTATTTGATAAAGTATTCGATATCAAGTATTTTAAGTATACAAGTATTCTTTTAAAACACAGACATTTGTTGCGATTGTTTCATTTACAATAATCGCATAAGATGACTTGCATTATTAATTTGATTAAAAAAGTTCCAATTACAATACTCAATAAATATCATGCTTAGTTAATAAAATCGATTTAGCAATTGTCAATATATTAAATTAATATATGAAGAAATTGCGAAACCGATTTTGTATTAGCCCAACATTATCAGACATTGTTGATTTTACAATTCAAATCCAATTTTTGGCCATGATTTGCTTTAGTCTCAGTAATGCAAGAGTCATGCTCGAGACGGAATCTTCATTTTTAAAAATATCTAAAAATTTTCAATCGCACACAATTTATCACTATAATGATAATGTAATGACACTGCGACTCTGTCTGATTTCTTGTACAAGACGGGTTTTTCCTTTAACTTTATTAAATGGTACATGTTTATTATACTTTCAGATACATTAATCATTATTAGAAACGTTTGCCATTGTTGTATTACTGTTCGGATTACTGTCACGAGTAATCCGAAAAACTATAAAGTATCTGATGTCAAGTATTTTAAATATATAAATAGCCTTTTAATTAAAACATAGATATTTGTTCCATTTATAATAATCACAAAAGATGCAAGATGACTTCCCATTATTAGTTTTATTTAAAAAGTCCCTACTACAATATTCGATACGATCTAATAGGAAGATTTATTGTCGTTTGAAGAAAATGATTATGCATTTCTATTCTCAAATGATCGATGAAAATACAAGATGAGATATGACCTACAAATAGAATTAATCTCTGAACAAGTTAAGTTTCTAATCGCCAAAGAATAACGTGACCTAGTTTATCGATAAATGGAAAATAATGGAAAATAATAATATAGTTATTAAAGATATAATGGCAAGATTCATAAGAATCGAACGAAGCTTTCAACGACATTTTTCGTGCAGCAACCAGTATCGTTGAATATCTTATAGTAGGAAACTAGTATACGAGACAAAATAAAAATTGACAATGAATGAGGGACGTGACTGCGATGTATCCGTCGTTTAATGAATAATTTACATTTTCTACGAGCTGCTCCGCGTGCACAAATAGCACCGACACGACAAGGAAACCGTTCCGATAGCATCTCTAGTGCGTGCTCTCAACTCCACTAGCGTACAAGTAAACGCCTTTCCACTTAGCATAACACACATTTACGAATCTTTACGAACGTTCACTTAACAGTCCGCTCAGTTCTTGCTCTTGCTCTTTGCTGGAATTACGACTTTTAGCCATTACGCATGACACGCATCGCTCAAGCTCATCGAAACGTTGAAGTACGTACATGTACATTTACTGAATATCACAAATTATGACAATTTTCCTCGAGGCCATTGAAATAATGTCTTTTTCGATCATCATTCCGATTATTTATTATCTTTATACTATATAACTGTAAATTTTATTATTGCGAAACTAAGTTGTATAAACATCTTCGAAGAATTTTGAAGCTAAGTCGATTTCTGAAAAACAGATTGTATGTATCGTGAGAATAATATTTCCAATAAAACGATAAAAACATTATATTTATTACAATTTAATATAAGTTGAGATATATGGATTTTTGTAACGCAAATGTCATGTCATTTTGATGCATGAAAAGAACGATTTTATTGAAATATCTAAAAATTTGGCCAGATACAAATTTGAAAATAATTTTTTGTTGGATTGTTAATTAATTATGTATAATAGAACGTTTAAGCATAATACTGCAAAAAGTTTTGATATTCTAGCGACCAGCTTGAGCGTCTTACATAATTATTTTGATGTTTAACAAAATTATTTTCAGATCTATACTTAACAAAATTTTTAGCAAAACCTTTCTTCCCTACGTGTAGTTTGTTTATTGTTAAGACCAATTAACCTATTATCGTGACTTAAGAGATTTAAGCAGGAAGAATTGTCTTTGATATACGTTGCAGCATCTCGTCATAAGGGCAGTTGAGAATTGTATTTGTCATATATAAACATTTTGCTGTCGAGAAAGTACTAACGAACCATTCATTCGGCACTATAGGCAGCTAACTGCCCGAGGCTCGGCAAGTACACGTCGACTTTAATAATACAAATTACACCTTTGATTCGGCGATTAATCAGATATTCAATTGGTAGGCACGTTGTCGCAAATCTTTTAACGGATATTTCGAGCGCATGAAACATTCAAGCGTAGCAGAGAAGACGTCATTTTTCCTCGTTTTCTTAATGTCCTTAATGTCATTAAAATTACGTCAAATGAATTTATAATCAATGACTATTCAGACGTTGTAGGCAACTGATCGTGAGGAGCTAATTGCGATACTTTATGATATCAAATTTGCCGCTAATTATGAATAATAAACCATAGGTGAATAATCAATAAATTTCAGTTTGCACTTAGTAACATGAAAGTAGTTTACTCTGACTACTGGCCCATGCAATTATGGGACCCTCGCACCGATCGGCACACGTCCCTCAATTTTCTGTACGATCATGGCCACTGGTTCATAATTATCGGGGTACCTGAACGCAACATGTAATGAATTCATTATCAGGTCTGTTTTATGAACAAAACTGTCACGGTCGAACTCTCGTGCGGAATGCGAAGACGTGGCCCATATAATCACCTTGATGTCATGCGATTGGTGGGCTTGTCCATCCGTAAAAAACCAGACATTTAAATGGATAGCAGGTGCATCCCGGTGTTGCTTAAATTACCATTTTTAATGAATTGCCATTTATTTCATTATTTACGTTCAGATTAGCCTTTTGATTAGTTAACAAAATCCTTAAGTAAAATATTAAATTAAATACCATTAAATTTAATTAACATTAATTTAAATAACACTATTAAATTTAAATAACATTAACGCGTTGTTGCATAACCACAATTCATCCCGTGATAAACCTTATTTATTTAATAAAACGATTATTTATTATTATTGTATATGTCGAGATGTCAATTAATTCTCAATATGCCATTAATTAATCATTTGTTTAATACAGAAATACGCATAGTAATTCAATTTTTGAATGCAAGATTATGATCATTAAAAACCTATAATAAAAGGAAAAGTGTGAAAATATAATTTCACATAAATAAGACTGACAGAGAAGAAAGAATTATTTGATGCCATTACTTGATACCATTACTTGATGAGAAATGATGGAGAGACTAGCAACTGCACGCAATGCACGTCAATAAATGTCAAGTTGAACAACTTTCACGATATTACTGATCGTCATATGAAATTACAGGAAATTGCAAACACACTTAATTTTTAACTAAACTAACAGCGTGGGAAATGTTTTTTTCATTAATAATGGGGTGCGGAAAATGATGCAAGAAACTTGATTTCCTCCTAACTTACTTCGACAAAGAAAATATTTTAAAATTGGTGTCGTAATGAAAAAAATATTTGAATTTGCTTAGAGATTATGTTCAAAAGCAATAAAAAGACTTCAGTTTGATATATTTTTTATTCTGAATAAAATTTTTATTTCGCATGATTTCAACGTTTGCAATTATAGATAAATTTTAGATTAATTATATATCAATTTTAAAATATCTTTTTTGTTGAAATAAATCCGGAGCAAGTCAATTTCTTGCATCATTTTCCATATTTCTTTATTAATAAAATAAACATTTTCCACACTATTAATTTAGTTAGAAATTAAGTGTGTTTGCAATTTCCTGTAATTTCATGCGAGGATCAGTAATATCTATATATATATATATATGTGTAATTATTTCTATATATATATATATGTGTAATTATTTCTTCTCAGAAAGATTATTGGGTGAAATATTATTAATTTATAGAAATATTATTAATTTATGTCCAACAAAGTTGTTTTATAACTATTGTGAACTGTTATCTCTTAAAACAAATAATCGCAACAAGATCATGGATATTCATATATTTACAATGAAAAGTAAACGAATCGCGAAATGGTTTTAGAAAATCATTTATTAAAAAAACATTTCAGACATTCAAATGGCGTTTATATGAGGGGGAGATCTCGTAAGCGTTCATATAATTTGTTTAATAATAATTCAAGATTTTAATCAATAATGTTATAAATTTCGTCATTTGATAGTATCGGTGATATATTCTGCTGTTTAATTTACACTTATATTATATGAACATGTAACATTGCAATAATAGTATCATGATCTTGTTGAATAATTTCTAAAGATATTACACAAGATTTTATGAAGGTTATGACGCTAAAAGGTTCGTATTATTGGGATTAATCCGAGTGGGATGATTAGTTATTTTTTTGAAATTCGATCGAGTTCTGCTATAATGCACAGGAAAAAGGTGACTCGCGCTAAGACAATGGCCGCCTCGGGATGAAAATAGTTTGCAATTTTCAAGGTGTGTGGGCCCGTGCATGCTGTCTCCCTTCTCGCTCATTTCTGCTTCCCTCGCTACAAATTGCACCGACAAGCGATCCAAGAACAAGGGAACTCTGCTCTCGTTGAAGAATTAAAATCTCATCAGACCTTTCGAAAGAAATAATGCGCGAATAATTGAGAAAAAGAAATGGAGGAATTAAAAAGTGAACGTCGCGAGTTATTTCGATGTAGAAGAGTAATTTTGAAAACATCCCGCAAAGCAATTATGCAAATTATGTAATTGCATTTAATTAGAATGGTACTTAAATAGAATTATAATTAAAATGAGATTTCTCTCTCTCGTACGTAGCATCTCACCGAGTTAAAAGAATCGAACACATTGTTAGGGATTCTTTGTATCCGCGTTGAAACTCGTTCGCAGCTTAAGCATTCAAAGACCGCCAATCCCATAGCGACTCTTCATCCTGAAAGCTTGTCGCGAGAGCACATCCGGAAGTAAAAATCCTACGATCCGTGACAAATATTTTCGAGTCCCCTCTTTCAATTTCTCACGTCGGGGTCCGTAAATCCGACTTTGCTCGCGAGGCGCATTTCTACATCGTTTGGACACGCATTCGCGTGATTTACGGTTACTGATGGTTTAATGAAATTTGTGACGTCGTGAAGCGAGAATCGAGCTGATGGTGCGCGATTAGGAAGAAACGATCCTGTTTTATAGCGCTGAGCCGTATAGGAAAAGAGAAACACGTACGTATACGATCCGACACTTACGCCGATCGCAATAAATTATCGGCTATTTAGTGCCCAATAAAATCCAGCGTGTTGTGTTAATTAGACAATAAATGCGCTACACGATGACGAGAATATCGAAGATATTGCAATGAATTCGTCGGTGATCGTAATTTATGTACGCTCCATGTCACGCGTTATTACCGCAGGAAATTCGTTATGCTCGGTTTCACTGTCGTTGGTCTTGAAACTCGCTTGCGGATTAAAGCCTGTACGGTTACGATAAACAATACTATCTCATAATGTGGCAGAATGTGAGAAATAACTATTTATAGTTTCAATTGTGATAGCTTAATTTACGATACTTATTGCAATCATAAATCATTATTTAATGAAGAGATAATTTTGCCTGAATAAATTTAATCAACGGTACTCGCAATTCAATCATCCTGTATGATATGAATCGAAAGTTTTTCTTACCATGACTTTCGTAAAACAATCGATCGACACCGAAATAATTTTGTAACACACGCAAATCAGACCTGACGCAAGTCAAACGTAATCGTAAAACGATCATTTTGCAATATAAATTAGAATAATCATTCTGCGTTTGACTTTCTCGTAACACCGACGTGTTGCGTGGTGTGCCGCTCGTTTAAGATGAGGATCTGGCTGTTGGAGAATTGCTCCATATCAGCCTTTCAAAAGTTATCGTATAAATTACAATAAAAACAATCAGACAATTCAACTTCGCGACAGCTACATCATACTCGAATAACTTATTTCTTTTGTTTTTTATTGTCACTGAAGATGGCCAAAAAGTTTGCCCGAAACGTATACCTATTAAATTAATTTTACTTATACAATTTGCGCACTAATTACCGCGCCGATTCCCATTAGCCCTTTTCCCTCCTTGTTTGAATCATCGGGAATTTAGAATCTCCGTATTTATAAATTAGGATAATTAGCAGCGATTAAAGTCAGTGCAAAATATAATCGCGGTTTATAAGTCGCGCAGTCGATTGCTCTAGATTATTGTAGTATGAACTGCCGGCGATTAGTTAATTAGGGGATAAATCGTACGACATCCTCGCTCGCTCGATGGCGATACCATTATCGTCGTGGTAACTTGAACGAGGATACTTTCCGACTCGGCGGCAATCGCGACGCATACCTGGCGTCATTATAGATCGGAAGTTCGTTACGACCGAGAGGTGTAGAAGGTTTCGCTATCGTTAAGGGCACCGACGCGGCGGAGTCTGCTCGTTACTCGCGGGTTCTCACGCGCGTTCGCGCGGAGTCCTTTTACGCGCGTCCCGTGGATTTCCACACTCGTTCGTACGAGCAACGAGTTTTAGCTGACGATTAGCATACTTAATTAGGCGCGTCAGCCCCGCATCGTTTTGCGCGTTATACGTGCGCGGCCGAACACTCGAGGCGACCTGTGCAGCCCTTTATGCACTCTCTCGCAGTAGCGTAACCACGCCCGGAACTCCAACTACGAAACCATAAGACCTCGTCACGTATTTCCCGGTTGCGCCGCGTACATTCTGTCAGAGATAAGAAAAGGAATTGAGATGGAGTCTCGACGTCAGTTTATCTCATGATTACAAACAGTTCTTATTTAGCGATAGTGCAGATGCAGCGACTGCCGTATAGACTTCCGGAATCAAGTTAATTAAAACGGTTGATTAGGAATTTTTCATTAAGTAGAATGGCACGAAAAAAAAAAATGTTCCGCGTAATGTTGTACATAATGTTTCCTCGTATTGACATGCTCTCTTTTGACATGAATCGAAGTACTCTGCAATAAAGTTACCACTTCAATTGCACCAGCGAGGCGAGATTCTCCTTGGTTACGTTCATTCGCAGTGTGCACTTTTCGATTCGATCGATCGTAATTGCGAGTATCTTTTGCGCGATGCATCCGATAAAAATCTAAAAGTAGCGATACAGTTACGCCACTGAACCACGCAACAGGGCCATACAGCCGACGTAAATCGAGGAGTCGAGAGGAAGAGGAACGAGATCGGCCCCGTGAGTCGACTCGCGCACGAGGATGCGAGCGTGCGAGAGATTAAAACGAAAAACTTCTCCCCGCCCTCCTCCCTTTTTTCCCTTCCTGAAAGAGCGTCGCATTTGGCTGTGGATGTTAGGCTCCCTACGGCGGGTTCAATGGGTGCCCCTCTATCTACGGGTGCCCTTCGCCGCGAGGGAAAGGAGAAGGTGCCTCAATACACACGCGCGTACGTGTATGAATTCGGTGAACGTCGTTAATTTACTTGTTGCTCCTCGTTGGCTCGAAGAAACGGTTCCTTAATCACGTCCATACTCATGAACCGTAACTTCCGTGTATGCCAGAATAAACAGGAGATCTGAATTTCACACCTCGACACATTCCCGACCAAATGGCGCTCCCGCGATTCAAATTCATTCGTTCTTCGAAAGTATCGGTATCGCGCGCTGACGTATTACTTTCCTTTTTTTACGACTAAATTATACTTTTACAAATTATACTTTTACAAATAAATTTTTGTTGACTAAAACAAAACCATTAACGGTTAACTTTTTGACTGAAGAACGAAATTATTATTTAAACGATATTATATGCTGAAAATAACAGCAATATATGTATCGCGTATCTACGCATATCTTAATGATCCGAAATATCCTTGTTTAGAAAAATGTCAGTTAAGTTGTATATAAAATTATTAAAGTTGAGAAATATCCAATAGAGCGCCGTATAGAAACATCATTTCGAAATTGATTATAAGTGAGTGCCTGTCATGCAAAGTCGTTATCTCAATATTTTACTTTACGATTTGAACTACTTCCAGTATCGACCCGATTATAATGTTCTGCATGAATTGTAACGTTATATCCATCACTTAAGTATTTGTGGCAGGTCATTAACGAGGATTTTACTCTCGATCGACCGCTCCGTGGAGTAACGAATGGATTCGTCTGGTTGCGAATCTGGTTTTGTTCGCTTCTTAATTATCCATGCGTGAAGCGAGTAGATATCAAATTGTCATGGTAACGAATATAAAAAGTGATGACAATGTAGATACTCTTCTGTTTTTTTCGAAAATCGTAAAAAGAATGGAGATTAATACAAAAGATCCGTTTTAAAAAAATTACGTGAATTGCTCTATCGTAGTTTTTTTTTAGTTCCTGAATGAAGCAAAAAAATTTAGCGTGTATCATAATCCAATATAGATCTGATTAGAATTATAGTCATTAAAAACATTA
Organism: Cephalotes varians; assembly: GCA_037157785.1. Lineage (NCBI taxonomy): Eukaryota > Metazoa > Arthropoda > Insecta > Hymenoptera > Formicidae > Cephalotes > Cephalotes varians. The sequence continues at coordinate 342,307 of JANQDE010000099.1, read as the reverse complement.
TATTGGTTTAATAAATATATCTCGTCAGCTCATTGCCTTCAAAATTAATTTGTCGTGATCGTTCTTGCTATTTCTTTGATCCTAAGTAAGCAACGAGCGCGCACTTAGAATAACACATCGAATGACACTCAGCGTCCCACTCATCGTTTTCGAACATAATTGCGATCATGCGGCACTCTCTCGGTACATCTTCAAAAGTGATACCGACCTTGAAGACAGCCTAGCAGGACGATCCCGAGGACGAGCGAAAGCTGACGACGCATTCTTCCGATACTATCACGATGTTGCCGATGTGACTTCACAAAATGATATCTTCGCACGACGAATTCCTCCTGGAATCGCTCTGGCGGACGATTATCCTATTGCTGGGACCCTCACTGAGATCTTGCGGGAGTACAGCGGAAGTGGAAGAAAAAGAAGAATAAGGAGACCAAGAGGAAGCTCGAGGAAGAGCGTGCCGAAAGATACCGCGGGGCCAGGAGAGGAGGAAGTGCCCTCTTCGACCTCTATCGTCCTTCGAGGTCCACGAACGACTGAGGCGCACGAAGCGACGTCGGTCCGGCTATAGCCTCCCCTTCCTACTTTCACGTGGCGTGCTCCCGTTTCCAGTGGAGGCGCGGAATAGAGAGCCTCTCCGTGGGCCATTTACCATCATCGTCGACGGTGACCGTCAAAAGAAGAGGACTACCGCCCGATTGCCCCCCCCCCCCCCCCCCGTCCTGCATCGGAAAGTGGGGAAGAAACGTACCCCACAACGTACCCGACTCCTCTTCTCCTCTGCCCCCGGCTTCCTTCTTCCTCGTCTTCTGGACGTACCACGGAACGCATCGCCGGGGAACATCGACTCAGCGTTTCTAGGCCAGCTCCTCCATCATGAGATGTTCCTTCTTCCGCTCTTCTTGTCATTCTTCTTCGACCACTTCTTCATCTTCCTTGATTAATTTCCTCGATAGTTCTCCATGCGAAAGGATCTCGTTTCGTCATCGGATAGAGGCCAAAGATATTTCGTTTGCGGTCCTGACACAAATCGCGGATGATAACGAGGATTCAGATATAGAGGAGAAGGTACAAGAATGAGAATTGGAATAGAAATCTTCTTATGAGAGAGATACTCAGTTATCTATGTCCGGTTTTGTGATCGAAAAGACGAACAAAAAATCGGAAAAATTTACATTTGTCGATTGCACACAATGTACGTAGGCGGAACACAGAAGGTGCGCGCAATATTCTGACTGCGAGGAGCGCGTTAACAGCGCCATTGCGTCATTTTATCCCTATCGTTCATTAGATGTAAAACAAGAATAGAATGACGCAATGGCGCTGATAGCGCGCTCCCCGAACGCAATCTCTATGTGTCGCTTCGTCATGTCCGGGATTGAAGCGGTGGCGCGCTCGAACGTCGCACGCTTGTCGCACGGATATTAGGACTGATAAGAAGCTCGCGAGAACGTTCTCGTGAAAGCCACAAATAACAAAACGGTGGAGTAGGTCGAGCGAGACGTGAGACCGAGTGAACGTGGAGCGCCGGTCTGGAGAACTGCTTAATTGAAAGTACGGCATTTTCATGATTCCCGGAGAGGAAGAAGAGAAGGCGCTCTATTCTCCGGCCGATGCAAGGGCGGGACACAATTAGCGGCTACACTTTCTAATTAAACTGTAAGAAATATCGAAGAATGTTCTTGCTAACGATAGCGATATTAGTCTCTTTTCCTACTTATACTCTGAGCGCCAGTCTCACGCGCGTGACGAATCCGCTGCAAAACCGATACCATCGCTGCTCAGTTGACATGTATTTCTGTCTTTTTTGCTGTCTCTCTTCCGTGGGAGAAATTCCAGAGAGAATTAAAGCAAAGGAGCTTTTTCGTTTGCTAGAAAATGACGCGGTATTAACCTTTTAGGATTTAAAGGAGATAATATTGAAAGAAGTATTAAAACTATTGTTATATTTTATTACTGCGACGAATTTTATGATGTATATGTGATTCCTAAACATTGGATGAGTCATTCTACTTTGTTGTTATGATGAATCATTTATTTCACTACTTAATTAAATTTGATCACTTCAGACAATATCAGTGTTTGGAAGATAATTCTTCTCTTCTTGGGCATCATGGAAGTTTACCATACAACACAGAACATTGAAAGAATGTTGCAGAAACATTGTAATGTTGAATGTTGAAGTGTGAATGTTTTTTCAATGTTGAATCTAAATTGATTTTTTTATATTGATTGTTAATGTTTCTGCAATATTGAAACAACAAACAACATTGAACAAATTGTATCTTTTGAAATTAATTCTTCACTAATCGCTTCACTAATCGCTTACCCGGAAGCAGTACGCGACACCGCCGATAGATGGCCGCGGCGACGCTTTACTTTCTCATGTTTAAAAAATTATACAGAATAGAATAAAAGGCGCAGCGCATTATATAAGATTTTTCACTCTAATGAAACGATTTCTTAAAGATGACTTTGGAATCTTGGAACTTAAAAACTCCAAGTATTTTGTAAAATGTATTTTGAGAATATTTTGCTTAGTTTTGTGTAAAAATTAATTTAAGGATCTAATATTCTTAAATATATAAACAATACATTTTAGGAAAGCAGAAGAATTAATTTTAAATAATAAAAATCAATATTATTTTTTAAATTTAGATTTTTTTTCAACAATTTAAAAAATAATTTTACACATTTATTTTATTATTATTATTTTTTTAATATAAAATGTACATAAAATATAAAATTACATATATATAAATAAATATAAAATTTACATAGTTTATAGGATAAAAATTGAATTTATATTGAATCAATGTTGAATACGTCTGTAAGACATGGATTCAACGGACATTAGACGTTTCTGCAATGTCTTTTCAACATTGAATCTACATTTTACGATGTTGACGCAAAATTCACAATGTTATAATTTAATGTTATAATTTCTGCGATGTTGATTCAATTCACACATTAGTGTGCTGTATGGGTCACAGCTTAATATTTAATTCAGGATCAACCAACAGTATCAATCATTTTTTATCTAAAAAGAAGCCTCGAAGAAGTCTCGAAAGAAGTCGAAACATGTGAAAGCATTGGTTACGTAATTCTTAAGTTAATATATTTGATATGAAGATATTTGCGTCCCAAATACCGCGCTGTTACTCTTATTTGCCATTATTATCATTATCTATATTTTCATTATTTTAATATTGAGAGCCCTTATTATAAATTACTTTGTTTACATTGTAAAAACTATCAAATCCCAATCATCATAAATAATTTTGTCTGTTTTAAAGATGTATTACTCATTTTCAAAACAATGTGAAAAATTACAAATTATTCTAGATTCGCATTTAAAAGTAACACAAAAAGCGATTAGCGTCTATTTAGAACTTGGATTAAAAATTCAATACAAAATAGAAGTGTACTTTAATATAGAAATATAATTAAGAAATAATAAAAATCACTATTTTTTAATATAAGTATATTTTAATTTAACTTTAATTTATAACTTTAATGCTCCGTCAATTCCATTAATAGATTAACTTTAATCTCGATTCAACTCACTTTTCATCTTTTTTTAATTCTTATAACTAGAAGATTAAAAGAAGATTAATCTATATTAGAAACGGGCATAAGATGATTTATAAAGTTTTATTGCGATATTGAAATTAGTAGTTCTATAAATAAACAAAATTTATTTAATTGTCAACTAATCTCTGCATCACAATGCAACTTTGCATAAATTATTTTGAATACTTAAAATGCTTATACAAAGAAATTGAAGTTTCTATCATTTTAATAACAAATATATATGATGTAAATAAACTATAAAATGTGTTGTTAAATAAAAATATAATGTTATTTATGTTCTTTACACAACTTTCATATGTATATAGTTTATTTAAAGTATAAATAAATTAACATTTAAGTATAAATGAACATTAAGTATAAATGAACATGATAAAGTATAAATAAACATTTCCAATTTTAATTTACTTTGCAGGAACTGTACGGATGATATCCTTAAATAATAAATAAGTTAGAATTATTAATACTAAGCTTTACACTTTCGGAATTTCTAGACATTTTCGATCGTTGCGCAGCATAAAAATGCACTTTTCTAGACTCGACGAAATCGCTCTTCTTGCTCCTGTTAAAGGTCGTCTAACGCGAACGAAGGAGAACTAAAAACGCGCCGATCGTTCCGCGCGAAAGTATGGCAGTGGCCCGCGGGAGGATATTTCGCACGCAGATGCAGCTGCAACCGAATCGCCCCGGCGCGTCGCGGGACCCGCGGGCGATCGTTCATCAACATCACTGTCAGCGGTCGCGCTAGTGAACCGAATCCTTGCGCGTACATACATATACATATACGAGCACGCCAACACGCGTCTGCGTTCTCCAATCCTTACTATTAACCCACTTGCGCCTTTAACATCAATACTCGGTCTAAGGATAGCCGGCAGCTGTACGACCGATTTTTCGCGCCTTGTCCGCGCCTGCACTTGTAAAATCGAGAACACGAGACCTACGAAGTGAGGTCTCCACAGTGAGTATCTCGTTCGCGATTTCCAATGGGCTCGGCCGATCGAATCGATCTGACATCGAACGATCCGAGACGACGCGTTCAACAACGCGAGCCGAGATCATGTTGAACGTGCGGAACGGCTCGTTTCAATTACGAATACGTTGTTTTTATTCTCCGAGCGCGGCAATGGTACTTGACCGCTCGATTTATTCGAATTGCGTCTCCCGCAGAGTTTACGATCGCAAAAAGATCCCGCATGGTATCTTATCCTCGCGAGCGACGATATTCGAATTGCGTTTCGCACGATTCACGTTGAAGTTGATGAATTTTTGCTGAACGAGACGACGAACGATCCGAAGAAAGTTGGTGAGCGTTGAGCGATTCATCTGAATGACGGTACGAGATAACATAGTGCGAACCGGTGATACCTTTTGACCGAATTGAATTTGAATGGACTCATTATCTTCCATAATAAACGGCTCAGCCGCCGCCTAGCTGCCTTTCTTATACCGAGAAGCCGCCTTACATGGTTAGCTAGCCGCGTATCTCCTCCCGTCTCGGCGTCCGCCGTTGCTTTTGTTCACAACCTAATTTTGCGATCAATTGCGATCGACCCTCTTCCGCCGTGGTTCTCATGCCCGAGAAATATGAGAAAACCTTTTCACAATATGTTTATGATCATGAAATTCTATTGTATTATTGCATTGCTATTGCAATAATAATCATCACTACATTATTTTTACTTATTAATACTATATTTATTATTAAATGAGCCTTTCAGAAGTCAAATTGATGAAATTTTTTAATACTTTGACCGCCAAGTTGATTTCAGTATTGAGCTTAATAAATCTATTGTTTTATTTTATTGTTTTTTTAAATATCTTAATATATTTAAATATCTTAATATATCTTAATAATTTATATGATTTCTTTAATGTCTTACTTGGTGAAATCATTCTTCGGGGAAATAAAATCGTAACTTACAAGCGAGTGACGGAATTCTTGCCGAATTTTGCGCGTCAATCATGGGCGACATGACAGTCAAAGTATTGTATTACTCAAATTGTATAACTCAAAATTAAAAGAAAAGTAGCCAATAAGAGGACTAATGACGTTTGCGTATTTTGTAAATGAAATAATAAATTTATTACAACAAATAGAATATAGACCGATATGTGAAAACAAATAATTAAAAGTGCGCTAAACGGTCAAAGCTAGATCTTCGTGCAAATGTTTCTTATGTGAATTTATATACATTTCTCAAGTTCATTAAACTGCGCGCCGAATAAATTTTCGGTCTTGAAATACAAGTTGAACAAGAATAGTAATATCATGATATTAAATTAATAATTAATTTAATAATAATGATGCTAACGAGCATTTTAATCTCTTTCCCCGTCAAATATTATAAAGAATTTGTTGCGAAAAATAACACCTCAATAAATTTATTCTTTTTATTGCTTGCGCACTTATATCCGCGTTTGGCTCTTATTGGCACTTTCCTTTTGATTTATTTATTGAGCCTATTCTATTGTATTTTTTATTTTTGTTATTGTATTAAAATAGTATCCGAGCACATCATTAATTTATAATCAATTTTCTGTATTTTTTATTATATTTTTTATTATATTTTGTTGATGAATTTGGCTTCTGAAGAACTCGAATATGAGTGTATAACTTTTTGCGCAACATTCATCTTCGGATTCGTTCGAAAATAATTCGAAATAAGTTTATAGGAAATGTAATGGAATTGATGTATCGTTTGGAAAGATAAAGCAGCGGAATCGTAAACTCAACGGTAATGTTCTTCGCTTTCGGAGTGTTAGTGAAAACGTCAAACAGTTCGCCACGTCCGAATTAACTGTACAAACAACATGCACACTCTTTTCGCAGAATCGGATAGTCAGTCAGTATGCTTCCCAACGTATTATGCGAATTCTCAGCGTATAATGAATTCTGCCTGACGGAGCAACTTGGACGACCAAAAGCCATTTCCGCGCTCCCAATATACATATGCATATTTAAACAGAAAGTTAATTTAATGACGTGAACGGAACGACCATTGGCCTCTGCCAGAAGGTGATCCACTTTGTTGATACACGTGCACATGCACGAGACATCGTAAATTTGTCGTAAGATTATTTTGCTCGTCGGATGAAACTGGAAATTGGAAGTTATCCTAATTCAGTGGAGAACGTTTTAATAAACAGGCTAAGGAGAAGTATATCTAATCTAATGGACTTTACTTTAAGATTATACGACGCAGTTGTTACTCGAAGAAATCTCAATTACGTAGTAGAAGTGAACGTTTCCGCGAGCTCGCGGAGCATAACGCTCCAATAAACGCCGTCTTTTACGGCGTTCTGAATAATTGATGCGGAGAAATTGCCGTTTTATATTGTTGGTTCTGTTGATGCGACGCGTCGTGGAGAAGCTCGAATCGAACGCCTGTTAGTCGTACTCGTTCGCGTCTACGAGTTTCTAATCGTAAAATACATCTCGCGGCTACGGGCTTATGGTTAATACGGCACGCCGTAATAAAGCATCTCGCGATCCGCGCGTTTACGGTTTTCCATCTGGCCGCCCGAGGCGCGGCTATTAACCGGTCTAATTATGCGAGCGCCGATAAAACGGCGTTTCGGATTGATACGTGCAGCGTCATTACACGCCAGTTCGGGAGGGTGACACTATAAAATGTCATGTTTACGGAATACCGTTAAGATGTTAACTGATCGTTTATCGATCTATAAATAGTTGAATGAAATCCAGGAATACACGCGCGCAATAACGCACGAATGATCCAGTTTCCTCGCTATTCAAGAGTCGAATAGCGAATTAATTTTCCTGTCAGGCAAGAGCGACAGAGCCGATAAGCGTGTTGGCGGTTCGAGGTAGAAATAAAAAGAATCACGAAGGATTAGACTTGGCAGACTGATTAGCACGATTTATCGCTCCATAAGCCGGTTTCATCGATATTGGTTAACCTTAACCGTGGTTTAGCTGCTTTCCGCTTGTTTCTCTCTCCAGTTCTCTGTTTCTAAAAAGAGATTTAAAAAAAATCAGCTTAGCAACCTAGTGCAAAAATATCGGTCGTTCGAAATGAGGAGGAGGAGAAAATCGGAGGAGAAAATCTTTCGTCGCCTGATATAAATGAAAGTCGCATAAAAATGTCGCGTCTTTTAAATTCCGCGTGCGCACGGCAGCCGGTTCTGTCGCGCGCGTGCGCTCATTCTTTCTGTCTCTCGAAAGAACATATCTCTCGCGAACACCAGGAGAAAATAAAACCCCTCACTGGACGTTGGGCAGAGAATATCTCTTGGCCGGATGCGACAAATAAATAATACGGGATGACAGAAGAAAAAAACACGCACGGCAGCATCCTCGTCCTCCTTCATGGAGTCTCCGTGCATTAAATAAACATTTCGCCGATGTCAAAGACGGTTCCGGTTCCATATACCGTAACTTATGGAGTGACATTCTAACTATGTTCCCGGACGGCGAAATATGTCGCGAACAACCTTTGATCTTTTTCACGAGACTTGGTCATCGCCGGATAAATGTATAACTACACTGAAAAAAGAGTTTGATAATAATAATCAAGCCTAGATAATAGTTACTAATGCTTGATAAAATAGTTTCAATCAAATGTTTGATATAACAAAAAAATTAGTATTTTTCGCAATAAAATTTTAACAGTTTTTTAAGCTAATAGCATCGGGACCATCGATTTGATGTGTAATTGATTTTATAAGATCATCGAATTAATTTCAGTCTGTAATTGCGTTATAAGTCTAAATAGTTTGGGCGCGCAAATTTAAAAGATTGAACTGATACATATAATACACACACACACACACACACGCGCGCGCGCGCGCGCGTGTGTGTATTATATGTATCAGTTCAATCTTTTAAATTTGCGCGCCCAAACTATTTAGACTTATAACGCAAATATATATATATATATATATATATTAAGAAATGGTAAAAACTTGACTTATTCTGGTAAAAAGGTGTTTATTTTATTTCACAACGTTTCGACCGAACGATTTCCGGTCCTTATCAAGTGACTCTATAATTGTACAATAGAACAATGTTATTATAATTTACATGTCTTAATTCTATAATCTCAATCGAACAAACATACCATTTACTTTGATTTATAAGATCACTAATCATTCCTCACATCATGTTCAAAAATACATCTGTATAGTT
>JANQDE010000099.1:257777-331317 GCA_037157785.1 Cephalotes varians | reverse complement strand
ATTGAGATTATAGAATTAAGACATGTAAATTATAATAACATTGTTCTATTGTACAATTATAGAGTCACTTGATAAGGACCGGAAATCGTTCGGTCAAAACGTTGTGAAATAAAATAAACACCTTTTTACCAGAATAAGTCAAGTTTTTACCATTTCTTAATTATTTTTAATGCTGGTAACGTAAGAATATTCTATATTATATATATATATATATACATGTGTGTATATATGTATATAAGCGCTTAGATCCGCGAAATTGCTCGTTAGTTTGGCCGTTATATATGTGATTTGTTAAAAAAGTTAGTGTTGAATGCATCAACTAAACACTAATTTTATTTTATTTAGTGATTATTACCAAATAGGTTACTATTATTGATTACTATTATTATGTTTGGTAACACTTACTAAATATTGCACCAATACGCTAAACAAAATACGTTTGTTATTACCAGGTTTCTTTTTTCAATATAATGAAAAATCGACCCAAAGGAAATTCGATTTTTTTTAAATCTCATATTTCTCGAATGCGTTTAAACGTCAGTTTGCGTCCGATTGAAACAAAAACCGGTTATCCAATGACACAAACGTGATGTGACGACTTTCTCGTATGCCTCGCACAGTGATCGGTTACACGATTCAATCGCTTCCCCCTTCCATTCCCGACATTGACATAATTAATATCTCGCTCGAAGAAATATGCCTCGCACGACCACGAAATTTCCTCCATCGGACCAGAAGGATCCCGCGATAATTACGGGGATGCCTAAGCAAGCAGTGTGCATCACACTTGTGCAACGCACACGTAATCAGATGCTTGAATCGCAACTAAGATGAACGGCTCCAGTCACGCTGGTACCAACTAAAACCGCGACCGCACACTCCGTGTCTGCTCGACGAAGCCGCAAGACGCGCAATTTCGAAGCTCACTGCCGAGGACGAGGTCAGTCAAAGGGTTTCGAAACTGAATTGACCGACCGGATTAACCGGCGTTAACGCGGCATTAATTTCGGTCGAACGGACTAAATTGAATTATCCGTTGTCGCGGACGTCGATTCCGATTCTGATCGTCGAGTCGTTGATTTACGCGGCGAATCGCTAGACCGAACGGACACGGATATCGATACGGAGATCCTGCTGACGCCACGCCACATCGCGCTCCCGCTTTACGGCTTTTCGCATTTGCGTAACGGCGCAATCACCGTGATCGCCGTGATAATCACGCTCGATCTCAACACGCGATATTTATTATGCCTCGCCGGCGCCGACAACTCGCGCCTCTTTTCCGTATATCGCGCGCTTCGTATGTCATTCCGCACATCACTTGTTATAGCCAATCTACCTTAATTCGCGCCACGATCAAATCCGCGGAGATAAGTGAGAAGAGCCACTGCCAAAACGTATTTCACACATCGGTGCCAAGTCGGCGCGGCGATGTCGTCGCGCAGTTTGCACGAGTGATATTCGAGAGATTTAACACACGCCTGCTCGTCGCCCTCGGAGAGTTTGTGCGAAATTTCGCGTGATTGTCCGAAATTCTCGCTCGCTCGCGTCGCCACGTCACGCATTATTGTCGCATCCTCTTGACCACCTACGCGGGTGGTTGCTGCACCAGCGGATGCGATGACACTTGGACGCGGATTAAATTGCGCTCAATTCACTTAAGACATTTCGCCCTCTCAAATCTGCCTGCAACTCGCGTCCACGCCGCAACGAGATCTTCGCTACAAGAGACAAAAGCACAAGGACTCGGCTCTTCACGGCGCTCCTTTAAAGCGAGGGAAAATAGTCGCGGATGCGTTTCACGCGGTCAAAATTTTTTACGGGGAGAATCGATGAAACGTGTGATAATGCCGCTGGAATATAACACTCGCGCGGCTATGTGTATAATTTGCATGTTTTGCCGATCGTTCGCCCGCAGCCCGATACTTCGAAGCCGCTCTCACCGTGCCTGATCTACTTTATACGTCATTTCTTCCATATTATGATCTTCCCTCATTCGGCTCCACGCTATGTCGACCGTATTCCCATTTCGACGATATACTATTGAAAGTCATTAAAATTGTGCACATATCCAAATATTATATTCGACAGACGATGGCTGCGTTCAGAAAAAGCGGCTTTGCGACTATTGTAACATCTTTAATATGATTGGTCCTTGCCCTTAATTCCTTAAGGGATAACATCACAGTAAAAATTGATTTTTTTTCGCTTGAATGATTTATGGCCAATTTCTTCACTGCTAGATAAGTTTTCGATAACTTTATCCAAAAGATATCTCTCAGAATCAGTTTTCTTCTTTGTAAAGGTGATATCTAGCAGATAAATTTATCCTGTACCCAAAGTATTGGATATCTGGCAAATATTGATTTCAATGTCCCGATACAGCCTCAAACATTACAAGAATTAATTGTTGCTGTTTGTATGAAATACCAATAATAATGATTTGTTGGTGAATATAAATATTTTTGAGTCTGATGATGATGGTGATATTTTTATACAAAGAAGACCCTATACAATAAGAAATAAGCCGAACAATTTTCAAAAGAGGGATGACACAGAATTTTTCGAACGATTTCGTTAAAAAATAACCAAAATAGACTCAAAAATATTTCTCTCGCAAAATAATCTCACTTTGCTGATGAAATATGGTTGCGTGCACGTTACGTATACTATAGATTTTCAGTACTGGCAATAAATATCGAAACACAGCCTATATTAAAATTCTAGTATAATTTGTACCAAAAGTTAGTAGTATGAAGAATAGCTATCCGTTAGATGCGTCAAAGATTTTAGTGAAGAAAACAAATTTTTAGTTATCTGACAGATATCTTTATCTGGAAGACAGTTATTGAAAGGTGTGAAGAAATCGGGCATTAGGGTTTTAAAAAAGGATACGCAATTGATTTTATATGTGAAAAAAAAAGTGAAATTTAAGTGATTTTTAAGCCGACTTTCTAAAGAGAGTCAGAGCGCCGTTTAGCATTTCGGAGCAGTAAAGCCAAAAATATGCTATAAAATCAATATATGAAGATCTAAGCAGCGATGATCTATTGAATAGATGCCTCGGAGGATGACGCAAAACTCGAAAGTTTTAACTTCATTCGTTTGGTCGATCGCTCCGAAATCGAAGTCAAGTGGAAAAACTATTGTTAATATGGCTCGTGATCTCGCCGTTTCTATTTTTAACGATGATTTTACAAGTATTGGAGGTTATGCAAGTACTGAACTTGACAATCCATCTTCTTAATTCTCAGTTTAATGAAACTTCCGTTAAAATTAAATCTGAATTTAACGCTAATCGGTTTCTACTAACGTTACATTGCAAACGTTTAGCTAAACTTGAAATCTAAATGTCATAACTTTAAGAATTTACTAAAACTCGAATGTTGATTGGTCCAATATTGGTTCTAACAATATTGTGTCTTGCGAATACTTCTGAGAATAATATTTATGACATAATATTGAGAACTTTGACATAAGATATAATATTGGAAAGACATAAGAAATAAAAACATATTATAAAACATACTGTAAAATTATTAAATAAAAAATGAATATAATAACAGAAAATAATAAACAATCACGTAAACGTGCTACGAATTTTTCGGAAGCAGAAAAAATTATTTTAATTGATTATTTTATTAATTTTTTTCTTTTTCTTCTATTAAACTCTTCAATATTTTCGTCATCTAAAGATGATAGTATAAAGTTATATGCCATGTTTGAAATTACAGGACATGCTAGTTATATTTCTTAACCGCAATTCAATTACTTTTAAACGATCAAAATTAGCCGTTCAATTTAAACTCAGTTTATGTACATTTAAACTTGAGCAAAAAGTTGGTAGAAACTAATATTCGAATTAACTTAGGTTAATCGAATGTCACTAGCGATTATCTTGTTAAACCGTGTTGTTTAGAAAATCGGACAAGCGCCGTATCAGATTTTCGGAGCGCTAACTGACTGATTGTAAGAAGGCTAAGGAGGCTCAGCAGTTCTCATTTAGAAAAGAAAATGACGAGGAAAACCTTAATTTAAAAAGACAACTATAGCACAACTAGAGCAAAAATAGCTGAGTAAGAATAAATAACAAATTTTCTTATAGATAAAAAACAATGTCACTCTAAACACGTTTTTCTTAAAACCATGTTTTCCAAATTGGCTTGCAACATAACTCGAACAAATTTTGATCGATTGACTTGAATTTTAACTGTAGCTTTTAAATTCTCTAGAAAAGTAAATATAATTTTTACAATCGGTTAAAAAACTTTTTTGTCATAAACAATTTTTATCAAGATTTTTTGGCGAAAAAAATTTTTTGCCAAAAAAAAAGTGTTTAGTAATTTTTCAAAAATCAATATTTTAATCGTACTTCTCTAGCAAATCTAATGTAGATTTAAAAAAAAATTTGGTTTTTTGTTCTAGCTGAAGATGTACAGCAGTTCTGCTGCAAGCCCCGGAAGCTTCTTGGAAAAACCTTCTATTTATGCAACTGCGCTGCCACTTTGTTTCCAAAATTAAAAACAAATTTTTTTTATACTTTACGATAAGCGAAATAAAGATCACAAACCCAATTTTCCATTTATTTCACCGTTAGCCTGAAAAAAATCCCAAATTTTTCTTTTCCAACCATTTTGACCATTCACGACCGATCACTGTGATGTTACCCCTTGTGATGTTAACCCTAAATGTATAACCATATTTAATCATATTAATCATATTAAAGAATCTTACAAAAGTTGCTTTTTTTGCTGAACGCCATTGTCCTATTTAGCGCTATAAAGCATCGAATGCGATACAGAGATTCAAAGCAGTTCTTTGCAACTGTTATAAGATTCTTTAATGTGATTGATTTATACATTTAGATCTAATGAGGGATTAAAAAAAGAACCAATTATATTACAGAATTTTACAATTTCAAAGCTTTTTCTACTGAATGCAGTTAATGTTATTAAATAATGTCATTGTCCATTCATCGTTTTGATTCAAAACGTTCACGAATTGACTAGTATTGTCATATGCTTTCGAAAGGATCAAAACCTAGAAATTCTCTAGGTAATTCTACAGGACGGGAGCAGATTATCTGTTTTAGCGCGGAAATGTTAGACACAGATGTTTGAGGTTGTATAAAACTTGGTTAGACATGAAACCCGCGTGAAAACGGTACATGTGGTAAAATTAACGACACGTTGAATATACGCATAGTCACTATCAGCCTACAATTCACGTGCGTCGACGAACACGATCGTGGCTTTCGTTGCGACCGCCGGTGTACCGACTTTTACACCTAGTCTGCCAAGAACTCGGTCGCATTCGACAGTGTATTCGGCGAATGTGCCGCCGTCAAGAAGAAAACATGCCTCGTACGTGCACCCTTTTCGTAACCGTTAATTCAGCCTCCTTTATCAAACACGAGTAAAGAACAAGATTCACCCATTATGACTTGACAACCAATTTACAACTTTGTTCTGTGTATCGAATTGGGAGCATCAAACTCGTTCCGGTGAGAATCTTTAGCAAGACGCGCAGAACCTTCATTTCTTTTATTGCGGATTTTTGTTTGTCTTTTCAATTAAATTGGGTAAAATCCGTTATTTTGTACTGTAAGATATAAGGAAATGATTTCATTTTTAACGGTTTCTATCTTGCTAATATTATGGGGAAAAAGATTTGATGTTTAATTTACAAAAAAATTCTATTTTACATCTAATGTAAGATTTAAAATTTTATATTGAAATCTGACATGAATTATAGATCGTTTAACATAAGCTTCAAAGTTATTATATATCGCTAATATAATAACGTCAATATAATAACGCCAATTGAACAGCTTTTATTAATTAAGCGTTGAACTAAAAAATGTAATCAATTAATACAATACATAATACATTAATATAATACGTAGAATTAAAATAATGACGTCACACAATTAAACTTTTTTTATTAATTATACATTGAACTAAAAAATTTAATTAGTTAACATAATATAATAAATAATATATAATAAAATTGATAAAATTGATGTGTAGAATTAAAATAATATATTAATTTTCTATTAATTATATTAATAAGAGTATATTAATTCTAGAATATATTAATTATATTAATTATATTAATAAAAATATATTAATTTTAGAATATATTAATTCTATAAGAAACATATATTAATTCTAATAATTATATGAATTTATTATTTCTTTCTCTCTCTCTCTCTCTGTCTTCTTTTCATGATATAATCGTAATATAGATCAATAATCTTTCAATTTTGTTATCTTATCGATCGAGTTGAAATGGAGTTGTTAAAGATTGAGCGCAATGAGATGTCGCATAATCTCGAGATGTCGCCTATGTGAGAAATCTATATTAATGAATGAAACTTCAACGTCTGGTTTATCCACAGTTGGCAAATATTTCTTTCTTTTTCTTTGCTTGGAATAAACTGTATTTATTGATAATTTAATTTTGTCTGTATCGTCTGGATATATTTTTCATCAAAATCATAAATATATTTATAAAAACATTAGAATATAATAATAAAATAATTATGAAATTAATATTATATCATGAACTAATCATCTAGATTTTAGCAGTGATGACTTTTGTAAAATTCTCGGTTCTTAATAATACCTTGTTGGTGATTTTATCATCAAATTTATTCAGAATACATTGTAGGGATTATTTTTTTATCGTTCATAACTTTAAACTATAACTTTAAACTATATAAACTTTAACCTATATAAACATATGATATATATGATAAATTTTACGTGGAAATGACAGAAATGGAGATAAACGCGAAAATACGAGTAAAAATCGACATTGTTTAACGACGTATTCGAGATTTGGATTGGTTTTCACGCTCATTCCGCTCCGAAATTCCCTATCGTACCTCTCCAATCTCCACCTGTCGCTCCATCTGCAGTTCCCTCAACGGCATACCGCTACATGCGTGTTGTTCCGGCGTACTTGCGCGCGAGTGCCACGGTGTTATCGGAGGCCGCGTACGGCGCGAGAACGGCTCCCCGCGAAAATGTGGTAAGCCGATTTCCCGCCGGGCCGAGCCCGATCGGCGGCGATCAGCTGATCGGCCGGCATCCGTGCTTGTTTACAAACACCGCGGCGCACCTAACCTCCAATCCCAACGCGTAACCTGTCAGTTTCGACGTAACACGCGGCACACCCGGGGCCGTCCGGTTGTCGATGATGGGATTGCGCGGAGATTCGTGAGAGCGGATTTGTGGCGGCGTTCCGCCGAAAAATCGCGACCCGATGGCCGACCGATCGCCCGTTCTCGACGTTCCTTTTCCTCGTTGTAGATGCACTCCACGGGCAATGGCACGATGGTCGACGGTGCTGTCCGGGGTGTTCTTGGCTCTTTCCATGGTTCTCTCCCTGGGAAAGCTGTTGATGCTCGCCGCGGGAACCGGAAGCAATGGAGAACTCACGGAAGCGGACCAGTGGCTCACCGAAATCGGCCTCGCGCAGTATCGCCCGCTCTTTAAGAAGAAAGGTAAGTACCTCAACAGGCAAATTTTGGAAACGTTGTACAATAGTGGCATCATAAATTGTCGAAAATTTCGCAATAATTTCACGCTAAGATGATTCTCCATAACGCAGCCGTTTTATCAGAATAAAATTTCTAAATGATATTTGTCAAAAATTAGGCAAACTCTTTGAGGTGTAAATGTTTTATAATTCACTTTCTTTCAAAAACATAATAAACGACAGAAACAAGTCAAGATATCTGACTATTTTCGAATGCTCGACGAACACTTCCGAAAGATCGGTTCGTATCTCAAAAGTCTTTGAGCCGAAAATGTTTGATTTTTTTATTTAAAATTTATTCATGAATGTATAATATTTTATATTACAATATTTCTATTTTATAATTTAAAAATAATTATGCATTTTTATGAGCATATGTATTCGATTCCTTTATCCACAATTGTATTCCTAAGTATTTTAGACATGATACAACTGAAATATTTTTCTCAATTATTGAATAATTTTTTTTCCAAATTTTCCAAATTTATTTTCGCAAATATATACTAATAGTAAGATGATTTTCCGTTATTATTTTGTCGAAATATTATTTCGAAATTAATTATGCAATTATCAAAATTTTATAAAAGATCAATTTTTACATTTATTTGTTTAAATATAATGTATAATTACGGATCATAAATTTTATGTAAAATTATAATTTTGTAAATGTTTTCCTAAGTGATCCGCCAGGATGTCGCCATGATATTTCTTTATTAAGATAAACGTAGCTTCAGTAATCGAGTTATCAGCAAAAAGATTTTTAATAATTCTTTGATTTATAAAGAAACAATTCATAAATTAACAAATTATTGTAGCTTTAAAAAATGTTTAAATATTGGATTATTGAGAAAATTTAAAACGATTTTCACAATAGATTGGATTTGAACACATCGAAGCATGTAATAATTGACATTTTAACGCATTTTTAATAAACAATGCAAATTATTGAATTTCAGTTTCGTGTAACTGTCAAAAAGAAAGGAAATAAAATTAATTTATAATAATTTTAATTACTTGATGTTTTTCCACAATCGAAAAAGTAAAATTGTGCGAACATCAAAAGGATGTATAGGAGGAATTGGGAAAAATTGAATAACTGTTATTTTGTAATAAATGAAATAAATTAAACACTACTCTATAGAAGAAAGTCATTTTATTATTTTTATTAGCAAATAAATATGCATTTTTGTGCTATAGCAATAAAAAGATATATTTATGAACTTTAGCCCGAATCTCTGCATTTTTTATGTAATTGTAGAAAAATATAATTAAGGAAAATAATCAATTAAATAAAAATAATTGAAATAAAATAAAAATAATCAATTATAATTATCAATCATAACTATCTTGCATATAAATATATTTTCTGTATGAAAATGGTATTTCAATATCCAACGGAATTTCCAACGGGATTTCCAAGAATAGGTTGCCAGTTAATATGAAATAATTTCTATATACGTAATATTTTGAAATAGCACGCGCGTATTTCAAGATTGCATCGACAGTTGCGCAAAAATCTGCTTGCCATTCGCGTATGCAACCGTTGCGTCCAATATAAGTGGAATATTTTTGCAATTGGAGCTTTCCAGGAACGCACTGTATGCGTGCACACGCTTGGCACTGATGATACGTAATAATATGATAATTCTTCCTTTAACGACGCTATAGTGTATTGGTCATCATTCACTGGTCGTCGTATTAAACGTAGTGACATATTATTTCTCATATTGCTTGACGAATAGTTTAATCTCACGAACTTTTGGAAAACAATTTTGTATATTTTTTACGTAAAGTAAATGAAACGTAATGAAAAGTAAATATTCGATAAATAATATATCTCACGATAAACAACAAATATTTTACGTAGATGATATTTTGCGTAGAATTTAGCGATATGAGATGCATGAAGTAATTATGCGTAATGGATGTTACAGAGGATGATATATCATGTATATCATGTAATTTATGTTGAAGGATCCACGTAAATTTTGCTAGTATAGAACGCATCCCATCCATTAAGTTAATTATCACACAACGTTATCCGTATTAATATCTAAGCGCGTTGTAAACTTCTTTAAAAGGAATCTTTTGAGAAAACACGCGTTTTTTAAATAAAAATAATATCTCCAAAACTATTGAGTCTAGAAAAATGCGTCTTGTATAAAAGTTATAAAATTTTGGACGTGAATTTTTTTTTATGAAATCACATAACATCTATACAAAGAAAATATTGTGTTAAAAATTACAATAAAGTGGTATCGCAAAATGTGACAACATTATGATGGAAATATTATATGATGTTTTTATTAAAAAGCATTATCTAAGTTTTATAAAAAGATTATCCCATGTGTTAATTATTTTTAATTATTTTTAACAATTTAAAACAACCAAATTTTGTTAAAATGAAAATGAAATTTTATGACTTGAGTGTAGTAGTTGCTTTTATTCAATTGTACGTTTTACTGTAAAAATGACAATAGTAAGAAAGTAATTTCAAGTAATTGCGCGCGCGCGCGCGCACGCACGCACGCACGCACGCACGCACGCACGCACGCACACACACACACACACACACGCGCGCGCGCGCGCGCGCGCGCACGCACGCACGCACGCACGCACGCACGCACGCACACACACACACACACACACGCGCGCGCGCGCGCGCGCGCGCACGCACGCACGCACGCACGCACGCACGCACGCACGNCACACACACACACACACACACACACACACACACACACACACACACACACACACACACACACACAAATATTACTTTCTGAATTCCTTCAATTCCTTACTTTTATGATTATCGCTAATTGATTTATAACTTGAGATAAATTTTTCTATTCATATTACTTTCGTATTGCGAGCTGATGTAAATTATATTAACTCCTCTCTGAATGCATAAGGTGATAAGGGACATTTATTATTTTGACGTAAGGATTTATTGTTCGGCATAAAGCCAATTCCTCTGCGGACATCATTCCGGGCTATCGATTACTTCTGCCTTGCCAAATTTGATCTGTCTTTGTGACGAGCTGCAGCTGCTCCTTTCAAGCAGACTGCGTGTAACACAGATATCATCCTAGAAAGATCCTGACTGAATTTCATCAATATTTTGAAGTACCTATTTATATTAAATTTTCAGTCGTTCATTAAAATTCACTTAAATATCTTCGCTTTAATTTTATATGTATAAATTGTGTTTTTAAAACAAAAATAATTTAAAAGTGAAAACTCAATCGAGTCTGCCTCGAAAAATGTTGCAGTAGTATCGACGGTAGTAGAACATTGCAATTGTCGCATTATGTCGTCGTAGAGAGATTAATTGCCGGGATCCGGAAATATCAGGGTCACCGAGACGAGATATCGACTCGCCGAGGTTGCACGTGGAAAAAGAGCGAAATCTGTTATCGCCGTGACATCCCCGCGTACTCGTAAAAGTTATCCGCGACCTTCCTCCGGAGAATTCCTCGCGGCGAAAAATTCGATATCTGATTGTTGCCGAAGTTCGCGAGTGGCCGTTACAAGGAGGAAGCGCATCCGTGCTCCATTAATCTCGCGGAGTGGGCTGCGTCTTGCCAGCCCCGAGATTAATCGCCACGCATCAGACGATATACGGATCATCGTTTTTCCGCGCGCCTTCCACGTTCTACCTCGAGCCCGGAAGGAGACCGTTGATAAAGCGATAAATCAGCGGCGTTGCCTGATCTTTTATCGTCTCGGCAGCCGAGAATATCAGTGCTCGCTCTTGCGGACTTATGAACTTCGTATCTCATTATCGGCGATTTACAAAGGGACGCGACCGAGTCGCTCAACCACAATATGTTTAATGTTGTTCAAGCTTGGCATCGGGTCTGCACGCGCGATTTTTTTCACTGCACATTGGTTGTAAAATTGTTACCGAGTAAAGGAAATGGAAATCCTTTATTCTTTATCGCGTGAATATTTCTTGTGTTAAAACTGGTTTCTGTTAAAATTTTTATGTTAAATTTAACATACCCGAGTATTAATTTAACATAATGTGATTATGTTATTTGAATTTTATGTTAAATAGATATTTAACATTTTTCAGTGTTAAAATAACACAATTTATAAATAAGTGAACAAAAACATGCACACAAATAATGTAGCTTTAAAATATAAATTTTAAAATTATTGAATAAAAGATGAATGCACGTGTTAATTTAACATATTAACTTTACTAAAGAAACTACTTTCACAGTTTGTTTTCAAATTATGTTCAAAATGTTAATTTTTATGTGATGTTTGTGTTATTTTCTAATATATTTATCTTACGTTAAATTAACACAAAAAATTTGAGTGGAGTGTTGGTGAAATGAGTTAAATTTAATACAAATTTTCAAACTGTTAAAATTTTATTAGAATAACCGAGCGATCAACCTCTATTAAACTAGCAGGATCAAGTCAGCAAAATTAAATTGGATCTGTTGGATTTTAATATAAATATTTAGTACTTATTTTATATTAAATTGTACCATTAAAGATCATTTTATACTATGTGCGTTTCCAAACTGTGGCGCTGCTAGCTTAATATATTAAGCTAGCAAAAGAGATGAATTGAGATATTTAGGATATATACTGAAAAAAATATAGAAAAGCAGAAGAGCACATGACAAAGAATGAGAAGAGCGACGATTGCAATGAAATTGACATGGAGTATTGCAGAAAGGATTTTCAAGGACGACTATAAGGGAAGAATAAAAATGTTTAACGCGTTGGTTGATAGTATAGCATTGTATGGAGCAGAGATCTGAGGATGAAAGAAAGAAGAAAGGTTAGATGAAAAGTTAGGATGAAAAGAAAATACATGAAATAAATTTTGGGGGATAGAAGAATTTTGAATTACATTGTAGCGGAGAACGCTAACATGAAAGAGTTAAAATTGGAAACTAGGAGAAAGCTATTAAATATGAGGAAAATGCACGTCTAATGAAAAGAAAATTTTAGTGTAATGTATAAGAAAAGAAGAATAGAATCTCATTCTCTTCAGTGAAGAGAGTAAATGGAAGAAGTGGAGAAGAGAAACGGAAATAGGCAAGGAGGAGATTAAGGGAGATAAGAAAAAGAAAAAAGAGAAAAAAAGAACAAAAGAAATAATGGAAAAAGGAAAAAAAGAAAAGGAAAAAAGAAATAAAATAGAAGAATCTGAGTACAATGACTTATACAAGATGTAATGACGAAAAAGATACCAGCATATCTGAGGAGAAAAAAAGGAAAAACAGATAGGAGTTTGATAGCGAGATTTAGATGTAGGAATAAAATGGGAAGAAATCAACACTGGAGAAAAGAGAAAGAAAGGAAATGCAGAATATGCGAAGAAGGGATAGAAAATATAATTTATGTGCTGAAATATGTGAGGAGACGAAAGATGAAATGTTGATAGAAGAATTTCTAAAAGAAGAATGGAAATTAATGAAATAAATAGATAAGAAGAAAAAAGGAAAGGAACAATGTAAGGAAGGATATCAAAAACAGTACAAAAGAATAAATGAATTGAATTGAATTGATGAGAAAATTAAATACTATATAGAATACATAGAAAAGAAAATTAAATACTAGGATTTCAGAACATTGAAATCAAATTAATAGGAAGACATCCAACATATCAGTCATCACAGAACATAGATTGCGTCACAATCATAATTTTGATTGGTCTAATGTTAAGATCCTCGATAGTGAAAGATTTTTCTGAAAAAAAAATTATTTCTGAAATGCTCAATAATACAATTACAAAAAAAACGGACTTAATTACCAAACTGATACAGAATATTTACAACATACATACACATTAATTCTAAACAGACTATAAACATATAAGTGTCTACAAATTATAATGAATATTTTTATTTTTATTTTATTTTTGTACATTGTTTTTATTATTCTGATCTTTTATTCTAATTTATTTTTGTAATTATTTCTTTATTTGTTATTGCGTCAATTTAACGATAATACTAAAGATCTTTCAGTTCGTATCATTTACTGTACAATTGATCAGTTAACATATTTTACATTTTGACGCGTAATTTTGACATACCTGACATTATATATTTGCTATACTTTTTTGAAGAATCCATGTTATGTTTTTGTACTTGATTGGTCCATCAAACATTGGGTAAATTTTATCTTTTTTTTTTACGAATAAAGAATTATTTTTTTATTAATTAATCATCTCTTCAAATTTGAAGATAAACCTTCTCTTTTCGGCAAATGTGGAAACATGACAATCCGGTGTTTGATAGCAGCATTTACAATATAAAAAAAATTAGTTTTACTTTTATGTACAATTTTAATCGCTGAAGATGACTGAATGAAACCGAAACGTCCGGAACTCTTTAACTGGATTATGATGAATATATTTATACGAAGATTTTTGCGCATTAATAACCACCTGTTATTTATATCAATAAAAACCTGTTCGCTCTTATTTGTCTTTCCATTCTTACCCCTGATTTTATTTTGAATTGATTAGACTAGGTATTAAATATTAAGAACTAAAAAGTAAAAAATTTTGTTTTCAGTTTTCTGTTTTTAGTTAGAGAAATAAGATTTATGAATAGAGAGCTATTTTCATTTTTATTTTTAAGTTAACAATTTAAAGTGTAATAAAAATAACTCTTTATATTTATTTTATTTATGTTATTTGGTGTAACTTTAATTTAGAACATGGAAATTTAGTTATTTATTTGAATCTAGATCGTGTTCTAGTTATAGTTTTAGTTACAATAATTTTGTTTTAGAAAAATAGATTTAATTATTTAATGATTAAGACTCATTTGATTTTATAAGTTATACAGAATACTAACACAAAACAATTAGAAGATAGATAAATGTGAATGTAAATACAAACACAGATACAAACGTAGAACTGGAAACCATCCAAAGTTGCAAGATATGGATATGGATTAAAATAATAAGTAAATATTAAGCAGGAATGCACTGAAAAGAAAAAAAGGCAAAAATAAACGAAACTGAATTTGTATTAATTTGTACACACCATTGAAAATAATTTAAAAATAATGATTAGCCGTTTTTTGTTATTATATAAATTTATGCAGATTTATTAATAAAAATAATACTACGATTCAGCTCTGAAAAAATAGGCTTATCTACACTTAGTTATGTATTTACATGTCGATAAATATTTACTTATTATTATTTTATTATTACTATTTTAACTTTCAACAATATTGCTACAATTTTGAAACAACTGACATTACTGGAAACATATAAGAGTTCTTCTTTCTTTACACGTTTTGAAAAAATAATCTATTGATTTATGCCATTTTAAACGTAGTATCCGTGTTTCGAGATTATCTACGGATTAATAACTTTTTATTAACAATTTATTTAATTTTGAACCCTAATTAATATTTACAGATTCAATGGACATTTTTTCAATTACGCTTTTTTTTCAAAAGATGTAAAAAATTCTTTATAGCAAATGTTTTTCATAACCTTACATAATTTTAAATTATAATCTTATTCCTCGAATTTTGATCTTAAAAATGAAAAAAATTGTTCAATTACATTAACTTAAAGATATATTAGTTTAAAATTTTTCAGGTATATTGGACTTGCAAATAGAAATTAAATATTAAAATTAAAGAATATAAAGAAGTAATATAAAGAAATTTCGGACGAATTTAGAATAATTTAATTAAGGTGTACAAACGAAAAATCGACCTTCTCGTTTAAAAATATGCAAACGAAAATCTGACGATTAAGGCTATTTAAATCTAATTTGCTGTAATTGAAGAGGTGAACTTTATACTAGCCCCCTCTCCCAAACTACGAGCAAATTAGATCAAAGTAGCTTTAATCGATAGATTTTCATTTGCACATTTCCAAACATTGATTTTTAATTTGCATATCTTTAATTAAAAGTTAATAACAATTAAAGTTCCGAAAACGATTAACTTCGAAAGATAAATATAGAATATTAATCAATAGATAGAGATTATTTTTTCATAACGTTTGAAGAGAGAAGAATTTATTCTTATATGTTTTTAGCAATGTCAATTGCTTCAAAATTACAGCAATATTATCGAAAATAAAGTAGTTTTCTTATTGTTTGTTTCTTAATAATAATAATAAAAAAATACAATTAATCATTTATTTTTAATATACTTTCAATGATACAAATTAATACAAATTCAATTTTATTCATGTTTAACTTTTTTTTTAAGTGATCCTTAATATATTAAACTAGCGAGGCCACAGTTTTCTTGCAAATAGCATATACATAAAAATTGTTATTAATGGCACAAATTAGTACAAATTCCATTCTGTTGATTTCTGATATTTTCCTTTTATTTTGATATCTATTTATTTTGATCTTGTCAACGCTTTATATTAGCGCCATGGTTTTTTTTTTCAAAATGGCGCATAATACAAAGTTGTCTTTAATAGTACAAAATAAATACTAAATATTCCAATAGATCCGATTTGATTTTGCCTAGTCCTGATTAAATAGAGATCAATATCGACTGTTTCTATTTTTTTAATTTATATTATAATTTTTATGTAAATTATTAAAAATGACTTTACAATAATTATGTTTTTATATATTAATAATGAAATATATCCAATCTTCGGTATGCAAAATTATGGTTCGTAACGCGGGCTATTTCTAACGCGGGAAGAAACAATATCATCGTAACATATCGACACGCCCATATCTCTTGATGATTTAATGCGGGTTATTATTACTATCAGAGCAAGCATACTACATTGTTAACATCCCATCCACTAACGATAAACGATATTCACCTAATGGCGTAGCTCTCCTGGTATCTGATAATGGATAATGGATTGCGTCAAATTATTTGATGTATGTGGGAACTATTATCTACAAAATGGAAAAAGGCTCGCAACTTCAACCATTAATGTATCCTGATAAATGTAACATGTAAGAATATCAATTATGATTTTTCTTTCTTGAAATTAGATTAAAATTCTTAACACTAAAAGTATCGAGCGATCATTATATATTGACCGTTTCTATTTTTAGATTAATATTATATTTCTCGTGTAAGATAAGATCGGAAATTCTTTGATTTTTCAATAATTATGTCTTTTATTACTTAATTATTTGATTTTTTATTATTTTCTTGTTTTATGTAACTTATTTGCTTAGTCCTTTTAATAAATAAAAAACGTTGATACTTCTAACATTAACTAAGACATAGATACATAAAAGGGACATGGTAGCAAAAAGATTCAATTAGATATAGTCACGTTTGTTAGCGGTTTTTCCGCAGTTCAACAAACATTCCTGGTGTATTATTATTAAAGCAGGGCTCTATGTTTTCGAGCCAGCGCCTAAAAGGAAATACACTTTAGACGCGAGCTTTTGACGCTCCTGACCGCAACCGCCAACCGTTCTTTTGCGGCGAAAGAAATCTAGAGCACCGAAAGTTCTATGGTCTGGTCAGCGGAATGGCAAGGGAGCCTTGAAAATGAATAATGAATGTACACGCGGCATTCGAATCCATCGATCCGCACGGGAGTGGATGTCGTCGGACATGCACTACTATTCATTTCGACCGCTTTCAACAATCGATTCCTCGTCGAGCGCGCGAAAGTATGTTTACAGGCTCTTCTCGTATTGAAGCGGATAGCTCGGTTTGTTGTACTTGGCTAATGGAAAATACTGATCGAATTTATGCGACAGAATCGCAAGAAAATTTTAATTTGAATTCGAGAAAAATTAACAACATTAATTGGCTCGAAGTTTTAATTATTAAGTTGCAATCAATTCAGACAGAAGTCACAAATTTATAAATGTTGATGTTATTAGATCAAAGTACTTGTTTGACAAGAGAGCACTCTATTACGATGGAGAAATCGAAGATCGGCTTTTTGCTGTTCGTTGTTAATCAGCTCTACAATTGAACCGAGGTAATTAGTCTGAACATCAGGGTGTTGCTTATGTTGCATTCGTACATATTGAGGAAATCAAATACTCGTGTACACAGTATTGTGTACAGTGTAAACACAATACATACAGTATGCATAATATATACTGTATACCTGATATATACAGTATATATACAGTTAGCATCATTGTTGTTGATAGTCGTAAATTCACATTGCATTCGAGAAATTCGATAGACTTTAAGTGTCCTTGATATTTCTACTAGATAATTTCGTTGCTACTTGACAAGGAACAGATTGCAATTATTGGAAAAAATGCTGGGTCGAACTCCAATTTCCATCGGCGAACTGGTTCAAAACCAATATCGCAATATGTTCGAACGAGGGGCAGTTGGCTTCTACGCTGAAGTACGACATCGGAATCAAACGTTTTTATCCTCGACGAAATTACGGTCTCCGGAGCTTTCCGTACGCGAAATGTCAGCGGAATTACGTTTCTGGGTCTCATCAAAGCGCGGGCATTCTGTAATCGAGTTACTTCAAAAAATCTCGATAAAATGAGAATTATCGAAAAATTTAAATCGGCAAGAAAAATTCTCGGGGGATTCAGAAATAAAAGTAATATCTGGAATTATAAATTGATTTTGATGATAATTTAATTGATAATTTAACGATCTGTAAAATATTATCATAAGTTTTATAAGTATGCCACTCACAAAATTTTCTTTTTTTTCAATCGCAAGACCAACTTTGTATTTGTCTCCGAGAACATTTGAGTAGTTCACAGTGACAATTTTTAATTCACTTTAGATTAAAAAATAATTATTCTATTTAAAAATTATTAAATAACTATTAAATAACTTCAATATTATTTTGATGCCTGTATATATTTAAATCAAAATTATCTTGATTACAAATCACTTTTTTTTTTTAAATCATAAAGTATCATAAAAAAGAAAAGTAGCAGATCCAATTCAGTTTCTAAGATATTTAACTTTATTGATTATAAATGTGATAATATATGTGTATAAAGTTTATGGTACAAATGTGGTTTATCTCTGAAATCCAGCTTTGAAATATCAGAGAAGATAAGATTTCTGTAGGAAGCTTTCATCTTTTTGAATTTTATTTGGTGATTCTTCAATCTCTATGCCTTCTGGCAAGGAATCTTTTATTATATATGTGTACTGCATACGTATTGCGGGTAGTATTATCTCAAATACCTTATTTTCTATACAATAAGTTGTAAGTTGGCAGCTGAGATTTAGCGAGAGAATTTGTGTCGTCCTACTTAGCGAGAATCCTTTTTGTTTTCCGTAAGAAGCGAAATGCCTCTCCGTACCTGGCATTAAAGTTCTCTCCCGTGAAGCATCTTGCGCAATACAAAAGAAACCGATGTCACTCTTCGAGAGTCAAATATCGAGGAAGTTAATAGCATGACGTCATAGCTTTTAAGTAATTAACATTAAATTACCGAGTCTAAGGTTTTCACTTCGCTTTTGTTCTCTACACTACGAATTTTACGTCATCGCACGGTAAAGGCAGGCGATACAATTTTTAATACTATAAATTTATTCTGTGCAACTCCAGAACTACTTCCAGAATTATATTTCGTCCCCATTGATAAAGGATATTGCTTTAAGAAAAGATTCGAGAAAAGATGTCTGTGTCTCTCGAATTTATAAGCTCGTTCGCAAAATAGATCATCCTCTTTCACATCTTTCATTAGGATGTTACTGAAATACTCCTATAGGAGAACGGAACTCGTATGACGTACGTTTCGCTTGGCAATGCTCCTCGACAATTGTTCGAATGTCGATTTCAATCCAGTCACGTGCCTGACAGTAGCTCTTGCCGGCGCATCCTCGTTGAACCACAGTGCTTTTCAGGACACGTTTCACATGACTGTCGCATCGTTTATATCATCGGTTTAGCAGAATTCGTTATTTATTACAGCAAAATGCGTACACGGAAAGAACGCTTTTTTGCTGAAAGATCTAAAATTTTAGCTGGACACAAATTAGAAAAGTAATTTTGTTGACCTATCAAAATCATTATATAGAACGCTCAAACTAGTTGCTAGATTATCGAAATTTTATGCAGCATTGCTCATTATTTTTAAGATTCCAACAAAATTATTTTGTTGGTTCAACAAAATTATTTTCAAATCTGTATCCAGCAAAATTTTTGATCCAGCAAATCATTCTTTCAGTGTGGATATGACGAGAATCTAATAATAAGAATTAGTAATTTTAAATCTTGTTAAAAAACAATTTTATAACTGTTACAAAATATTCAGTGTGTGATTCCTTCAATATTTTCTTATATAAAATATATAAAAAAATAATCGACTAAACTCTTTTCCAGCATGTTTGGCGAGTCATTTTATATCAAGGTTATATTGTATGTATATATATATATATATATATATATATATATATATATATATATATTTGATATAAAGAGACTTGCCAACGTGTTGGAAAAGTTTGGTCGGTTACTTTCTTTAGTGCCTGGTATTTACTGTTGTATATGAAATTGCTTTGTTATATACAAGGCAAACTCATATACTCCGTGAAAACTATCTGTATGTGACTTCGCGCTTGAGAAACGTTTTTTACCGGTCACATTTCCAAAATTCCGCCGCGCTTTTTTTTCCAGTCAATCATCGATCTTCCGAATATCGATGCTCGTGATAGTCAAAGCACGTACTCACGCATCACGTGCGTTGTTACAATCGGGAACACGGCGCGGCGCGGGGTTGGGGCGCGGGTCGCACGAGGATAATACGGTCGAGCGTGACCGTGGCACGACGACGCCTCGAAGAAGGGAGAGTCGCTTGAAAGGCGACAAGAGTAGGTCGACGGCGTGATGTCTCTTGCCGGAGGGTAGCGAGAGAAGGGTGGCTCTCTCGCGCTCGCTCGTGGTGGGGTTGGCGTGGCGCGGAGGGTTGGCTCCGGCCGCGTAATCGCATCGCATGCAGTGGCCTGGCGTGAGTTCGCGCGAGCGCATCGCATCGGGAATCGCGAACATCGTCCGGAGGAACGTTTGTTGAGTCTTGCCCCGAGGTTTATAGCGCGATTCTTCTCCCCTTCTCGCTTTCGCTGTCGTTTTCTCTCAATCTCCGCACTCACGCACGCGGGACATTATGCTCGCGGCCGACGAGCGCGTCCGCGTTATCC
This sequence comes from Cephalotes varians, assembly GCA_037157785.1. NCBI lineage: Eukaryota > Metazoa > Arthropoda > Insecta > Hymenoptera > Formicidae > Cephalotes > Cephalotes varians. Next base: position 310,684 of record JANQDE010000099.1, on the reverse strand, counting down.
ACGATAGAGACGGCGTCCTTATCAACGGTGAGGCTGCGAGCGAGTCCCGATCAGCTGGCCGCGCGGAGAGTCTTTGACACCCTGGTGGTCAGCCTGACTTTTAGCGCGATACCACCACCGGTGGGATCCAGTCGATCGTAGGAACGTCTTCGGAAGGTGCAACGGAAGCATCCTTATCCCCACCTCGCCTTCTTGCTTTCAGAACCTCGTATCTTGTCCCGACCTAAATCTTGTAGATCTTATTGTTCACACAGATCTCTCGCCCTTCTCTGCGAGAACTATTCTCGCGGGAGTGTCGATCGCAATCTCGTATATATAAGTGTGAATTGTTTCGGTGTAAAATAAGATTTTTTTTCTCCTCGCTCGTCCCCTCGTCTCCTCGGAGAAACGAATCGTTTTCCTCTTCTTTTCATTTGGCGCCGGAAATCTCGCTAGCGCTTGGAATCGAATTCGAGAGTTCTCCGCAGGGGAGAGATGGAAGCCGCCGTCGGTTTGAACCGTAAGTTTACCACTGCGCCCGCTGCATCCGTTTGTATCAAACAGCGAGCGCGCACTTCTTCACGGCACACAGCATACATTTCCGCACTGGTGACATCAAACCACGAAACTTGCACCCCGCTGCCACAAACATTCTCAGAGTTTAATCTGGGAGAAGATTTCGCTTCTTCATTCCACGTCGCTTTCCGCTCTTTGCAAAATTACATGGTCACGCCATAATGTTGCTAAAGAACGAAATCGGATTTACTTCTTTCTTTTTTTTCATTTATTTTATATACTACATTAATTAGCAGATTTACACTACGAATTACATTCTGTAGCACGGGATTGAGATATTGAATAAAAGAGAGATCACGGGTGATTTGCCGATATCTTTGTTCCAGCAAATTTACTAAATGAAACGACGATTTCATGATTGTTTCCACTTTTTCGAAAGAATAAAATCGGGCAAGTCAAATACCTTTTACTCTTCGGTATAAAAACGTTTATTTTTTTAACATTTTTTAAAATTCTTTTCGCCGCTATAGAAAATTTTACGATGCTCTTAATTCACGCCGTCTCCGATAATAGAAGGAATGCATATAAAATTCCGTTGAAAGGAAACGTCTAATGTTTTTATTGTTTCTGATTCATGGACCGCATTCAAGTCACAATGAGATTCTTCCAGTGCAAAATAATACACTCGACGGTTACCGAGAGAATCGCCAAAGTTTCCGCGAATCCGAGTTTCCATACTAAATTCGAGATGGATCCAGTGGTGGATTCATGCACGACTGGAGTCGAAACTTTATTAGAGGAGGAGAAAAGAGCGATCGCCTCTCGGATGTCGACTTGACGTCATGACTTGTCGTCAACTTTTATCGAGATCTATATTTTTTCGGCTCGGAATATGTCCGAAGAAAAAGACGTCAACTCCGCATTGCGATGCTTCATCGTCGTTCTGAGAAAACTTGGCCATTGCGGTTTTATTAGATTCGAACGACGGTGCATCCACAGCATTACGAATATGTTTCACCATTCGTGCGGCTAACTCTTAATTATCTTGATACGACGTAGCGAAACTTTCCAGTGTCAGGATTTCGCTATTTTGCTAGAATTTTTTACGACTCGTGCACTGATTTTTCGACATCATAGATCTGTTCTTTGTACTTGAACTAATGCACACTTGTACTTAAAATGAATTAGATATATATTTGAAGTTTGACGAAAGAAAATCTTAGTACGTTCCAGTGCAGCGACAAACAACAGACCCCATATCTTTCATGTACGGGAATACAATTCGATAGAATCCTTAAAATTGATATTGCAGCGGTATGATCATAAACAATTTCAACTTTAGATAATTCTAGGTATTAGTATAATGCTGAGTGAACTTAACGCGATCATAACTCATATCACATATTGGATATAACTGCTTGTAACGGAAACTACTTGAACGGTAATGAACGGAATCTAGTCTGCGTCCACAGTTACTATTATTAACTTAGAACGCAATTAGTTGCAATATAATTTACTGTTATTTTCGAAGTCGAATGCAGAATTAACGCTAAAATTGAGACTGGTACCGTATGTGTTACAAGCGGCTGCGGCGAATGGGATCACGTTCCCCATCATCTTCCTCATTGTCGGTGCCGTGAATTTATGCGAAAGCATTCTCGCGATGATGTATGCGCATTATATGCGGGTAACGAGCCGAAGAAAGCTTTCGCAGGCAACGAGTTTGCGATGTAGATTAACGTTTCACAAACGAACGAGATCGATCCTCCGAAACTCGGCATTGCGGCGAAAAACGTATATAATCCGTTCCCGTGCCTCGCCTTCGTTATCTTACTTCTGAGTTTCTCCATCTGATGTATTCGAGACGGACAATAAAAACTGTTTCGAGTTGAAGCGTTCGCGGCAATGGGATCGTTTTCCTCCCGTCGCAAAGCGCACAAGTGCAAAACATTTTACCTCGAGAACTTTCTCGGCGGTTACATTCGATCGCGCAGCCGAGATAACGAGTCGGGACTAGCCGGTTAATCAGGACGCGAGCTCGAATTAAGGGATAATACGCTTCGTTGCCGCACGCGAGATCGATTCTCCGAATGTTACACGCGATGTTACACGCGAGTATATAGATGAAGGAAAAGTATCGATCGCTCCGGATGACCTCAACCTTCAAACTAACCGCGCCGGAAAGCTCTTTCTTTAGGCTACATAAAGAATTTCTGACATTATCGGCTCACGATCTTAATCGCCACAAGGCTACAGCGCAAAAGCATTAGAGCGAGAAATTATCGACAAACAAAATCGCCAAAGAAAAAATGTATTATCGTGACAAGTACAGTAAGAATCAAATTGGCAAACTACATTGTTAGAAAATTTGTGTTAAATTTAATAAATTTCACGTGTCCTAAATTATTATATCACGGTCCACTCAAATTAATTTGACACAAAATGAATATGTTAAAAGTAACACAAACATTATGTAAAAATTAATACAAAAACATATTACATTTTGATATAATTTGGAAACAATTTGTACAAACATATTTCTACAGTAATTAACAATTATAATATGTATAATATCTTTATGATGTACATTCATCTTTGATTCATTTATTTTAGAATTTATATTTTCAAACTACATTGTTTTTATGTTTGTTTACTTAATCATAAATTATGTTATTTTTACATTAAGAAATGTTAATAATGAAATGTTAATTTAACACAAAATATCTAAATAATATAATTATGTTAAATTAATACTCGGATGTTAAATATTTAACACTATTTAACACAATACTTTAAAATTTTAACAAGGATCGTTGTTAACACAAATACAAAATATTTTTTACTGTGTAATAATTAGATAACAATTTTAATTTTTACGAGGACGATTGTTGTACAAGATTATTTTCTCATATGACACATCTTTGTATTTTTCAATTCGAAAACATTTATATAAATTGTTGTATAATTATTATAAAGATTTATTTTGTAATATGGACAATATTTATTATTTGACATTTTGAATTTAATCGCTCGTCGCTAAGAACTTCTTTCAAGCTAAATCAGAACGTCTTTCATGCCCGACACGCGGATAACTCGCCACGCGAAACCCTCATAAACACGAAGATTATTTTCATGAATGCAATCACGAACCACACGTAAAAGTTGTAAGTCGAATTTTCCGAGAACATCTCGGCGAAATGGCGCGGAAACGCGAGTGCGAGATATGGGGTTCAAGTGGCTGGAAGCCATTTTGCCGAACCCGATTACACAGTACAGAGAATTGCAAATTAAATCCGATCCGAACGTCCGCATGATTTAACACCACGTCCTTCCTACCACCAAGTATCATCTAAATGCATGAGCCTGTTAATTGCCTCGGCACGATAGTTATTTGGGAAGTCGTTATCGGTGTGAAATCGCACGACAAAATTTTCGACACAACAATATTCCGCTAGATACAAGATGTGCGAGAGTTTAGTTATAATGTGTTATGAAATTGTTCTTCGTGATACACTTTTGAGACACTACTTACAAGACAACGACAGCTATATATAAGTAAACGATTATCAACTTCACTTCAGGCACGTGGGAACATTTGTTTGCCCTCTAAATCCTGCGAGCTCCGCATTTTCCGTCACTTATGTATTCAAAACCGGATTAATGCAAACAAACCAAAAGATAACTGATACCGCGGATTAGTGCAAAATCAATGCGTAGAAATTACGTAGCTTATGCAGTTCGCGGATTGCACGTTTATTCGTTTCCGCCCGGCTTTCTGTTTGAAATAAATACGAATAGGAGCGAATAATTAAAGCGCAGCGAAATGGAAAATCATTTTTAACGCGTTGAATGGAACGTCGATCGACGCGTGTCTGCTTTGGAATAAAACTTACACAATAAAAAACATTTTGTGCTAAAATCGATCCTTGTTAAAATTTTTGTGTTGAATTGTTAACATACTCGAATGTTAATTTAACATAATGTGATTATGTTATTCGAATATTTTATGTTTGATATTTAATGTTTCTTAGTATTAAAATACAATTTATGAATTAGTGAACAAATAACATAAGAATAATATAATTTTAAAACGTAAATTCTAAGATAAATGAATAAAAAATGAATGTACATATTAATTTAATATATCACACCCTTAATCGCCCTTCAAAAGTGACACAATTCAAAAAACGTGATTTTCGAGTTATTACCATAACCGAATTAGATAAACCTTATCCTATTAATCATCAAAAATGAACTTACTTAACTTTATAAAAAAATCGTTTTTAAAATCATTATAATTTCAATTAAAAAAAGATGTCGTCTCTAACGCTATTAAGATAAGATCAAATTGCAATCATTAAACAATCGCTAGCATCCAAAAGGATTTCGATACCTTGCAAAATCAGCACTTTCATTTTATTAATTGACTCTGAATTCGCATTCACGTTTCGATATCGCCATACACGTTCATTTTAAACAACAACACTTCACAAGAGGTTTTCGCCTTTGAACGATTAATCCCTTCTGGACGTAGCGGAAAATATGACGATATCGAAGAAAGAAAAAGAAGATATAATAAATAAGATGAGTTTAATTATATACTGATGTTTTATACATAATGACTACACATATTTTGCTATTTTAAGACTGTCCAACCTTGACTTTGATTTTGTTATCCGTTAAAAATGTTTATTTTAACTATTATTTTATATTTTATATTTTATATTTTGCTAATTAACTTTATTTGTTATTATTTATACTATCCACATGACATTTGTTTCATTAGATTGATTCGATCATCAGAAAATGTAGTTATTAACATTTAGACATTATTTTCTATCGTGAAATATGTTCACTCATCTATATTTAAATAAATTTTTTATATCCATTCGACATTCACTGAAGAAGACTGAGTACAGTCGAAACGTATGATTTATTATTAATTTATAATCGATTTGTTTCACAATTTAATTATGGATTGTTATTAAATAAATACTAACTTCTTAAATTGCTCGTTTTTTATCTTTAATTATTCATTTGCTATTGCAGATCTCGAACGTTAAATTAGTTCTTTAATAGAAAAAAGATGGTTTTTATAAAAAATTGTTAAAATCATTACAACTAAAAAAGAATGGTTTCTTTCAAAGATTGTGAAACAAAAATTTGATAATATTAAAAGAATATATTTTTTTTCTCAATTATTTGATTTTATATATACATATATAAAAATATATAATTAATAATTTTCAGATTGAAAAATAGTTTTTTCTTTTTTTCTGGAAAACTGAATTTTAAGTCACTTTTGAGTTATGATATAATAAATTTTATTGAAGAAATATTGAAGAAATATACATTTTACAATTTGTTTCCAAATTATGTCAAAATTATATTTTTGTATTAATTTTTACAATTTGTTGTGTTAATTTTTACATTCATCTCGTGTGAACATGTTAGAAAATAACATAAATTTACACAAAAATTTGAGTGGACCGTTTGGAACATGTGAAATATGTTAAATTTAACACAAATTTTCTAATTGTGTATTCACCTTTACCAAATATTCTGTTCGATCGATGGATTAGTTTTACGACTCCACAAAAAATTCAACTGTATCAACTGTGAAATTTGTCGACTTATCTTTGTGCAAAATATGTCGGGATATTAACGTTTTTTTTATTCCCCGTGGCACAATGGTTCTCTCCATCGACATATAATTCATCGTTGTAAAAAGGACGTTCTGGCTCTGTAGACCAATGTCCGCCGCGAGTACGCGAGCTCGATTATCCTCCAGGGAATAAAACGTAACTAATTGAATGCGGTCGTGTAGAGAAACTCTGCATTGTGCTCCGCATAATTGTATAACTCGAGAGTATCGTTTGCAACAGAGTTTGCAATTAGTTGAAGCTGTTGTATTATCTTTACTTACGCGACTGGACTATGCTATCGAATGCTGCCTTCATGACTCGCAAAGCGCGTCGCTAAAAAATATGGACGCAATCATGAAGGGACTAGCAGAAGCTATAGATAGCTTACGTCGAATTCTCCTGAAACTCTTTCAGTGAAATGACGCGAGTTTGAGAAATGGTTCAAGCGACCGCGAGCCATCTCTTCGAACTTGATCGTACATTAGAGTAACTTCCACCTCCGTGTGTTAAAAAGCGACAGATCTTTCGTATTTCGACGTCGTGAGAAATGAAAGCAATGAATCCAGTCGACGCGATTTGCAGGCTGCGAGAAGAGTAATAACGTCACTCGGGAACGCGTTTTTCCCTGCTATCCCGGCAGCAATATTGTTTATAAGCGCTGTCAAATACCGATGGGACTTGCGCGAAATAAAGCGCGATGCATATTTTTCTTGTTAATTTTTCTTTGTCGCGATAATGCGGAGAATACAAATATTAATAAAAGACGTGGAAAAACATGTACCGCGGGAAGTACATGTACATGCAGCTATATACACCTGACACTTTTTTAATTTCATGCTTCGGAGGTTGACAGGAGGCTGTCGCTTTATTAAGATGTAGATTTACGTGCCCTGCTAAATAACGTGCGCGACATGAAAAAAAGAGGATTGAAACATTAATCAAATTAAATAAATTTATTTGATGCAAGCGAGTTAAATATATCGGCCTGTTAATATCGCGACGACATAATTCCGAGTGAAAAATTTTGCGGGAAACGTTTTTATCGGAGAGAGTAAAGCGTCGCACGTGCCCCGATGTCGCGCGGCGTAAATTTCACGAGAAAATGAAATTTTATAATTGACGGTCGCAATCGCGCGTGATGGACAAAAACGAGCGCAGAAAATGCGCGATCGATCTGCCCTATCTTCGCGTACCAGCGCGAGCCTTTCATGAATAACCATGAGCAATATGTGACATACATATTGCCCCGGTTTTCCTCGCTTTTCGCTCCACGAGCGTCGAAAGGATCGTTAGCACAAAGTACCGTCGGAAGGATATCCGTTCGAAAAGGTCAAGAGTCCCCGTCGGGATTGCTGCGCGAGATCTCCCTTTGTCCTAGCCCGGAAGTTATTTTCACCGGCAGCGCAATGGTCACACGCGACGGTCTCTCACGGAAAAATGTGAGCTCTCTTCATAAAAGATGCGCCCAGCGAGCGAGCATCTCGAGACATACGAATTTCGCGACTCGCGACTATAAAACTCCGTTGAATCATGGCACACGTGAATGGCGGCACACATTTTTCACTTTATAAGAAAAATGATCTAAACGCGCTCGTGTTTATCTTTTCCTATACACTGTTAAATTCGTAATATCAGGTTATACCTAATTTGAATCATTTTTAATTATTCCTAGGTCGCCATTGCTTCTACTCAATACGTTAATTTAACTAAAACAATAGAGTTAAACAATTTAACTCAAGAAATCTATTAAATTTGAATCTAATTTAGTTTATTATTTACTAAGTGCATACGGCGTTAATATGGACTTTGTTTATTTTGAAAATAAGCAATTCAATCATAAAAATGGGTCGATTACATGTGATTTTTTAACTATATTTTGTATTAAAATAATACATTTTAATACACATGAAAGTTAAAAATAACAAAATGTTATTTAACTCGAGGAATTGGTTTAAATTTATTCTTTAATATTTACACATATTAATAGTGTACACAGTTGGAAAATTTGATTTAAATTTAACACATTTCACATATCTCGAATCGATTTATTCCCAAATTTTTATGTTAATTTAACACGAGATGAATATGTCAGAAAGTAACACAAATATTACGTAAAAATAAACATAAAAAATATAACACTTTGACACAAATTTGGAAACAAATTGTGGAGCACTTTTTGATTAAAATTAGCATTTTAAAATGTATATTACGAATTTTTTAATTTGCGTACATTTTTTTGTTTGCTTAGAGTTTACGTTTAGAATTACGTTTTTTATTTGTTTACTTAATCATAAATTGTGTTGTTATTTTAGCACTAAGAAAATCAATTTAATACAAAATATTTAAGTAAAACAATTACATTAATACTCAAGTATGTTAAATTAATAATCAAGTATATTAAAAATTTAACAAAAACTTTAACAATGATCGATTTTAATACAAATATAAAATGTTTTTTACTGTGTACGTATCTACATACATGATCGAAGTCTTTCAATAAATCCGTGGATTACGGTCCTTAAATCATCTTACCTGCTAAAGCAGATTATGGATTAGCCTAACTCACAAAAGTCAGTTGTTTATTGTGCAAGACCAATGCTTGAAATCGTGCGATATTATTCCTCAAAAAAATATGAACACAATTGGAAAATTTGTATTAAATTTAATACATTTTATGTATCGCAAACAATCCACTCAAATTTTTGTGTTAATTTAACACAAAATGGTTAAAAAGTAAACAGAAAACACTTTGACACAATTTTGAAAAAAAATTGTGAAAGCATATTTCTTCAATTTACATTTATATGTCAAATTAACACATACACATTCATCTTTTATTTATCTATTAAAATTTATATTTGAAAACTACATTATTCTTATGTTATTTGTTATTTATTCCTAAATTGTGTTATTGTAACACTAATGTTACACTTCAATTTAATACAGAATATTTAAATAACATAATCATATTATGTTAAATTAATTCGGATATGTTAAAAATTCAACACAAAAATTTTAATAAAGATCGGTTTTTATACAAGTACAAAATGTTTTCTACTGTGACGACTTCGATTTTACAGTCGAGACCATCGGATTTTATAGTTCATTAATTTTATGGAAAAAATATTTATTGTCAATATCTTTCATTGTCGACAACTAGATTAATTCGAAACCTCATCACATCAAGAAAATGAAGCGTTTCAAAAGTCATCTAAAAAAGTCTTTATCATCATCAATTTAATCCTTTTTTTTACGAGTGTCAATATCCGCGATCGTTACGGCTGTTAAACGTTTAATATGCCATTCGACATTGCAATCGTTACCCTGCAATCATACCCTGTTATACACTGGACTTTAAATATTTTAAAGATTTACTTTAGACTTTATTGCTAGCGGGGTATTGATGTTCGAGCTTTACACTGCCATTAAACTTTCTACAAATCATGTAGATCGATCTCAGACAATATACTCGCATAACGCATTACAAAATGAAAGACAAACTTTGAGAAAGGAAAATTAATAAAAATCATCATTATATGTGCGTACACTCAGAAAAAAAGTCGTACCAGCAACTAGAAATTTGAGGACAAATAGCATCTCAACTATGTATTATAAAGTTGTAATAACAACAATGAATAAGTAATACGAAAGAAAATGTAGTAATATAAACCATTTATAATAAATTGTTCGACAAACCATAGAAAAATAGTCGCATAATAATAATAATGTTTTTTTCAAGTCATCTCAACAATAATTAATTAGTTATGCTTCACTTTAGAAAAATATTTGTCTAAACTAAAAAATGTAGTAATTATATCTTATTTGTATAAAATCTATATAACTGTGTAATGATAGTTGAGTCGCTATCAATTAATAGTTGACATATATTGTTATCTTTATTATATTTTTATAGTATTTAATACTACTTTAGTTCTTGTTATCTTATAAAACTAGTACTTAAAATTAGATACTTAAATTACAGAGTTGTCAAAAATATAGTTGCAACTATTTCGTTTTTTATTCTTTAATATCACCTGCTGAGAAATACATATATATTTCACTATCAGTTATATTATACACTTCTTTAAGTTGAAAAACGCTTATCAATAAAATTGAAAACTAAGGTTGATAAATTTTAAAAATAAAAATTGGTGATGTCGGCATTTATTTTCATATTAAATTAAAATCAGTCTAAAAACTGTTAAGTGTTAAATTGAAAAATATATTACGTATGTTTTCAATAAAAACAGAGTAAGAAATATCTACTATATGTATAATTTATTTGATTTACTTTATAATATTCTTTTTGATGTCAATTTCTCGAAATCGAAAGGAAAGCAAAACTCAGAAACAAAATTTCCTATATTCGAATAGCCCAAAGAAGTTCGAATAACCTCATAAAGATACGGATATACTTACTGAAAGGAGTTTCATTATGTGTCATGAAATTTACAGCAAGAATTGAAAGTTGTAAAAATATATCGATTGTATGCTAATTTTCAGGTTCCGATAAATAAATATAAATTGATGTAAACATTGGTACTTTTTTCTTATTATATCGGTATAATGATTTTATTGTTGTATTTTTAGTACATACTAATGCACAACATTGAAGTTTTTATTTTTGTTTCTCGGAATGTAAAGATTTGTTACTGTCACGTAGATTTAAAACATTATTTAACGAATAATAGATACCAGCATTATACATATATATATACTTATAAATAAATTTTATAATTTAATCTATAATTTAATATATAGGATGTTCTATGCTAAATAATGCATTTTAATTCATCTATAATTCGTCATAAACAAAAATTTTTTAAACAAAAGTTGCATGATTTGGAAAAGGACACATAATGGAAATACGGACTTGATCTTGAGTAACTTTTTCAAGGGTCAGGTCAGTCAAAAAATCAGTCAGTTAAAAATTTTTTAATGAAAGCTTTCATTTTTTTATTGCATATTCTTATAGATGATCTCGAAAGCTTTTCAAAACACTACAATTCCTTTTGATTAAATACTCTTTGAGATATGAGTTCACAAAGTTTATACATTTTGACATGAAATATACGATAAAATATTTCGTAAACTCATTAATTTTTTGATAACTTAATACTTCTATTAAAGAAAATTATATATATCATATTACAATTTGCACTTTTTGAAAAGCAACTGTGTTTTTTTTACATCATATGATTCATCTCATCATTTGTGCATAGAAGTATTGAGATGATTATCAAAAAACAAATAGTTTACGAGATATTTTACATTTCATGTGAACTTTATCAACTTATACTCATATTTCAAAGAGTACTTATCCAAAATGATTTTCATTGTAGTGTTTTGATCTCTCGAGATTAGCTACAAAATAGCAACAAAAAATGGAAATTTTGATTGAAAAATTTTTGAAAAAGTCACTCAAAATCAAGTCCATATTTTCATTATGTGTTTCCTTCCAAATCGTGCAACTTTTGTCCGAAAAATTTTTTTCTATGAATTACAGAAAAAATATTAAAATGCATTATCAAACATGGGATACGCTATATAATTTATTACGCTATTTAATACGTATGTAAATTATATATAATGTACATTATAAATATATAATGTACATTATAAATAATGTTATAAGCAATTAGTTACAATTAAAAAATATTTAAGTTTTAATTATTGATAAATTAATATGTTTATATACTCTTTCGAATAATACAGAACATCAATGTTATTAAATCAGTTTAAGTTTGAAACATTTATAATGTATATTTAGAAGTACACGTTTAAAAATATATGTTTTCTATGATTTTACAAAAAGAAGATAGATGAACAAAATAAGATAAGAGAAAAGGTGGTAAGATAACGAATTGTTAATTTTTCTTAGCTGATAACAGATAATGAGTCGATGCTGTACTTATTAAAGCTTTAGACGATATTAAATAATTTCTTGCAGTTTGATTTCAAGCTATTCATAAAAGTGAATAACATAATAAAAAATGTGTTTTAGATGTACGCATACATAATTTTTTGATGTTTATAGGAAATGATATAATTACAGTAAATTTCACTCCTTTTATAAAATTATAGTATTGCTAAGAACGTGTATAATAACATACTAATATTTTTTATTTTCCGCATTGCAACATTTTTATGAAATGAATGAGCAAACACAATTACTGCGGGATAAAATGACAAAATTAGGGAAATAATTAAAAAATTATTTTTAATGATTTTAATTTTGTTTTTAATCTTATTTAATTTCAATTTTATAAGTTATTTATAAATAGTTGTTTTTGTCTGAATTTTTTAATAATTTTGTTCTTTTAAATTATATAAATAATATTCTTATTTATTTATATTTTTCTTTTATTCCGTTAAAATATAATATTAAAATGATATGAGAAGTTTATTATAATGGAATAAATTTTCTTTCGTAAGAAAAGTACATTTTTTAACTTAACTCAATTTTTTGTCTTATTCTCTACTAAAAGTCATCTTACCCGCATATGGGGCAAATTGAAATTAACGAAATTGATATGTCCTTAAAAAGTTTAAATTAAAAAAATTCTAATTTAATTATTTTTAATTTTTACAGATGATGAGCAAAGTTTTAGTAAATCTGAAAAAAATAGATCATTATTTTTATGTCATTACAGAAATTAGGAAAAATAAACAAATCTTGAGGTCGTTATCTTACCCTCCTTTTCTCCTACATAAATCCGATAAATTTAATTATCCTATTAATCATCTTATTATATACCTTGTTACATACCTTACATATGTCATTTATTCTTTCGAATGAAACGTGCACTTAAATTTGCAAATCTGATTGATTTAATAATATTACTATTTAACATTATGTAAATAACATTATTTGTAAAAAGACTATATATTTTGCACACCAAATCGTTAAAAAAACGTTCTTATGTATGGAAATTGATATTCATTTCCGATATAATTAAAAGTTTATACGTTTGTGTTTACCATTGCGTTTTTGGGTAAAAAAAAATATGGGTATATCCGATACCAGTATTAATAATAAAAGTGATGTTGAGTTCGAGGTTGAAAAACACCGTCGTTGAAACTGTCTTTTTCGTAATTTTCACCGAATTTTTCTCTTTCTCGAATTGTATTCCTGTATTCGGAGATTACTCGAATACCTATAATAAGTATTGCGTGTTTCTTTTTTCGATTCGTCTTAGTCGACAATCTGTTCAAATATAAAAATAGGCCGGATATTTAAAAGGAAGATGTTGAAGGACCGGCACAAGGCAAACTTGGTTCATTCGACGTGAATGACATAGACGAGTCCATTCTGCCGAACAGAGGTATCAGCACTCTGCAGCGCAAGAATTATAATGTTATCATATAATATTATAATATATGACTATATTACTCAGCCAGAAATGATTGATCGAATCGACTTTGACTAATTATTTCTTCTAGTGAATATCAAATAGAAACTGACGAAGCGCATGCTTTATTTTCATGAAACGCACCGCTAAGTTAAAGAATTTTAAGAAGACTATTGAATTTTGTTTAAAAAATTACTCACTTTTTTTTCTTTAACATATCTAAAAGACCACTTTGAATCCCAGCTAAACCAATCGCTCCATAATAATCACTAATGTTTACTTCGTCTCTGAGGAAATCAGCCGCTATTCGAACAGATGATTCAGGTACCGTAATTATCCAATTGAACAAATAATTCTGTATGCCTTCAGCATTAACATAGGCTTTAGTGCGTTCTATGGGAATATTCAATTCATCCTCCTGAAACGTTTTTTTTCTAACATTGAAAATTAAAGGATCCTGATGCGCAGTTTGGATCTCCTAAGGATTGAGATATTATAAGATTGATATATATAATCCGCAAATTTATCTATGTGTGCGCGCGCGCGCACACACACACACACACACACACACAAAATCGTTTTATATAAAACAAATAAATTACGTGTCTTATTAAATTGAAATTATTGACAAGAATGACTTGAGATTACAGAAAAACATTTGTGTACGTATGTATTCACTTACGATTATTTTTATATCTGAATTCCATCTTCTGATAGCCATCGCTATACCCGCTGTTAATCCACAACCATCGATTGTTGTCGGCAATATCACTACATCAAACTCCTTGTTTTGTTCAGAAATTTCTGTACCCAAAGTGGCTTGACCAATGATCATATTTGGATGATCGTTTCTACCCGAAAAAGTTATTGAATAATTCGATCATGAAATTAGACAAAATTTTACAAATATGTAACATTTAACGTTTTTTAAGTTAACTAATTTTTGAATGATAGAAAAACATCTGTGACATATAGAAAATAAAAACAATTAATGTTATCTTTTAACGAGAATGTATTTTAATTGAGATTAATTGAAATTTTTATTAAAAAAAGAATACCTGTCGAGATAAAATAAACCTTTCGTCATGGCAATATGTAAAGCAAATTTATGTAAGTCTATCATATCGTTACCGCAGTCGACAATCACGGATGCTGAGAGTTCTCGACATTTATTAACTTTTTCATCTGTTGTTGATTCCGGCATCACTACTGTCACCGGTATTCCAAACTGCTTTCCAAAATAGCAGAGAGTATGAGCAAAATAACCCGTTGAGATTGCTATGACGCCCTTGCGTTTCTGCTTGTTCGATAGTTTTAAGAGAGTATAAATAACACCACGTGCTTGAACACTATGCGTGATTTGATCAAACTCTCTCTTCAAATAGATATGGAAATCTTCGGACCTCAATAACAAGGTCTGAAACAATCATATTAGTTTCGCTTAAAATTTTGTTTTTAAATTTGCCAATTTTGCTGAAAATGTAATGCAAAAGCTGTTAAATTAAATATAAGTTTTAGAGTTAATTACCTCGGAAAGTGGTGTTTTGAAAATATATTGTCTTATGTCAATCAATGCCGCTCTGATTCTGCCGGCCGAGATATACATTACATGTTTTCCCATAATTTTAGCTGCTTTCTCGGAACCTTTTTCTATTAAATTCTATAAAAAAATACTAAATTGTACATTTTTGCTATTTTACCATAAAAGATAATGTATCGTTTTATACGAATATTTCGAATATTCATTATTAGATTAATATTTCAAAAAAATATTATTCTTTGATTTTTTTATATAATAACTATTTTCAAATTACAAAATCGACCTGTATTCATCGGTGTACATTGTACATGAGTATTTCGAAACTATGATTTATCAAATCTAAATACCCATTCTTTATCGAGTGAATCAGCTTCGCGTCGTAATATTGGGACGACCAGATCATAAGAAAACTCTACCACTTCTGTTGCTTTCCTTTTCATCCTTTTCTTCTGGTTTTTTTTCTCAATGAAAGAAATACGGATTTGTAAAATAAAATGTCTGATGGAAATCACTTGACACTCAATTGCAGATAATTAGTAATAGTGACAAAGAATAATATCAAGCTTGATTTGGCTCCTATCGGAAACTAATCTGTTCCTCGATTACAGACTATTTACAGTCTGTACAGATCATTTATTATTAACAAGTCATCTTTTGTCCTTTCCCGAAGTTTCCGTTTGTTCCTTTATATTATGTTTATAAATCTTATTTATGTTATGTTTATAAATCTTGCAACTAATGCGAGACTAAGTCAGCATTACTTAATAAATAGCAATAAAAACGTATATATCTGTCATGTGAAGAAATAAAATATTATAGATCATTTATTTATTTCTGCGTTCGTTCTATATTATACATAATTTCTATTTTGGAGATTTTCAGACTTTGATTTTGTTTTCAGTTTTTATATATTAATGAAATTTTATTTATGTCAACGTTTGTTTAATATTTTTACTTGCTTTTTGTCTTTATTTCGGAAAATAATCTTAAATTAACTTAATTTTAAATTATTTTTAACTTTTACGAATTGCTTCAACAGATACATGATCATTTTTTGTGTCAATCTTTGATTGTCATGTTTCATTCTGGTATTTCGGACAAATAAGAAACTAAATTATTTAGTCATTATTTAGTAATTATTTGAGAAAAAATATTGTTTTGTTCAAAAATATAACAAAAGGAAGGAATAAGTTACGTAATATGTTATTTAATATAGTTTTTATTATTAAAGTTTAATATTAAAGAATAATACGTGTGTGTGTGCGTGTGTGTGTGTGTGTGTGTGTGTGTGTTTTTAATGCGGCGGAAAAATGGAAAAATAAAATAGAAATGATTTTAAATAATACATTTCTGAATACAGAAGTATCTCTTCTCATGATCTCTCTCTCTTTCTTTCTTTTTCTCTTTTTATATATTAATTTAAATCTCGCTTTTCATACTCAATTTTAATCTTGTAACATTTATACTACGTAATAATTTTATTAGAAGTTGAAATAGGAAAATTAAATTAAAAAATTAATAAATCATCTTTATATGTGTGCGTATTTCTTTTACATATCATATGCTAAGAAAGTACGTACATGTTCCATTATCAAATATTATATATTTCTTTAATTTGGAAAGTGTCTATCAATAAAATTGAAAACTAAGCTTAATGAATTTTAAAAATAATTGATGATGTCGGTATTTATTTTCATATCAAATTAAATGATAAAACTTATATCTAAAACCTGTTAATCGAATTGAGGGATATTGTATATGAAGTTTCCAATAAAGAAAGAGTAAGTGGTATCTGCTATAATTTATTTGATTTGCTAATATTCCTTTCGTTGACGACAATTTTTCGAAAGAAAAACAAAATCTAAGAACAAAATTTCCGATATTCGAAGATCAAATAGTCCAAAGATACGGATAGATTTATTGAAACAAGTTTTCATCATGTATCACTCATGGAGTTTACATCAAGACTTTAAAGTTGTATAGGAAATCTCGATTGTATGCCAATTTTCAGGTTCCGATAAATAATCAAAATTGACTGACGTAAATCTTTTTCTTATTATATCGGTATTATAATGATTTTATATTGTTGCACATACTTTTTTGTATACGTACTCATTTTTAATACATACTAACATTTTTAATACATATCCGCGACATTAAAGTTTATTTTGTTTTTTTTTTCATGGAATGCAAAAACTTATTATTGTCAGATTTAAAATATTATCTAATGAATAATATATAACACAACACATCCATACACATGTATACTTATATATAAATTATATGTGATTTAATCAATAATTTAATATATAATATATAATTTATACGTATGTGTATAAATTATATATAATATGTTATAAATGTTATAAACAATTAGTTAAAATTAAAAAAATAAAAATTTAATTAATTAATTAAATTAAATATCATGAAACGTATGTTTAAAACTGAAAATCCGTTTGATTTAGTAATATTACTATTCAGTAATATTACTACTATTTCAACAAATGACAAGACATTACTTACGTTCTCTAAAAGTTCTAGTCACGCGAACATGCATTGTGCAGTTTTTCTTTTTCAGACTGCGTTTGTTTAATCTTCACAACCCTCTCATATCTTCTAGATTAATCCAGTGCCTATTAATATTACCTACAGCTATCAGAACAATTCTGATATACCGCGTTATTAAGCACGTACAAGATACTACCAGTTGAATTATACGATATTACGAATATCGGAAATCGATGAAACCACGTTACAATTTTTCATACGGGCTATACATACCTCTTGCCTTACCATAAGACATCTATCATCTTGATCCATCTCATCCATCATCGGGATCATTACATTAAATGTAGTAAATGTAGCGACGTTAAACATTTTGAAGGCGAAAATTGTAATCAGACCTAAAGAATCCATTGCGCTTTTAAAGATGTACATCCTCAGTAACCCGTTCGGTCTTTTTATAGTATATTTTTATCTATTTAGAATTTTCTCGTGGACCCTTTCCGCAACTATATAACATTAAGCGATCAATTTTGCACAGAAAACGAGAAGTGTGCGAAAATTGAATACGATAACCCTGCCATGACCTCGAATGGACTCTTGACCCCCTTTCGAAAACACTTAATTTATAGTAATGTATGGTCACCGTGATTGAACGAGGATCGCGTCCCCATTCCGTCACGATGCGATCCTTAATATTAAATCGTTATGTTTATTAGGCCGTTGGGAGAGTCTTGCGCGTTCGGATTTACGAAAACTGACCGTCGGTCTTTCAAACGATTTGAGACATAAAACAATACAAAAACTTTCTTCTTTGGAATTTGAAATTACATATTCTATTCTGTTAAATACACGTATCCGAACAGTCTGTCTATACACAAAATTATTATAAATTATAATAAGAAATTAAATTATTATAAATTATAATAAAACTAAATGTGCAATACATTATCGTGATATATCGTTTGACAAAAAGAATCTAAGAAGATTTAATATATTTGATTCTTTTATTATTCAATTTATCATTATTGTTTAAATTGCAATTGTCCTTAAATAAAATTTTCATTTGCAATTGCAATTTTAATCGTACTGCATGTGGTTGAGAAATTGAAGCGAAGCCTATAAAAACAGTACGAGCGCTTCACGGTGAAACTTTTACACGGCGTGCAATCGACTTTATGAATTAAATGATGAAACTTTAAGGGTTTAAATTCTCGTGAAAGTTTGGACATCGCGCTCCTCAGCCGCTTCCAATTGTTCTTATTTCATAAATTCATTCCCGCTATTCCGCGGGATTATGATGAGCTCTTAATTAAAAACTACGATGGTATACGATGAATTATGCGTGCCATTACAGTAGATTAAGATAGCAAGTTACATAGCACTGGTTTCTAATCCTTTCGCCTATTATCTGACCACAATTTTTAATTGTTTTCTTAATTGCCCCCTCCCCACACACATACACACGCACACAAAACGATGATTTTTATAAGAATAATCGAACGATCTGCCAATGTCCAAATGTTTCTACACACACTCGAGGTTTGTTCTCGCAATTGAATCAACAAAACTTGCAATCGAATCAATTTTGCAGAGAAATTTATCTGCATTCTTTCCTGTCCGTTTGTAGAATCGATTGTTCCCGGTGTTCCATTTGCAAATAGCTAATTATTGTTCATCCGTCCGACTTCACTGGCTTTGTCTCGATCGCAGCGGCTTGCCTCTCACCTCTATTTGCATCTATCTGCAGCCGTACCCACGAATCGCCACGAATAATTGAAATTAATTGCGCTTCGCCCCGTCTATTCTTTCATTCGCGAGCGTACCGGAGGCAGCCATTGTTCGGCGCGAAAGGGTGATTAATGTTTTCCATCGTTGAATTAATTCTCGACGAAAACATAAACGCCCTTTGTCTTGCTCGACATAGATTAAGCTTTCGATCTCTCTTTTTTTTCTTGTTTCGCAAAAGCGCACCCTGCACCTCCGCGTACATCCCGGCGATGTAATTTCAGCGCTTTGTGTCGCACAAAGGCGGTATATACGCAATCGAGAAAGTTAATGACGTTTACGTCTAATTCTCCAATGCACGTTGAGCTTATATCACTTTTTCTCATTTTAATGCGAAACGAGCTCGGTGAGCCGTGCAGTAATCCGATTGTTCTTTCAGCAATGAAATAAATATTAATTCACCGCGCATTCATACGTTATGACTTTTTATACACTACGCGACTAACAGTGTTGACATTTTTATATTCTTTGATTTATATTCGTCAGAATCTAACTTATTCATATTGTTAAATCAAAATAATTTTATTGCAACTTCAATTTAAAATCCATATTAATTTCCATAAATTTAGCAGTTGCTGAGGAAAATGCTCAAATTAACAATCAGATTTTCGTCTAACGCCACGCTAGTACTCGCCGTAATTACGCTCGTTTGTCAGTATCTCCGAATGTCTGTCCAACTGCTCGGTCGCAATTCCGCAAAGTAACGAGCGGTCGCATTTCCGCGACGAAATTTAGCGCACATCTAGAGATAACGTATCGCGTAATGCGATCTCCTATCACTTACCGCACGCCCGCATTCGCTGTCGCCGATGCACCCCAGGTACACATAGTGTGTTTCGATTAACGAAAGTCTTCCGAAGTGATGCGGGAATCGACACCGATGCGACAGCGGTGAGTGGGATGATGCGCCGTTAAGAACGACCGTTAAAGCTACGAAAGAACGTCGAGAAAGAGAAAAAGAGAGAGAGAGAAATTATGCCGGACAAAAATCCCGGCTGCCGAAATGGACAACGCGAAAACAAAGATTTCCTTGCCGGCGAAATATCATCCATCGGCATGTCGTTGCGGCCCAGCGGGAGCGCATCCTCCGGTGAGTAACTACTCTACTTACTGAGGACAAATGTCTGATGCGAATCTCGAGAGCCAGCACAAATCATTTGATACCGTGTTGCATAATTTGCGCTGACGTATGTGCTATAATAAATTCGTCAGATCTATACTGAAAACGAAGCGAATTAACCCTTCAATTTCGGGATTATTATATACTTCAATAGATTATTATATATTTCAATATTCCTTAGATCGAAAATTTTTTTATTTATTTTCCACGCTCACTTGCGACTAACTAACACAATTCTGAAGTAATTACGATGTTTGAACAAGATGTTTTTATAAAAGGTAGTTAATTCAGATATTTTCCTTCGTTTTTTTATATTTCTGCAGATTAATCATTATGATAGACAAGTCGACAAGTAAAATATTTTCCTTGAAGAACATTTTAGCTTAACTTCTCAGAATATTTATACATGTGAAAGATAAAATATTTACTTTACTTATATTAAAGTAGAAAATCATTCGCTTCTGACATAGATATTTTTATGCTTTATTCGTTCATCGGCAATTGCAAATTTTTTGGAACTACCGATTCTAGAATGGCATAGAATTGTATTATACGATCGATTTCGATTCTTGCAAATGCCTTAACAACTTTCTTACGACGTGTCCATTAGTAACAACTTCTCTGGCGTGTCTGTGGTCCGTAGCGATACATTTCGTGAGCTCGTTTCTCACGTATGTGCATTCCTCAGGGATGGACAGGGGGAAAGATTCGGCCGTAGTCAAACCGGTACGAAGTTGATTGAAAAGATTCAGAACGACACATTCCTTCATGAAAACTTCAGAATCGGCTACCTTAACGTCGTCTACGGCGCAGAGCCACAATATACTGTCCAGCCAGTTTTCCTCCCCGCGTTGATCAGTTTTGTAGCTTATGCCGAGATCTTGCAACCACAATGTCAACTGCAATGTGAAGTTTAGATATGAAACTATTTCCGAAATGCCGTTCCTTTCATGATACAACGAAACTGTCATCGATAACGCGAGCGTCAGAACGGAATGCCAGCATCCGGTTAGATATCGCGGACAGCGCGACAGAGGACGAAACATTAATATTTCCAGCATTTTGCTTCCAATGTCATATTACACACATAATCTCGATTCCAAATTAAATTACGAAGTTTGATCCCCGTCGCGATTATTTCCGTTATAATGCTCGTTCGTACGACAGTGTTCTCTCGTATGAAAAACGCAATGCGCTCACCGTGCCGCGGCACCGGAAGGTGAGGGGATTTCCGGAGAAACGGAGCTTCTCGAGACCGGCCATCGGTACAAGTTGGACCGGTTCCAGACACGTCAAACGGTTCTCCCTGACGTCGAGCCGTTTGAGACCTCGCAATTTCTCGAAGATCGTGGGCTCGATCGACGCGATGAGATTGTACGACAGATCCAATTGCTGTAGAGACGTCAGATCGACGAACCACTGATCTCTCATCGACGTGATGTAGTTGTACGACAGGCTGAGCTTCTTCAATTTCCGTAGATCGTCGAATGCGTGGTCGGAAATTTCCTTGATGCCGCAGTCATTCATAGTCAGAGAGACTAGGTTCTTTCTGTATCTCAGGAACGACCAATTGGTAACATTTTCTATTCGCGATTGGAAAATCATGATGTCGGTTACGATCGGTCCGCCGGAAATTAGGGTGGTATTTAACGTCACGTTGGAACATTTTAGACGCTCGCCAAATCCTAAACATAATTAATTACAAACTGTAACAATATTTATAAAAAAATTATTGCAGTAGCAACGAAAAGATGAGATCGGTTAACCGATGATAATTATTAGTTATATGATAATTATTTTTTTTAGTCTTACATTATTTTACACTTTACCAGTTTGTGAAAGTCAATTTATCTGAGAATAAAACAAACGAACTACTTTCACTGTACCTGAAGCACGCACGCGTAGCTAAACTAGAGAATAAAGTAAAGAGATTTTTTTTTGAAGAATAAACGAGAGAACACAGAGCTTTCATAAAATATCACAGGAATACTGCCTCACCATCCTCTTGTCTGCTGGTGATGCACTCCGCGATTGTGGCATCTATGAAGGCGGAAACGCAGACAAGAACGAGAAACGAGACGCGGCACATGTCGAAATTTTGCGTATGAGCGATTTTACAACTGACTGTTCACCGAGAAGATATGAGAATAAGCGAGTTTCTCTGTGTAAGCCGAATTATCGCAGTCGACGCTTCCCGTTCTCTATCAATACCACGCTATCGGTGAAACAATTGTTACGCAAATATCTCGAATGCCGATCACGTGTTCCGCTGATTGTAAAAATATATCATTAATGACGATTATCTACATTCCAATGGCGCCATAAAAAATCGATCTCGTCACAGAAAACGCAATCATAATTTAAATTCTACTTAATTATATTTCATAATGCTGAAAAATATGATAAAAGTTGCATGTAACGCGACAAAGAAATATCATTTTATTTCTTGTTCGAGAAAAGAACGCGAATTCAAGAAGGTGCCTCAAAGTCTTAGTTTCCTCGTTATTATCTCGTTTCTCAGGCTAATTTAAAACGCAGCGCTAATTTTAACGCGCGCATTGTGCACTGCCAAACGAACGTGGATTGTTTTTCTTTTATGACAGGCATCTCGACCCTGGCGAGTTGCGGCGAGGTGGATGCGCTGCCCGAGCTGCCGGCGCAAGATGAGGAACGTTTGCAGCGCGCTGCGCGTCTGCTGCAACAGAGGCTAGTGCTACGTCAATGGCTGATGGACCACGGCCTACATAATTATTATCAAAAGTAAGAGAAAGTGTAGCATAAATATGAAGAGTCAAACAATGGGTCGATATCAATCGATGTGTTTGACTTTTGTTGGCTCTTTGCATTACTTAGTTGCTGCATTACCATTATAATTACATAATCAGAAAAGTCATATCGATCAATTCATGTTATCGCATTTAGGGAATAGAAAGTAAACACAAAGAAAGGTCAAATTAACGAGCACAATTAAATGAAAAGAAAAAATTTTTATTAAAATATATTTGGTAACGATAAAGAAAGATACAGAACACTTGTAGAACATTTATAAAAATGAGTAGCACTTTTTCATACAACAAATCGATAAAATCCAAATGAAAATCTAAATTAAAAAGGAAAATCGAACTAATTCTTCATTTGTTGGCGAAAAAAATAGAGTTAAATGAATAAGAATGGGTTGTATGTCAAAATGAATAATGTAATTGCTAGCCATCATGTCTAGTTTATTAAGAATTTATGGATGTTGTAAATATAGAATTTACTAAAAAATATAACGAATAAATACAAGTCTGAAGAATGAAACTAAAGATGCAAAAGTTCAAAAAATCAATGATAATGAAGAAACCAAAAAATAAACTCAGCTTTATCCGACTTAGTCGGATAGATAAATAAGAATATATAAATGAGATTATGTGTTCGAAAGGTTTCACATAGCTTCCTGCTATTACGAGTAACAAAAAAACCGATTAGCGGATTAATTTTAATAACAAAAATAGTGATAGTAATAGCGATAGTAAATATAAGAGCATTCAAGTTTAAAAGTTGTTATTAAAGAAAATATCAACTTATAATAATAGCGAATTTGGTTGGACGCACTAGTGCGCACTGGTGCACATCAAAGCAGTTGTACACTGATCTGCAATGAACTAATCTGAATGTAAAAGTGAAATATCTCATATAACAAAATATTCACTACATATTTTACCAATTAGCACAATAAAATGTATTAAGGATTTCGCGGTTTTTAACCCGCTTCTCTTTTTTTATATTAAACATATCTTTACGTCAATTTGTATACAACGGCTTTAATGTGCACCAATGCGCACTGAATGCGTCCAACCGAATTCGCTAAGATTCGTCAAGAAGCTCAGTATCTTTTTGGAAATTGCATTGGATTGTTCTTTGATGTGTAACATCTCTGATTTTAAATTAATCTCTTGTTAAAATTAGACAAAATCAAGAATTTCAACATTTTCCTTATCAAATGAATGGTTAAGATTCAAAATATGATCCGTATAATAACTAAATACCTCAACAAATCCAATCTAATATTATTAATATGTTGAATTCACTTGATTCTGGTTCTAAAATGTTCTTTTGTCTATCCAACATAAGAGGCGTTGCAATCCTTGCAACGAATTTTATAAACAACATTATTATTATAAATTCAGTGATATTCTTACAATCTTCGACGAAAATTGTTCAACTTATTAAAATCGGACAATATAATAAAAACTTACAAGCTAAAATTAATTATTGATAAAAATAAGTAATGCTTTTTCGTACAATAAATTAATAAAATCCATGAAAGTTCAAAAGAAAAATTGATTCTTTGTTTGTAGGCGAAAAAGAGTAGAGTTAAATGATTAAGAAAGGGAAGTTCAACGATATTCAAATTTATGTATAATACATAATTTATATTTACAATTAATGAAGCAGCTTTTTCAGATATATTGTGTATGTAAGGAAGAATAATGAATTTTTATCTTGTCAGGGTCAACAACTAAATTTTCCTTCAAATTGTCAGACAAAAGTTAGAGTTGAAAAACTTTTTGATTCTTATACTGATCTCTCGAAAAATTAATTCTAGAGGATAACCATTAATGAGAACTAATTTAACGCATAATTCAAAAAGTTCTTCTGCTAAAAAATGAGATAAGATAATATAATAAAATCGCTCTGTTAAGGCTATAAATCATTCCGATCTTATAGCATAATGCATAATTTGAAAAAAAAAGTACACATATCAGGAAAGGTCTTCTTATGAAATAATTAATAATAATCATATCGTCATTTACTTTCAAAAAGATTCAAATAAAAATTTAAATTACGGTTAAAAAACTTAAATTACGGTCCTCTTCAAGGGTAAATTGTAAATGATTATGAAAATTATTAAAAATATTTAAAATATTAGTGATTTAATCGACAGAATTGTGTCGTCTTATCGATGATAAAGCAGTAAATTTATATCAATTTTAAAACGCTTGGGTTTTTTGTCACTCGAGTGGGAAGCTATGTAAAACTTTTCGAACATACAATCTCATTTACATATTCTTATCTATCCAGTAAGCTAAGTTCATTTTTTTATTTCTTTGTTTTTTACATTTTTACATTTTTAATTTCATTCTTTTTTTATTGTTTGTTACATTTTTTAAGAAATTCTATATTTTCAATATTCACAAATTCTTTCAACTCGATTCATACAAACGGGAGTATTTCGAGTCCGAGCGATTTGTATCCATGAAAACTTCTCATAACTTTGAAAAGTCCTTCACTCCTTATATTTTATTTTATTTTTTTAAATAAAGTACAAACATTTATTCTACAAACTTGAAAGTATAGTCATGAATTTTTATAGATTTTTTTGAATCACTTAAACAGATGAAATAGTGGCTGGACTCAAAATACCTCCGTTTATACGGATAAGATATCGTTTTTCATATGGTATTATAAGGGTTAATAAACTGGACATCGTGAGTAGCAACTACATTATACATTTTGACTTATAACCGTTTCTTATCATTTAATTCTAATCTTTTTCACCTAAATAAAGAATTTCGATTTTTCTTTTTGATTTAGACTTTATGAATTCTATTGATTTATTGTACAAAAAGCGCTACTCAATAATTTTTTTATATATTTTAGCTTTATCTTTATTTTAGCTTGTAAGTTTTTATTGTGTCCAATCTTTGATATAATCTTTTGCTATTTTTTTTACAATTTTTATCTTAATAAAATTTAATCTCATGTTCTTAATTTATTTGTTTCGTTTAATTTATTCATTTATATATGGCTGAAAATGACTTAATCAAATAAATCGAAACATTTCATGTCTTTTAATACTTTATCTTAATACGTTATTAAATATATTTTAATAAAAAATTTTTTTCATCTAATTGTGCTCGCGTTATATTTTGACGTTTCATGTTTACTTTCTATTAAGAATAAAGGAACGATATTGTCATTTTTATTTAGAAAAATCTAACAATAATTATCTTCTTTTTTTCGCTTATTAGTTTTTTCTTCGCGAAAACCATGAGTAACTATTATTTAAATTGTTGTTCAAGATAAAGAAATTTTCTTTAAAAAGATTGCGAAGAGTATACTTTGCCAGGTATACTCTGAGCGTGTACGTTGAAGATGTACTTTGCCAGGTTGATGCAAATGGAAGTTATGTCCCTGGAGGATGTATACTGGGTAGAAGACAATGCGGCACGGACAGCTCTTGGCAAGGATCTACCACGCTGGACCCAGGCTAGACAAACGTTACCTACTTCGAAAGAAGATTTGGAAACTCTCAAAGCTGATCTGTGGAGTGCTGTTGTAAAGAACAGCCAACATCAGGACGCTTGGACATGGGGTATGAGTTCTTCTATTTCACTTTCTGTCTATTTCCGTGAAATGAAAGCACTAGAACGAGAATTCATTTTAGTGGAAATCAAAAAATTATGATTTCTATGTTAGCTATGTGTTTGAAGGGTTTTCCAGAAAGACCAAAAAATTTAATATTGCGTCTGGAAAAGGAAAAAAAAAACAGAACAAATACATGGAAAGAACGCTTTTTCTGAAATATATAAAAATTAACTCAGATATAGATCTGAAAATAATTATTTTTTAAAAATAATTATTCCAAAATAATTATGTATTACGTTCAAGCATGTAATAATGCTGCAAAAAATGTTGACATTCCAGTAATCAGCTTAAGTGTCCAATATAATTATTTAGATAATCCAACATAATTAGTTTTATGTCTATATCTAAATTTTTAATTACTTTAGCAGAAAAATCAGTCTTTCCATGTATCTATAAGAAGAAAAAGAGACGTATAGAGGCTATACTTTAGACAACATTAATTAACTAAAGCGCCAAACGGTCAAAGCTAGGTCTTCGTGCTGAAAATTTCTTATGTGACTTTGTATACATATCTCAAGTTCAACTGNGTAAATCACACTATTAAATTGATAATCAATTTAATAACAACGATGCTAATAAGCATCTCAATCCCTTATTCCCCCGAATATTGTAAAGAATTTGTTGCGAAAAATAACACCTCAGCCAGGGATCGAACCTGGAACCTCTCGACTTTCCGGGGCGAGCGTCTTACCTTCTCGACCACTGAGGCATGTGGTGATATTCTTCGCAACAACAACAAAAAAATTTTATTACTAATTTTTAATATAATAAAATCTTTAATACTTGACTTATTATTTATCAACGCAATCTAATAGTTTAGTGTGTGTGCGCTGCACTATGAATTAAAATAGCAAGGTGAGAGCGTTAAAAGACGGATTCCCTGTTCACGCAATCTTTCATTGTTTTTATTAAACATTCTCTCTTACGAGCGATTATCGGGGGACCATTAATTAAACGCGCAGAACTAACAAATAACTCCTTACACTCGCCAGGCGGTATGCTGGTAGTTTCCGTGTCGGTGGCAGGGCTGGTTACCCTGGCTGCTATGACGCAGCCCGCTCTGGCACCCGAAGCGAAACACTCTCTTCTGCAGTACGTCACAGGGAAATATTTATTGCCGAGTAACTGCCGCGTTCATTTCGAGTGGGAAGAGCCTCAGCTGGTCGGCGAAACGATGACTTTTACGGTCAAAGTGAGTAAAACGATTGCGCCGCCAGAATCTCCTCGCGGATATTTATATTTAGTTGCGATAATTTTCACTGGAACGAAACATGCATGGGGAAGTAGGTAGCTACACAGCTGCGAGATGTAAACGACGTTTTAGACGATGAGCGATTAAATCTTCAGATATTTATACATGTGCATTTATTTGAGAGATGTCACTATCAATCAAGCTAAACATATGTAATAAAAATTATAATAGCTCATAATTTTTAGTTCAATTAGGTATAAGGATATTTATTTGCAGTTTTATCAGCGCAACGGTCAGCCGTACCCGATATGTGACAAAGACAATTTGATCGTGGAGGTGACGGAGGATACGCGCAGAGTAGCTACGCTAATAGAACTGGGAGGCACCGACCCCTTAGCTGCAAATACTGCAGTAGTAAAGTTTACTGTCCGCCATGCGGGACAATATCGAATAGCTGTACTTATCGGATCGTGTCATGTTCATGGCAGTCCGTTTCTTAAGAATTTCCTTCCTGGTACGTATGTCCGATGCATAATGCGTTGTAAAGTAATAATACAACAAATCAATAATACAACGAGAATATCTCATGAATCATCGATCCCTGAAATATAAAAGATGGCTCAAAAAAGTGTTTGAAAGGATCGTTAGTTTTTAAATCGTAATTGACAATAAGAGGCTTTCTACAATAAGCCATAAGTCATAAATTAGAAGTCAGAAGCAATAAATCGACCAATCACAGACAAATGTGAAAAAAATACTTGATTATGATTGATCAATTTATTGCTTCTGACTTCTGATTTATGACTTATGGCTTATTGTAGAAAGCCTCTTACAGACAAATGTGAAAAAAATACTTGATTGATCAATTTATTGCTTCTGACTTCTGATTTATGACTTATGGCTTATTGTAGAAAGCCTCTAAAAGGTTGATTTTCCGAAAGTTGAAGATGCAAACGATAATAAAATCCTCTCTCATTTAATTTTAAGTAGCTAGATGTCTTTACTCTAAATTATAATTTGAATGATTAATGTTATACAAAAATATTTATTATTCAAAGTAGGATTTCTAACAAATTATGGATATTTTGGCTAAGCAAAAATCGATTCATAATTAGTCGAAAAATTAACAATTAGCTAAACGGAACGCACCATATAAATTCTTATTGTTGCGATCTTGTAAGGTATATCGTCTATTTAGGTCCACCAGATCCAAACAAGACGGTCTTTGTACGACAAAGTTCAACGGTCGTTTGTACAGCCGGGATAGCCCATTCGATGACAATAGAGCCACGTGACGAATATGACAATCTGTGCATATTTGGGCCTGGAGATCAGCCTACAGAAGGCTATAATGTCAATATTACTCAGGTAAATCAGAGAATATCGCGAAAATAAAAATCTTAACGATTATTGCCTAATCCGATTGTCCAAATTTATCTTTAGATCGGTAGTATAGTAGATAAAGGATCGATGGTAGACTGTAGTATTCAGCTCGACTACGATTCTTCAAATCAAAGAATTCGTTTAAAAGTGAGCTTTCCGAAAGGCGGATGTTATCATGCAACTGTTAGCTTGGCAGGATTGCAGCTGCATAATGGGGATTTTGATATCATTGTGCTCGAGAGTATGTAAAATATCTTGTTTTCAAGCTCAGATATCTTGCCATTGTGCTTTTGCATAATGAAGCTTGTGCATTTCGCTTTTATTCTCGTTACTAGGTTCTATCGCGAGAATGGTGCATAATAACGTAGCATCCAAGGATCCGGATATCTGTTACGTTGCGAAGTTGTTGGGCATGCAAGGAGAAAGATTTTCTAAACCAAAGAAGGTCTTCTGCTTTATCTCGCCTAAGCAACTTACGATTAAGGAATATTTGTTAAAATTTATTCCCAAAAGACTCGTAACATTTAGACTGTGTCCTTCGACTAAGGTATAGTATCATCGTCAAAAATAATTTTATATATGCATCGATTTTGTCGATTTTAATTCTATCACAAATTTGTGATATTTTATTTTTGGATTATAGTTTCATTTTGAAAGTTCGACTAATCAGCACGAGGGATACTATCCTTTCTCGATAGACGACGGATGTCAACCTCCCGTTGAACTGATATCTCTGTATCGTGATATAATAGCCGCCACTTTCACTTTGTTTCTCTTGAAAAACATCGGCGGTAGTGAAACATTTGCTGACAAACAAGACTTTTTCTATCACGAGGTCCGTAAGCATCATCAGAAGCATTATCACGAAAAACTCTCGATGAAAGTGCAGCGTGATAAGCTTTTGGAATCGGTAAATATAAATATTAAAAACGTCATGAAAACGCCACATAAGATATATATTAATTATGTTTTTTTGTTAAAAGTCTATGAAAGCTACTAAAGGATTTTCCGTGAGCGATTGGTGTCGAAATTTTGAAATCACTTTCCAAGGCGAACAAGGTATGTTTCGTTTGCTTTCAAGGAACTTTTATGGAGATTGATTTCAAGACAAGAATCATTATTTTAGGCGTTGATTGGGGTGGCGTGCGACGTGAATGGTTCGAATTGATATGCGCCGCGCTGTTCGATTCGGGGAATGGTTTGTTTGCGTCATTTGGAGAATCGCAACAGGCACTGGTGCATCCAAATTCCAAACGACCGCCGCATCTTAAATTGAAGCACTACGAGTTTGCCGGACGTATTGTAGGCAAGTGTCTTTATGAGTCAGCGCTCGGCGGCTCCTATCGTCAGTTAGTACGCGCGCGATTCACCAGATCATTTCTTGCACAGATTATAGGACTTAGAGTGCATTACAAGGTAACACATTAAACTTCTTTCTTATCGCTATATAAAAAATTGATAATAGATAAAGCAATGACTGTATCTTTTTATACAGTATTTCGAACAAGATGATCCTGATCTGTATTTGAGTAAAGTGAAGTATATTCTTGAGAATGACGTTGAAGAAATGGAATTGTACTTTGTTGAAGAGGAATATGATAAGGATGGACAATTGCTGAAGGTACAATTTGTTGTTTCTTCTTGATAGATGTCAATCCTCTAATGAATCGTTTTACTTCGGAATACAACTAATAAAGTCTCTTCTATATTTATTTTGAAAACTTCGTTAATGCTAGATTTCTAATTTTATTCTATCCCTAAACTTAGTCCTTAAACTTTTAGCTAAGATTTAATAGTTCTGGAAGTTCACAGTTCTGGAAGTTATGATTAACACTTATGTTTTGTGTAGGTGGCAGAATTAATTCCTGGTGGCAGCAAAATCCGAGTGACCAATGATACGAAACTTCGTTATCTGGATGCACTCGCTCAACACCGGCTTGCTAGTTCCATTCGCAACGAAGTCGATCATTTTCTACGCGGTCTTAATGAATTGATTCCCGACAACCTCTTAGGCATATTTGATGAAAATGAATTGGAGGTGTGTAAAATTTAATCTATTAAAATAAGTCTATCCGAAGATGGTATTCCCTGCGATTTTATCTCTTTCACAGCTGCTATTGTGCGGAACTGGCGAATACAGCGTGGCAGATTTACGCGCGCATCACATAGCAAACGGAAGTTCTCCGGAATTTCTCCGAGTGCTCGACTGGTTCTGGACAGCGGTGAGCAATTTTACGCAGGAAGAAATGGCACGATTGCTCCAGTTCACTACGGGCTGCTCGCAATTGCCGCCCGGTGGATTTCAACAATTAAGCCCTCGTTTTCAAATTACGGCTGCACCAACGTTCGCTAATTTACCCACAGCACATACTTGGTACGTTTCTCATCTGGCAGTATCGTTAGGTATTCACATTTTCTCTTTGATCATCAGTTTGTTATTAATTTTTTGTTGTTTTTTAGCTTTAACCAACTCTGCTTACCTGATTACGAGTGCTACGATCACTTTGAACGAGCGTTGCTGTTGGCGATCAGCGAGGGCACTGAAGGTTTCGGCATGATCTAACCGGGAACCTTCAAGAGTAGGATCTATTAAATTTCTAGCCTGACTAGACTGACTGTTGATTAAATCAATTTATGTATTCTTTTTTTTTATAGTGAAACCCGTCTTGAATGGGTAAAAAAGTTACATTTTTTTCGATCATAGATCCTACGAGTTTGTCTCATAGTAACTTCCTATTATCAGTGAAGTCAGGAAGAGAGGGTAACTTTATCGCACGTTTTGATATGTAGACGATTAGAATTTTTGGAATTACCTTTTTTCTGTTCACGCCGAAGACTATCAGAAACAATCTAATCTTCCGATGATACAAACGATGCAATTTCTACTGAACTGCGGCAACGTTTTTATAAAACGGAGGATATTCAGCAAGAGCAATGTTACCTCAACATCAGAATTGCTCAATATTATTGTATCAAGATTTAGCGTAGTCAATCTTACGATAGGTTTTACGTGAACATAAAGAGAATTACATTAACGCGTTCTTCGAACAACGATGTAGCTAATGTCGCTATAAGGATACAACAAATCAAAATATGCATAAATATGCATTTTCTTTTTGCAGTAACTGTTGTACGTGCAAAGATTGGTGCATTTGATGAAGGGATCACTGTAACAGCATTGAACGTTCCGTTAATCAGTATTAGTTGGAATACATTCTGTCGCATAATGCGGAATATGTGATTTTAAAAGAACTTAAGAACGATGAATAATGAGACTAATATATTAAACGCTTTGCGCTAGTTTCTTTGTTTCTTTTATCTTACTTGATGATAATAGCACGATGATTACGATACTTCCAACGTTGATGGCGCATGTAATGTAAGCTAATTAGTATGTACATCCAGTACAAAACATGATTGTATTCTGAGACACTACGTACTACATCTATTTCTTATCGGCGCAAAATACTCGCGATATAATAAGCAGTAACTACGATCGTACTGTGAGCATCGCATTCTGGTATACGTATTTATTTAAGATGCAGTGACATGTACTTATAATAAGTAGAGAAGGAATAGTATGAAACGTAGTAATTGCCATAGCAAACTATTCGAAATAACGAACGAATGGCCAGCGATCGTAAATCGTACTACGCCTCGCAATAGCAAGAAACTAACCGCCTCGCCAGATTATCTACCATCAAATAATACTGACGGTATTTATTTTTATCAGTTTATCATTATACGTGAAGGAAAATAAAAAAATATAGATTAAAAAGGCATATAATATCTACATTTATTCAATAAATCCCATTAAGCTCTCCGCTTATTACATATATTTCCTTGCTTCCGCAATTTATGAAAGGGAAAAATTTATCCTATAAATCGAAATACTCACGTGATGTAATAAAATCGCTTGTTTTGCCTACAGTGTATGTACGCATGATGTATCAAACGTATATATATATATATATATATATATATATATATATATATATATATATATAAAATCTCTAGTCTTCAAAAATTAAATATTGACTAAAAAAAAATTGCAATGTATTCTAAACGTAGTATGAAATGCTTGTCAATTTCTCGACTGCCCTGCAAGCGTTTATCCTTGCCAGTCTTCTGTCTGCTAACTTCCGTTTTCGATCATAAAACATTCTTCTCTTCACGACCGAAAACATTTGCACCAAACGAACGGTATCTTCGATTCGGTTATCTCCAATTAAAACCGGCTTATGTCCCGGAAAATTGCGATCACGCTTAAATTCCTTTATCTGCAAGATATTGGCATATAATGTTATTTTTATATCTTGATTTTAATTTGCATCAAGAACAAATGAAATGTTCACTAATCTCTAGTGAGATTCTCTGTAATCTCGGCTTTAATCAATAAAATGTTCACTGATTCGGTATAAAAGAATAAGTTACTGATTCTACATTGGTCGCAAGGCGATCGCAAGCATCTTGCGACAGCCAATTGAAAGTATCAATTTTAAAATTAACGCCTCCGATTGGTTGCCGCAAGACGCTTGCGATCTCCTTGTGCCAATGTAGAAGTCGCAAACGCAAAACGTAGTTCGCGAACGCAGACGCGGCAGCCAATCAAAAGCGTCAGTAGTTAACAACGCAAAATAAGAAGAAGTTTGCGTTCTTTCAATTGTTGGAAACTATGAGCTATGTTAAAATACCTATCTACGGTGGCAATGGCAAAGTGGCACTGGATAGAAACGCGAAAGTCCGTAGAATAGACACGCGCATGATGCTCCCAGCGATCTGCAATATCCGACTGCTCCAGCCACCCTCTTGAGATTGTCGCAGCAACTGCTCTTTCAGCTGGTTTAATTCTGCCCTAACGGGATGCGACGATGCAAAAGTATCTCGTGATATCTTTTTAGTCTCAGGAATGGGGCTATTTTTTCTTATTTTCAAAGAAATATCTTACATTTGCGAGTGATATTCCATTTCAATGCGGCGGAGCTCAACTTCTCGATCAGCCAACTGACTCTCCAGGGAAATTGCTCGTAAATTCAGAGTCTTCGCATTACCTTCGCTAACTTTCAGACGTTTTTCTAATCTCTGCCTCTCGGCCACCGCAGTTTGCAGTTCCCTTAATTATATCAAACATTATTTCCGACACCTCCTTTCTGTTCCTGTTCTTAAAATGTGTTTCAAGCTTAAGATTTGAAGACCTGAATATACCTGGACATATTCTGAAGCTGTTCCTGCGTAGATTCAGTGAGAGATACCTGTGCCACTAATCGCAACTGTAATTCCTCGATGGCAGATTCCGCTTTCTCCGCTCTGGCGCCACGTTCTGTCGCCAGTGCCTCGCTGGCTGATACCTATGCATATATTCTTATCATAGCATGTTTATACAGTAAGAATACAGCTTGTGCAGATCAATATTTTTCAAGTTTTCAGAAGCAGTTGGTGCTTTTTTGCAAATTGTTTGGTCGATTTTAGTTATTTTTATTATCACAAATGTATAGGATAATTCTAGGACGTGATTTCTTAGCAAAAATTTCTGCAGTGATTTTGCAGAATCATTGCTTTACTATATAAGCATCTTTCGCGTCTAGGATCTACAATGCAGATGCACAATTCACATATACGTGTAAGTAACTGTGTATTTGTGCCGATTGCAAATTTCCGCGATATCCCGCGATTCCGCAGTGGATAAAAGTTAATAGGGCAAGTGGTATTGATCCTTCTTCCTGGTACGGAAGGAGTATTACGTGATATTGAGTCACCGGCGAAACGCGAAAGGTGTGACTCATCCGCAAGCTATATTTCTTTCGCCGTGCATTGACCTGACGCTGCTTCTCGGGGTGAATTCTGAGATCTTTAAAAAAATGGTGGATGTCGCGCGATGACACACGCAGTGGCTTAGGCTAAACGAATTGACAGCATATTATCATGTCGATCGAAATGTTCTTGTCCTTTTAAATAATTCTGAAACATTTTTCTATTTAAGAAACACATTCTCATTTAAGGATTTAAAAGAATCCATCCGAGAATTAGAAAAAAATAAAGAATAAGTTGAAGAGATTAAAGTTAATCTATGTTGGTGAAACGGGCATAAATCATTGCTATTAAGAATTCGGATATTGATTCGATATCATTCCCCTGTCATTTTCACAGTTGCGCGATGAATCAATGTTACATGCGGAGATGTCTAATCTCCGAAAGGGTGAAGGAGAAAGAAAGAATGAGTCAGTTAATTCGTGGAACGCGAAAGGAGTCGCGCAGAAATCGCGCGTGGGAGAGCTCACCCCCGAGAAAGAGGAGAAGGGGGTCGCAACGTGTCTCGAGTGAGGGTAACAAAATGACTCACCGAATAACAGATCAATTTTTTATCACCGCCGTTGACAAACGCTTATGCGGCTATTCACGTGCGCGCGGTTAGAAATTGTGGGATCGCTAAGACTTATTGGATGTTGCTTGAGCAAGGATTAGGATCATTGATTAAGAGGAATCGGGACACTGTGATAAATTGTTCCTTCGAGACATTTTGTGGAAGAAAACTCGATTTCAGAATTAACCAAAGAATCACAAGTTCAAAAGAGATGTGTTTAATGACACCATCAAAGACGAATTTTCGAATTGAAAGAAGAAACGCAACTTTATCCAGAAGAATCTTCTTATCCTCCCGTAATTTCAAGAGTTTCTCTCGATCCTTCGTCATTTGCACGTCAAGCGCCTTCAACTGATCCTGTGCAGTCAAAAGCTCGTTTTTCAAGTTTCCTACAGTGACCGATCGCTCCTGGGAGACTTCCTCGGCGCGCTTTAGTTCAATCTCCAGTTTTTCTTTTTCCTGCAACAAAGCACCCAATAACTACATTTGAGATTTACTAAAATGATTTAGATGATATTAATACGGATGATATAGATTTCATACAGATGAATTAGATCTTTTTGAAACTTAGCTCTTTTATTTTCGGTACACAAAATGGATCAAAAATATAACGATTGAAATTAAATCAAATTTGTACCATTATACGTCTGAATTCATCTTTTCACGAAGAGATTGAGACAATCATCTTATCTTCTTATGACAAGCAAATTGTATGACATTGAAAACTCATGTGTAACAATATAATTATAGATCTCGTTTCAGATCAAATGATATGGGACCTTTCCAAATGGTATACATGTTTGAAAGGGATATAAGATGACTTTTAGACACTGTATCTTCAATGTGTTTTAATTCTCAATTTTGAACATGCATGCTGTCTGGATTGCTTCGTCGAAAAAGTTAAAAAAATGGAATCATACAATTCAGATGCTTTGTGAAACATCTACCTATATAGCGTATTTTTTCTATTTCGACACAATATGCCTGTTTTCATGAAATGATGAATTTCAAATAAATATAAATATATATATCATATCGCTATTTAGACAGTTATAGCACGCATGGAATGCACATATTTTTCCACCAAAACGGCCTATCGCGTGTCGCTGGAACACGTGACGCGCATTCTCGCGGTAACATCATCCCCGTAATTAGAACATGTCACTGAACTCCCATGTTCGTTCCGTATACGAGAATGACGCACTAGAAGCGCGAGATGCATATGCTTTGCCATCGCTGTTGGTTTGGAGAACCGAAAGAGTTGCCCTCTATCGCGATGGGGAACATTAACAAATTCCATAAAGTCCTTCTTAAAGCTTTTGTTCCTTTTTGTTCAAAGAAAAGATGGCTATTAATAGATCAAAATTAAACAAAAGCAGCCAAAATAAGTCAAGGCATGTAAAATACGGCTCAAGGAATAATCGATCGATCGTACCGATCTGATGGCGTCGCGCTCGCGCGTCACCTCCTCGAGCTGTAACTTTTCGCGATGCAACTCGCCGTTCAGTCTGCCGACCCGGTCGTTCTCGGTGAGCAACAATCGGCGCAGGAACTCGATCTGCAGGTGCAGGTGTTCCACCTGTTGCTCCAGCTGCGCGATCTCGGCGCGTCTGCGTCGCCACGCGTTCAATACCAGCACGCGGCACACTACGTTTGCCGCTTTGATCGTCGGATCCTCTGTCAGACCGGCAATTTCACCTTGCTCGGATTCCGAGGACGGCGTAGCATCCGTCCAGGACCTGCCACTACAGTAGGCGCTCCCGCCGTTCGCCAAGATGTCCTTGCTCCTATCGACAATCTCGTCGAGACGACTGGCAGAGGAATCGCTCTCTAATCTGAATGATATGCTTTTCGATTAGATATCTACTTTCATAATCATTCATGATCATTCAATCATTCTACAATATTCATAAGATAATATGTACCTTTTTATCATACATAAATCTAAAATTATTAAAGTCTTAAATTTCATTCAAATTTTATAAATCTGTATAGCTCCGGTAACAAAATTTTCTGTGAGAAGATTAATTCTGTCATTTATTCATTCTATAAAATCAATTGAATATATCTCAGTGAATTTGATCAAGTATCTAAAGAAGTTAAATTAAATACTATCAACGATACCATTTAACAATACGTTGAAAAAAATATATCGCGATATTCCTAATTGTGAATACTCGTTTTCGAGGCTTACTTAAGATCGCCGATGTCAGGATCAACGACGGGCAGGGACAAATCCATCATCGACAGACTCTTCTTACAGCGAGGACTGCCAATGGTCAGAAAGCCGGGCGGGCATCGGTCGGAGCTCTTGGGAATCGGAGTCCCGCGACCGGTCCTAGTCACCGACAACCCGACCGCCAGTCTGTAAGGTCTCTTTGGTTCGCGATAATCGATGCATCGGTACGGACTTGATCGCGGATGGCATCTTATGGGGGGCGCGGGGGCGCACGGTAATCTACGTTGCACGCATCGGGGCAGCTTGGTCTCCACCTTGGTGACGGTCGCGAGTCTAGGACCCGGATTTCGTTTCGACAGGGTAGTCGTTTCTGGCATGTCGCTTGCAGTTTGCGCATAAGACTATCCTCGAATGCGATCGAGATTGTTTGTGCGCGCTTCTCGTCATGGGGACGAAACCACGAAACATAGATTCTGCTAGAAACAAATGACAGCTGACGTATAGGGTGTGATTCTAGATAAAAAAATTTTATGAAATTATGAGAAAAACATCTGCATGATTTGCACGGATCTGCACGGTTATGAGATGTCTTATTTAAGATCGCTTTTAGTGTAATTTTTCAGTCAGTAATATGATTTAGATAATAATACATAAATAGAAAAAACCACTAAAAATCATTTAATAAATAGTAAGTTAAGTAGATTTAATAGATTTAGTAGATTTAGTAGATTAAGTAGATTTACTCCTTATCTTTCTAAAGTTCTAAAAATTAGAAAAAAATTAAGAGTAAAATGTTGAAGTTGAACCAAAATTAAAGTTACGTTCGTAAAATCAAGCATAAGAATGATTTTTCACTAACAATAAATATTTAAGATATTAACCCATTCTGTAAACAGGGGCATTTCAAGTCCAATTTTTATCCATGGAAATTTCTCATAACTTCCAAAGGTCCTTGACTCCATATCCTCTCCTAAAAAAAATCTTCATAGTAGGGGAGATCTTTGTGTAGTAAGGCGATTAAAACTATCAATTTCCCTGCGAACAACACCGAGTTAATTTTTGTGACTCCATTCGCCTCCGTTTGCACTGAACGTCGGCCTTTTGTAAAAAATAAAAATTTTGCAAAAATCATTGTAAGTATTCTATTTCTATTTTAAATTAATATCTGAATGTCTGTTTTTATTTAAAAATAATTTCTCTAAAAAAAATCATTTATTTAAAAAAAAATGGATTTAAAGAGTAAAATTGAGGCATCGAACTGCCTTGTGAGTGAACAAACTAACATCGAATCTCTCGGAGAAGAATTCTGTGATGAAGATTTTGTATAAAAAAATGCGTGCTTTTATTTGATTTTTCCTTTTGCCCCTTATTGAAAATCACTTATTTTCTTTGGAGTTTCCGTATTTTTTTCAAAGCTTTATACCTAAACTGGGAAATCTTAGAAAAAACTCATTTTTCTATATGCATTTATTATAAGAAGTTACAAGTTTTTTAAATCAAATAAGATTTTTACCCAATTTTTTATTAATTTTCGGTAATTAAATTATATTACAGTTTATACGTACATTTTCTTTTTTTAAAATAAAGCACAAACACATTTATTCTACAAACTTGAAAGTATATTCATGAATTTTTATAAATTTTTTTTAATCACTTCAAATAGATGAAACAGTGGTCTCGAAATACTCTCGTTTGTACGGATAAAGTACTGTTTTTCACATAATATTGTAAGGATTAAAGAAACTTTTAAGACGTTAAATATAAATTATATTAAGATATTAAAAATAATAAAGTACATTTATTTTAAAATGTATTATTAAAATAAAATATATTTATATTGTTAAAATAATATAATATAATATACTAGATATAATGTACTAGTATATAATATACTAGATTCATTAAGCTCAATGTCGAAATGAGCTGGGCAAAGAGTTAATTAACAAAAAGATTGCACAAAGAATTTCTTTTATCGAATAGTTTGTTCACTGCAAATAGATCCGTAAAAAGAAAAGATATTATAAAAACGAAATTATAAAGTAAATGCATTAAGGCTTCTGATTAGTTGCTGTGATCATATTGGATCGTGACGTCATAAGCGAGAAATGACACTTAAAATTTCTTGCGTTCTATTTGTAAATAAAGAAAATTTGGATAAAAAAAGTTAACAAGATTGCTCCAAAATTCTTGTAAAAATTAGTCAAAACTATTATTTTCTCCTCTAACAGTCAGTAAATAGTTGTAAAAGGCACGTGAAATGAAAATAGATTACGCACGCTTATTGAGTAAATGCATTTCACATGCCTTTTATCATCTTTTACGAATATTTATTGACTGTCAGGAGAGGATAAGGATAGTTTTTATCTATTTTTACAAGAGTTTTAAAGCGATCTCATTTTGTTTTATTCGAATTCTCTTTATTTACAAATAGCACGCAAGAAACTT
The DNA here is from genome assembly GCA_037157785.1 of Cephalotes varians. Classification (NCBI taxonomy): domain Eukaryota; kingdom Metazoa; phylum Arthropoda; class Insecta; order Hymenoptera; family Formicidae; genus Cephalotes; species Cephalotes varians. The sequence goes on along the minus strand of JANQDE010000099.1, from coordinate 270,271 downwards.
TAACGTGTTATTTCTCGCCTATGATGTCACGATCCAATATGGTCGCGGTGTCTCTAGTCAGGAGCCTTAATAACATCCAACACATAGAACGTTAAAAGAATGTTGCAGAGACATTGCAATGTTGAATGTTGAAGTATGAATGTTTTTTCAACATTGAATCTAAATTGGTTTTTCTATATTGATTGTTAATATTTCTGCAATATTGAAACAACATTGAAGAAATTATCTTATAAAAATTCTTCACTAAAATCGCTCACTCGAGAACAGTACGTGATACCACCGACAGATGGTCGCGACGGCGTTTTACTTTCTTGTATTTAAAAAATTACACAGAATAAAATAAAAGACATAACAGATTATAAGATTCTTCATCTGTGTTCTAATGAAATAATTCCTTGAAGACGATCTAAAAGTTCCAAGATAAAAGTAAATAAAATGTATTTTAAAAGTATTTTGTTCTTAGTTTTATGTATAAATTAATTTAAGGATCTGATATTTTTAAATATATAAATAATGCATTTTCTGCAAGAAAGCAGAAGAATCAATTTTAATTCAATATTTTTAAAATTTAAATTTTTTTCAACAATTTAAAAAATAATTTTACACATGTTATTTATTTATTTTTTTAAATATAAAATGTACATAATTTATGTAAAATTTATATTGCTCATACGTTGAATAAATGTTGAATGAATCAATGTTGCAATGTCTGTAAGACATAGATTCAATATTGAACGTTTCTGCAATGTCTTTTTCACATTGAATCTATATTTCGCGATGTTGAGGCAACATTTGTAATATTTGTAATTCAACGTTTCTGAGATATTGATTCAACATTAGTGTGCTATATGGGTAATTCGCTCATGCTTTTTTTACCTTTTTTTAAAAAATCATTTGATTTAAATCACGAATTTGATTAAAATTTTTAATAGTTAATTTTCATTAAGATTTAATTATGCCCAATATTGGCTGTGTTGTGCAGTAATTTTATAAAAGAAAGAAGGATATATGAACATGTATGGACATATTTTGTATATAATGATATATTGGTGTTTCCGGGATTGCTACGTACCTCGATTTCTTTTTTCGGTTCTTGTTTCTTGAAATTTATAAATGCGTTAAGAAACGAAAAGACAGCTAAGTTAGTTTTTATATTTAAGTATATGCGTTCGTCTTCGTGAATAAAAAATTATATTATGTATGCAAATTTAAGTATTCAAATATATTCATTAATAAATAAGTTTTATTCTATTCATAAAAGTTATTGACAAAAATTAATTTAAAATGAATGATTTTCACTTGACTATTTTGAATCATAGTGTTTGAAATCACTAATTATTCATAATAAATTAAAGTTTAGTAAGCTTAGTAAAAAAACAACACGTTTCTTATTTTGTAATAAAATTTAATTATTTTCTTACTACTAAAAATAACTAACCTAAACAATAAATCTAATTTAAATAAAAAAAAGTCTGATTTAAATAAAAACAATACGATTTTTTTTTAAATCATGATATTTTCCCTGATTTTTACACAAAATTAAACAAAATCCTCAAAATACATTTTATTTACTTTTATCTTGGAGCTTTAAATCGTTTTCAAGGAATCATTTCATTAGAATGAATGAGGAAGCTTATAATGTTATTTTTTATTCTATTCTGTGTAATTTTTAAACATGAGAAAGTAATGCGCTATCGCGCATCTATCGACAGTGTCGCGTACTGCTCCCGGGCAATTTTAGTGAGTTTATTTCAAAAGAGTTTATTTCAAAAAATAATAATTCGTTCAATGTTGTTTCACTGTTGCAGAAACATTAACAATCAATATAGAAAATTCAATTTCGATTCATCATTGAAAAAACATTCACTCTTCAACATTCAACATTTCAAGCATTGTCTCTTCAACATTCTTTCAACGTTCTGTGCTGGGATAGATTCTCAATCAATAAAGAAAACTGTAACTGAGTTTCATTTTTTTGCTGTTGAAGTATAAAAATAACTTCAGATGGTTATTCCCAGATTAACACGTTGATCGCTCAGCATAAATTGAGTGTTTTCCGCGAGGCCCAAATCCGCGGATCGCCGCGGGTCATCGTGCTAGTACGTAAGCAGCTGATTTGTTTGTTTTTCATTTGTCTTTCCAATGCACGACAATGAAGCCTCTGCATTTTTCCTTTATTTTGCCTATTTTTTATTCGGAAGCCGATCATTTTTTTATCGAACTGTACAGAATGTAGTTTCTTTTGGAGTGATCTTTACTTTTTCGTTTATTATTATGTCAGTCAGGCGGAATGTAAGTGACGTGAGCAGCATTGACGAAGTGATTCAAATTATTATTTGAATCATTTGTAAAATCCTGCTAATTAGATGAAGAAAACTCATATCTGGATGATGAGGAAACTGCGGAAACTTATCCGTCTTGTGGATGACGTGGCGCTCAACGTGTTAAATATGAGATTGAACTATTAGCATCTAAAGGCACTTTAAATTCAAAAAAAATGTATCATGTATCTTCCCACACAACACGGATGACTGTTTGCTGACAGTTAGTCAACTATTTCCAGTCGGCGTAAAGTCGACTATGAAAAGTCAACTATATGTCGACTTAACTTGAAAAGTCGTCTTACTGTCAACTTTTAGTCAACTGATAGTCAACTTGGAAAGTCAACTCTCAATCGACTATTTTTGGGACATTCGTCCATTATTAGTCAAATATAAGTCAATATTCTGCTTTTTAAAAGTTGACTCGTGACTTCTCTAGTCAACTTATAGTCAACTTTCAGTCGACTTCGTGTTGTGTGGGTTTCCAAACCCCGATAACCAAACGTTCGCATTATGATCGCACAATGCATGCACGCGTCATACTGTCATTGTGATGTTCCAAGTAACTCCACACCTGACGGGCGCAGTGACGGTACTCGCTGTGCGAACATTATGCAAGCATTTTGCGTACACGTGCTAAAACGCTGAAGTTTCGACTGCACGCTGCGTTATGCAAACATTATTTGCTTATCGATATGAGACAACGACATGCATATCGACCGCACGATGCGCTGACACAACGTGCTGGTATGCTCGGTTATCGGCGAAAGTATGTATCTTGGCATCTCGAGAGTATCCGCCTGGTCTCGACACTCTCGACACGCGCGCATAATGTGGCATGGTCGAGAGCGTCGAGACCCAGCGGAGCAGGTACCGCGCGTGCGGAGTCTCACCCGCCCGCTCCCTCCGCTTTCGTGCGACGGTCGCCGTCGGTCAGTCAGTCAGTCGGAGACGTCGGAGTCTGTCGCTCGAGTCAGTCGCTGGTATCGTCTATCCGGTCAGTCGCTCTCACACGTCACGGACTCGCGGGCTGACTGCCGAGTACGCGGCGCAGTAACGCGCGCGAGGCCAGCCGCTCCAGCGATCCACCAGCAATTGCGCCGTGACGGAAGTACGAATACGATTTCGCATCGAGGATCGCCTCCGGTTGTTTTTCTCTCGTCCGCAGGTCGCGGTCTCGCATCGCCAGAAAAATCGGCGCCTCCTCTCGCCGCGCTCGTGCTCGTCGCGACTCATCGACACGGACAACGCTAGCCTCGAGAGTATATAGTATGTTGATCCGTGCAGCAGGCAAGTCTGTCTCTCTTTCTCTCTCGGTTGGCTCGCGCTCTCCCTCCTTCTCCCTCTCGCTCGCTCCTCGCTCCGTCTATCTCTCTCTCTCGTCACATTGTCCTACGATAGTTTAATTATAGATACGCGGCCTGTACGGGCCTAGGCTCGCCCAAAATAATGATTGGATCAGCGTTGCGTCCCTCCTCGCACTCCTTTTTTCCCCCGGGACACTTGCATGCAGTGTTTCTGGACGTACCCCCGCGAACGAACGAACGGAACGAACAGCTGTCGTTCTGGGGTCCCGAAGGCTGGAAGTTGCATTTGTCTTCCCAATTTCTTCCCGATGCTGCATTGAATATCGTTACAAATTGGTGCTCAAACGCGGCAATGTGCTTTGTAGTATATAATTCAACTTAAAAGATTAAAAATTGTATATTAGAAAGAAGGAAATACGTTGGTTTAAAAAGATTCTTTGGGAATATGTAAGAAAAAATGAAAATTCTCGTTGCACATAAAAATTTGTCTTAAGTTCAGCTATTTAAGTATTTAGATAGTACTTTTACTGCTGTAAATAGAAAAATTCAAAATACTTTTTATAACTATATACAAAATCGTGTGACTAATTGGTGTATTTATAATTGCATTTCAGATGGACAAAGTTCAATGTATTAAAAATTCACAGTCATGGAACAATTCAATGGCATGAGTGATGGAGATATTAATATAAGCGATATCAGTAAGTATCTCGAATATTTTAGTGTACTTTAATGTACCTTGCTTGTCTGACAAATACTATTTTTAGTTGATGTCATAGCAATGGACAGTGAACACGTTCAACCGCACGTTGAGATTTTAGAACAGCCGGCCAGTAAAGCGCTACGGTTTCGCTATGAATGCGAAGGCAGATCGGCTGGTAGCATACCTGGTGTCAACAGTACACCGGAGAACAAAACTTTTCCCAGTATACGAGTGAGTTACGTTCAGCGATTCTTTATTATCTTTCTTTCTCATCTCTATACGCTTATAATGTTTTTGTAGATCGTAGGTTACAAGGGTCGTGCTATGGTGGTTGTATCCTGTGTAACAAAGGACGTCCCATACAGACCTCATCCACACAATCTTGTTGGCAAGGAAGCGTGCAAGCAAGGTGTTTGTACGATAGAAATTCCGTCGGGAAATATGGTTGTTACTTTTTCAAATTTGGGCATTCAATGTGTGAAAAAGAAGGACATTGAAGAAGCTCTCAGAGTGCGTCAGGAGTTACGAGTAGATCCCTTTCGAAGTATGTGTGGCTTTTCCGCATAATTTCTTATGAATTTAGATACACAGTTTTTGAAAATCTCAATTATTACAGCTGGTTTCGAACATAAGAGACACCCGACTAACATAGATCTTAACGCGGTGAGATTATGTTTTCAAGTTTTCTTGGAAGGATCACAGAAAGGAAAATTTAACAAGCCATTACCGCCCATTGTGTCTGACCCTATTTATGATAAAAGTACGTCACGAATTTTCATTTAAAAAAAATTATATATATATATATATACACACACATATTTAGAATAAAATTTTTACATGTTTTTATATGCTGTTTCAGAGGCAATGTCAGATCTTGTGATTTGCAAATTGAGTCATTGCAGCGCATCGGTCGCTGGTGGCATGGATATGATTTTACTGTGTGAAAAAGTCGCGAAAGAAGATATCCAAGTGAGATTTTTTGAGGAAAGAGATGGGCAGCTAATTTGGGAAGGCTATGGCGATTTTCAACCGACGCATGTACATAAACAAGTAAGTTGAAAACAGTGATAGTTGTTTACGTCAACTAATAATACAAAACATTAATTATAATAGTTGTAATATAATAGTATAATAAAGAGTAGGATTTATTTGTCTGTATCGATACCGTTCTTTATAGACGGCAATAGCGTTCAGAACACCTAGCTATCGTACACAGCAAGTGGAACAGCCGGTGCAAGCGTACATCCAACTTAAAAGGCCATCGGATGGTGGTACGAGTGAACCGCTACCGTTTCAGATGTTACCACTAGGTACAGGTAGGCCTGCTTTCTGGTCTTTACGAAAAGCGTTTGCCAGGAAGAAGGCAGATTACAGTACCTTCAGTAAAATCTTATCTACGGAGACTGCTCTTCTTGCCAACGTAACTCCTAAGTTTTCTCGTAATATTGACGAATTCAACAATAATGATTTGGACGCGAAAAGACCGAACAATAAAATCTCTGCATTGCGCGCTTTAAACGATTTGTATAACGTAAAAAATCACGTAGATCTGTGTAACGGCGATTTAAAGATGTTAATAAATTCTACACAAAGCGTAGATCAGTCCGCGAAAAGTGCCGTTTTGGATTATGAGAATAACGAAATGACGACAATCCCGGGAAAAAACGTGGAGAATAATAAAGAAATTAGTAAATTGTATACCCTTGGCAGTAATGTAGAGAATGGTGCATTTACTGCCGATTATAAAGAAGAAACTAATGCAATTTCTTATGTGAAATCACATGAACAAGAAGGCAGTACATCGAGAAATGTAGATAATTTGAAGGGTAGGTCAGATTGGTTCGACTATTCTGAAATAGGCAAATGGGTGCAGAAGGGACAAGCGTGCCTTAAAGAGAAGAATGATGAGATTAAAAACGAGACAGATGATGGCAATAAACCGTTTAATGAATTTTTATCACAAGTGGCCGAGCTTGATCAAATTTATGCTGATACACATAATAAATTGTTACAAGCTGTCACGGAGACGAATGTCAATCCACAAATGATGGACATTGATGTCTGCGACAATCAGACCTACACCAGTTTACAAATGGCCATGAAAAATCCGATAGAGTTGTTCGATATTACCGACGACAGAAAATACGAAGACGTAGCCGTCCCGAAACAAGATGCAGAAGTACCCGTTGCATCTCCAACATTAACGGCTAAGAGAGATGTGATGCACGAGGCGGAGGAGAGATTGCCACCCTTGCCTCCGAAGCGAATACGCAAGATGCCGTCAATGCCTCTTTTGCCGCGTCCAATATCCGCTCAAACGCTTACTACTTCCTCTATCGAGGCACCCAATAAAAATTTACCGTCCTTACCTGATACTTTATCGAAACACGCGAGACAAGGGTTGTTTTCGAAATTGTTTGCTAAAAAAAATAAGAAAGACAAGTGCTCGGGATCAGATCTGAGTAGAGATAGTGATCCATCATTGAATACCTCCTTTTTATTAAAAAGCTCAGTGCAAGATGCTACGCAATCACAAATTCCACGTCCTAGTCTGACAAGCGTTACGAGTGTTAAATCTCTTAAATTAGATGACGATGATACACCATCATATGGTGTGGATTTAACTGAAGCTGAGCATTATGCTCTGTATACTACTATGGCACCACGCGCGACTGTCTCAGAATTTGATGAGATGTCTTTTTATTATAGTCTAGTCGAGGGTGGGAAAATACTGACAGAAGCGAAAGAGACCTAAATTATCTATTTGATAGGTATTTTATTGATTGATTTGATACTTTTTCTTTGTTTATTATATACTGCCAAGTTGAAGATGACTCAATGTTTGTACATGAAATGATATTGTTTGAGTCTACCGATTTTATCTGCCGAAATGTGAGGAATGTTGTCTTATATTACAACTATAACTTACATTGCAGCTTTTACCGTCAGCTGTTGTTGTAAATTTGCAATTTTCATGTGACACTTATTTAAAGATATATTTGTATCTTTAAACCAAAGATTTTTCCAGGTGGGAAAATAGAAAATTATTTTCCAAGACATATTGTCACATAAAAAAGATCGATTTTTGTAAGATCGACGCATTTATCTAAGTGTGCAGAAGTTCTAGTCTAGTTGAAGTGCAATTTGTTATTTTTTCCTTAATATTTCTTATTAACAATTTTTACAAATGATTTGTAAGTTTTGGATAATTGTTATTTATTATTGAATAACTAACTATTCTTTTCTAGTCAAGTTCGACGCTGTTATATTTTCGTATCTCTCAAATGTACGTTGCTTTACTATTTGTTGTTAAGTTTTATATGATATTACGAGTTTATGCAAACGTCTTTTTCTCTTCTCGTGTTGTTATAGATTGCTAATTTAAAAAAAAAATGTTTCATTAAAAATATTCTTAGCTCAGTTTATCCAGGGTTAACTCTTCTTTTGAAGTAACATCATTGATGTACAATAAGAAAATTTGTAAGGTTCAAATACATGAGGCCTTCTTCATTCAGAGCAATTGTGCGCGATGTTAACGAGATATAATGAGAATACTCATTAATGTACAATCATTTATAGATGATGCCGATTCGTTAAGGCGAAAAAGACAAAAGCATAATAACAGCTCAAGCACCATACTTTTCAAACATGTAGCAGAAACTGAGAAGCGTGAGTATATTTGCAGAATTTTTCATAATTCTACAGCTTATGGGATTATGGTAGGCAATATCGTTGATTATCATCCAAACATGGCCAAATCTCATTTGAGATGTAAAAAAATCATGCTATTTATCCTTACATCACGTTTCTCATTGAAGGAGTCGAGCTAATTATCTTCACTCGCTATCCTTCAATCTCTTTTCTGCTGTAATTAATTTTGCCATTGATGTTTCCTATATACTCCTTGTGCAGAAGTGAAGTATACGCTTATATGCATATGAAACAAGAGGCCTTTTACAATGAAATCTATGAAGTTTTTGTACATTTTAGCAGGCCTATTTGGTACATTTGTTAATTGTTATGACAAACATAAATTTGTTGAGAAGACTTCTAACACTGGGATACATACAAAGTTAGAAACAGTATTTGTACGAACGATTGTATAGTTTTTTAAACGTTCGATTGTTCTTATATCTCATCGTACACTAACCATCTGATTAATCCAATCCCTTTACACTTTGAAAATATACGATAGAAAATTTCAACAACGTTACGTACATAATATAATCCTCTTATAATTTTGTTTTAACATTTTTAACAAATTCAGATAATTGTTGATGAACAATTTTCACAGTGAAAAGGGAAGTTTATCGAATAAAGTTTCATTATAATTAAAAAGCACTACATATATTTTCACATATAAACAAGCAAAAAAATCTTGTTTTATACTTTTTTAAAGATGTATTTTACATAGGACTTTGGAGTTTGAATTTGAAGGATTAGGGAGCAGTGAGCTTGTATATTTTGAGATATGATAATATTGTATTTTTCTATTTACGGATATTTATGCGGGATAATTGATTCCGAGAAACAAACATACAATACATCTCTAGATCTTATAATGGAGAATTTGCTGTAATGATTATGTGGAATCATTACTCGTGACAATAGATATTTATAAGTAAAAGTTTCATAGCTCAAACTTTGTATAGTGCGAGTGCGCTGCTCTTGATTGCAATGATTGACTCGATGATAGATGAGAAAGAGAGAGAAAAAAGGAAGAGAGAGAGAGAGATGTTTAAGAGAGTTTCTCAATTTTTTTAGATGTCTTTAGAATATCGTTCGATTCATGACATTAATTAAGATTCGATTACTTTAATGTATTATTATATAATGTTTCTAGATAAATCATATAATTCTACAATCTGTATGTTATATAAAGCCTTCTTATGTATACCTTCTTCTTATCATCATTGATAGTGTTGATTCCATAGTATCCAAGAATCCTTAACATCGTTCTCTTTCTTTTTTTTCCTTTATTAATTCATGATAATTTTTCTACTTGCACTTATTGCAGATATTTTTTCAATCTTTTCTTTTCGTCTTTTCTGCATTATTAACCTATTGTTTCATTTTACTTGATTTAATTCGTGTTTCTAACATAATTTAAATATGTAACTAATATTGATGACTTTAATAAGTTTCTCTGTAAACTACATTCTACAAAAAATATGTACAATATCTGGTCTAGGTACTTTCTATCCTACATCTGACAAATCAAAATCTTAAGTTTTGAATGCTTTAATTATCACTTCTGTCATATCCTGTTTTTGTTTTGTCAATTCCTCTCATACATCTTTTTTCAATTTTCCATTCTCTTTGTACTTTTGTTTCAATCGCAATTGTTCCAATCTTGCCTATCCTTACAATTCTCGCTGTATTCTTTCTTCCTCCTATTTTAATTTTTTCAAAGCTGCTTGCATAGCAGCAACAATTTTCTTTCCAGAGAAGACTTTTTTTACCTATATAAAAGTATATTTTATTATTAAAAAAACAGCCATCAGTTGTCAATAGTGAGTGAAACTGAAATTATCTTTCTCTTTAGTTTCTTTATCATGTTTCTTCTTTTTCTTCTTTGTCTTCAATTCAATAACATCGTTATTCTATGCCATTTTCTTTCTTTACTGATACGTCTCATCACAATACTATAGTCACAATACTATATCTCTTTCTTTTTCTCTCACTCTGTTCATCATTCTTGATTCTCAATCAAATTATACTTTTTAAAGTCAGCTGTAGGTATATATATATATATATATATATATGCAGCAATTGTAGCATAGTACAATTAAATAATGTGCAATATTTCTATGATAATATAATTTTTTATAAACTGCTTCTTTTGCGAACAGATAAATATTTACATATTGTACGAATTATGATATAATACATCTATATATACATATATGTATAATCACTTGGTGATGCAAAAAAGTGTCTATTTATTCTCTGCTCCCATACAATTTCAGATAAAAGTTCACTGATACATGTTGCAGATTCAGGTACGATGTAATGATGTTAGTGTGTAAACAATTTTTGCTAATAATTTAAAATAGATAATGTGAGTTGTTTAGAATACAGAGAATAATTTTTGTAAAGTTCAACTTGAAAAGTTTGAAGAGTGAAAATATATAAAATTGCATGTATAATACGCATGAAATCACGCTTCTTCATTGAAAATTTTCTATGCTTCTTTTGCATGCTCATTGCTAATATCATTTTATAATCACGAATATAGATTAAGATCGTTTTAATAACATAAGAATCGTCTTAATAATCTTAAGAAAATTAAGATAATGTTTTCATAAACAAGAGAAGATACATGCATGACATACGTGTTACTGTGTAACATCTCAACAAACACCGAATATAACTGCTATATAACATAGATGTGTAAAATGTGTCTATTTACATTTATGTTATATAGTTATATTCGATATTTGCTGGGATTATAGATGCTGGAAATCAATCTATTAGTTTCAATATCGTCAAAGCTGAACCGGCCGAACGAATATCACCATTTGGAGGTGCAAATACAGGCAGTTTTAATTTGCAACCTGTAAGATCGTCCTCGCACAACAATATGCAAACCTTAAGGTAGATTAAACACACAATCAAGATTAAAAGATTATAATAGATAAAATTAAATAAAAACATAAAAAATTGGAACTTTACATTCAAATGTCTATTTACACTTATACTTTTTCAGGCCTCAAATATCACCAGGGCGAACACCATCTCCGATGGAATATAGCACCTACAATCCGTCTCTGATGCAACAACAATATCAACCAAACATTCAACCAATAATGCAACAACCAAATATGTCGCTAACAACCGACGTTCAACAATTTTCATATCAATCGCAATTACCAGATCAATCGCAATTACATCAACCGGAATCAAACTTGCTGATGTTAAACAGAGTAACGCCAGAAAATCAAGACGGATTACAGCCATTAAATAACATCGGTAATTTCTCTTTATTATCATCGTTGTTAATTTGTATTTTAATGTTATAATTCTAATGTTATACAATTTGCACATATATAGCGCTTTGAGAATTTCGAATAATTAATTGTATTCATATTCTATTATTCAATTTAGGCACTACAGGAGCCCCATGTCTGCTAGACATGGATAGTCAACAATTTAATTTTGACTGGAATTCCGCTGATCTCGCGGATTTTGGAGCAAATCTGTCCGCAAATTTGTCAACTGGATTATCCATCTCCGATTCTTTACAAGTGAGTATCTTACGTACAAATTAGTATTTTAACATGGCAGAAATCGAACGGAATTTGCTGACAAAATTTGACTGCAGATTGGCTTCTTTTCCTTTAATTAATAGCATTTAAGCCCTCTGTAAAGATTTAATACTGCCACAATTTATATTAAATACGCGCGCGCGCGTGCGTAAAATAGTTAAGGCAGTATTGTAATGTAGAGGAAAATTAATCGTAGAAGAAAAAAAAGGTAAGAAAATTATACATATTTAAAAATAGAGAATGCGCAGAAGAAGGTGTTAAAAAGATAGGATTTTGGTGCGTTAAAGAATGTGGATAGTTGAAGTTAATTAGGGAAAGATGTGAGAAACATAGATAATAAGAGTAAGAGAAGTAGTTAAGATAGGAGATAGAGTAAGTAGAGAAAAGAAAGAGGAGGAGAAAGGAAGAAAGAATAATAGAATTTTAAAATAGGTATTAGAATTGATCACTTACAGTTATTTATGGGAATAAAAAAGGAACAAGAAAGAAGACAAGAAGTAGAAATAAAGGAAAAATCAAGGATTTAAATCAGAAAGACAAGGAGAAGAAAACACGGAAGAGTAATGGCAAAGAATCAAATAAATTATATATATATATATATATATATATATATATATATATATGAGACATAATAGTTAAAAGATGAAAAATAAAGGAAAAGAAGATGGAACACAAGGTTCGATACAACAGAAGCTGTACCGAGAAGAAGAGGAAAGAGCAAAGAAATTATAGAAGATGGAGAATAAGGAAATGAAAAGTTATATGGAGCAGAAGAGGAAAGTGAGGCTAGAGAAGAAGCAAAGGAAGCAACGAAAAGAGAAAAAGAAAAATTAAGAAAAYTGAGAAGGAAAATAGAAGTTTGAAAAAATGTRTRTGTRTGTGTRTKTGTRTRTRT
>JANQDE010000099.1:191327-257763 GCA_037157785.1 Cephalotes varians | reverse complement strand
AYAYAYACAMAYACACAYACAYAYACATTTTTTCAAACTTCTATTTTCCTTCTCARTTTTCTTAATTTTTCTTTTTCTCTTTTCGTTGCTTCCTTTGCTTCTTCTCTAGCCTCACTTTCCTCTTCTGCTCCATATAACTTTTCATTTCCTTATTCTCCATCTTCTATATAATTTCTTTGCTCTTTCCTCTTCTTTTCGGTACAGCTTCTGTTGTATATATATATATATATATATATACAATAATATATACTTAAATAAAGAAAGAAAAAGGAAAAAAGAAAAAGGAAAATTAAAGAAGAAAATAACGCTGAGAGAATTATGTAAAGGTAAAGGCATGGAGACATTTCCAGACAAAAGAAGAGAAGCTTGAAGATCAAGAGGGAAAAGAAAAAGAAAGAACGGAGATTAGGATGACAGATTATTATGAAAAAAATGAAAACTATACAGAGAGAAGAACTATAGAATTTTAGCCGCGAAATATAAAAATGGATTATAAGAGAATAGGAATAAAAGGAAGAGGTTTCAGATATATAAAGAAAAAATATAGAAAATTTACACTTTATCTACCGCTTGCGAATAATACATAGTCTATTTATCGGCTTGCGATAGATAAAATGTTAAGATTGGAGATATGAATTTTTATTTAAAATTTAAATCCTTAACCTTTAGTTAAAATTTAAGATGTGAAGAAGCAAGTAAATAGTGTAAAAAGATAAAAATTAGACTGAAAGTAATAAGAGGTAGGGAGAAAGTCTGAAATATTTAAGGTTGAATTTAAGAATTAGGCAATAATGCAAAAATGTAATAAGAAAGATAAATAAGAATATGTGATTAGGAAAGATTGTGTTAAGATGGAAATAATGTAAGAATATCGTAAGCATAATGATATTGGTTAGTTGGTTATATAGACATATAAATAGCTAATAGTTATTAAGGATAAATGGATACATGTGGATAATAAAAAAGTGTAAACCAAGTTTCTTCTTGGCTGTGTAAACTGAAGTATAAATAAGTTCAATTCTATTCTCAGAATCTTTAATGTGAAATATATTAATTTTTATTAATAACATTTTATGTTACTTATGATGTTTAAAATTACTTCCTTAAAATAAAAATAAAAAAGAATAGAAATGTCATTTTTAAAAAGTTTTTAGTAGCAATGATGTCAATTTAAATATCTATAAAAGTAGCATTTGTTCAATTCGATTTCTGTTGCCAATCAGATTCTAACATCAGGTTCTGCTTAATTTCTGTTATCAATGTACCGCATTTATTATTTTTTAATATAATTTAATATAGATTCTGTCGACAGAACAGAAGCAATATGCGGACGCAATTGATATCAGTCTGCTGACATTTTCTGATCAAATCTGCTGCCACTCTGCCGACATTCTGCTAATATTTTGCTTATGGGGACAATATAATTCTTAAATTAATTTTTTCTGATTTTAGCCTGAAGCGAACAATGAAGAAAGAAACATGAACGAGCGTATTTCTTGGATAAATCAAGAACTCTCCGCTTTGAATAAGATACTCAAAACTAATCGAGAAAACGACGGCTGAGGACACAACTAAAACTACTTACTATCAAAAGATATGATTCTGCATCAAGTATATATAATATATAGAAACACTACGAGAAAGAGAGAAGTGCTACAGTGTATCTTTGAATGATAGTCTTGATAAAAATAATGTACTTTTTTACATAGTTGTTACTAGCTTAAGCTAGATTGGTCAAAGAAATTACAGTTAAGAAATGTTTCAGCTAGTTTTACACAAGCGCTCTCTCTTCACTGCCTCCGAAAAAATCAATTGGATTATTTCTTATAAGAAATAAATTAAAAGAACTTCGTGTTCAATACAACAGCATATGTAAGAAGATAAATTTATTTCGATGCTCAATCTGTATCTTATTTATGGGAACTTTCTAGTAAGAGATACATATCGACATAGAAGCCATTCATTTATTCAATATTCAGTGAACTCTTGCTGGAAAGCTCACTATATTCAATTTATACATTACTTAGGAAAATGTATAAACTTTTGACAACTTGTGACAATGAACAAAAAGAGGTTCTATATAATTGTTATATATTCATCAGCGAGCATTAGCTGAAATAATATTATAGAATCTTGATTTGCAATTGATTGTGATTTACAGTTTATCTGATAATTATACATAATCAGCATTATCTACCCAAGATAAATTGTTCAGTCGGTGATCTGAAACCGACATTGGCGCAACGCGTTTTTTTTTTTTTTTGCCGATGTTACAGATTGAGACGTTATTAAAAGCAGTTTGATACGAAATGTTGATTGCGTGGTGCGTGAGGTAATGCTCTGTCTGTGATCAAAGTTCATAACTTGTTTTTCATTCATACATATATAGATTGTATGATATTCTTCGCGACAAATGGAATTACGCGCAATAATCAGAAGAAATTGTGTCGAAGCGGATGCTGTAAGTGGACAAGCAAGCAATGTCGCAGGCAATGCTGTAAATTATTAGATTAAGTATAAATATTTTGTGCGTTTTCTATGCTTATTATTATTGTATTTTTAGCCTTTTTGCACAATTACGTTTTTACAAAACAAACTGCACTTTGTATAATTACACATTTGACATTTAGGATTTACATTTAACATTTACTCAAAGAAAGCGTATGGTGAAGAGATACTGAAAAGTCAACATACTCAAAAATTTTCAATAAATGTTCCGTCCAGGTTTTATATGTTTACGCAGGGACTTTATTTAAGAATAATATAATGATAAGAGAAAAAGTGCAATTCTTTAATCTATCAAACAATTTTATTAGATTAAGTGTTCCGCTATGTATTACCAATACTGAAAATCTAGTTCACGTTACAGATATTACAAATTTTCAGTGCTGGCAGTGTGTATCGGAACATGACCTATGTAACATAGCAATGACATTGTTTTGATGTAAAATATATTTTTACAATCACCTCAGGTAATTTATTATTGTAATGTGCAGGAAATGTTATAAAAAATCATCTTATATCTAAGAATTATACTTTATTATTTGTCATTTATAATGTAAATAAAAAGTTGTTATAAATATAAGAAAGTATGGGGTATTTTGGCTTTAACAATCTTATATAAATTTTATAATTTTATTGCTGTTCGTATATCGTATCATAAATGTGTCTTTTGACGTATCGTCATAAGCATTAGATGAAAATTAAGAAGGGAGTCGCTTGCAAAAAATTTTTAAGAATTTTTTCCAGAAGAGAGCGCATTACTGATTGACTTAAAATTTACTGAGTATATTTATCAATTAAGGAAGATATAAAAAAATTTTTTTTAGGTAGTTTGATATTTTTAATGATAAGACAATCGTCGTTTTGAGAGTGCTATATTAACTGTCGATAGTGTCGATACGATTTCCCATTGCTCTGAAACAAAAAAATGAAAAAGTTTTTTAAAATACATGAATATAATTTTTGCCTGTAGCAAATCAAAGGCAGTAAAGCTAAATTTGGCAAAGTAATGACTCAAAGAGAAAGTATCAAAAATAAATTTTTTTTTTCAATTTTTAATCATGTTAAAAAAATAGATAAAATAAATATATAACTTTGTTCGAGATAGGAGCGAAAACTACATTTATTCTGCATATTGTATAAAAATTTCAAGTCATTTGGTTCGGTAATTTTTATGTAATAATATCGACAAGTTAAAAAAATGTAAAAATCAAATTGAAAGAACATAGAAATAACATAAAATTAAAACAGTCGTCTCGAAACCTATTATTAAGATGAACTACTCGTTTGATTAATATTAAAATCATAGATCATGAATATAATTTTCACAAGAGATTTATTTCAAAAATAATTCACATTAAAGAACAAAAAATGATTTCTATCAGATTTCTATCGGATTTCCATCAGTATCAGAAATTCTATCAGTGATACCGAACTATTAGACGATTCTCACTTTGACATTTTGAACAAACTTACCAATTTTATAGCTTAATTTTTACACTTTCCGAACACACTTTGTTTTGTACCGATCATTATTTATTGAAGTTTCATCCGCTAATTCTCGCAGTCGCGTTTTAACAGTCAACAATAGAAGACTACCCGAGCAGCACAAATTAGTTGGGCAACGGTTAACCAATGATTGACCAACGTTGGACAACGGTTGGCCAACTAATTTGTGCTGCTCGGGTAAGCATAAACGTCAAACACGTCTTGAAATCGTTCAGTTTAAATTTGGGTCTTTTTATCTTATTACTGTAAGTTTACTCTTTTATATTTTTCGGAAATCCAACTCGATTTTCTTAAGATACTAATTAATCATCCTTACTTTAGTTTTATTTTCTGACAGCCTTAAATTTGATTAATTTTATCTTCTTAAATTTTACACAATTCTCTCATTGCTGACCGAGGAATTCGTTTTTCATGGACATTTTAAACATCCTTGTGATCAATTTCTCCGAACATATGTGATTCTCGCCGTTAAATTTGTTTTTAATTTTTTAAACAAAACAAAATTTTTATCTCGCTGACCTTGATAATACTTGGGAAAAAATGTTTCATACATAATTATTATATAAAATTATATACAATTATATGTAATTATTAACATATTTTATATATTGCAACTATATATAAAATAATTTTATATATAAAATATGTCCATATACATATATATATAATTTTTTCCCGGATATGTCTTATTTCTTAATGGTTCATTTGACATTGTTTCATTATTATTTATATTATTGTTATCTGACCTTTGAGATAGTTTCTTATCTTCCACATAATTTATTGATATTTTTAATTTTTAAGAAAAACAACTACTGTTTTGACATATCATTGTTTTAATTGACTGTATTTTTGTCTCTCAAGGCTGATGAAGACTAAGTAGAGTCGAAACGTCCATTTTATTTAGTTTTAGATAATAAACTTTTTAATTTAACATTCTATTTTATTGCTCGTTTTTGTACGTTCCCCTATATTGCTTAAAAAAAATATAGTTCCGAGGAAATCGCGTTTAAAGTTTTATGTGTATTTTCCATGTAAATAAAAACAAATTTTTTAAATTTACAATTAATCTGTTATTCCAGCTGCATAAAATGTATCTTCTTCCTCAAAAAATTCTTCAAAGACCAATCGTCACTTGCTGTTTATTGATCTGTCCATCCGCGTTTTTAAGGAGGGTCGGCGCTCCATACGATCGATGCCTTCTATCTTGTTGTGCGAAAATTTCTGTTCTTTTACCGATTTTCAGGCTCATGATATTATTTTCAAGACATATTCTTCGTTGAAAATACATTGCTCGGAACGTTACAATTTCGATAATTTTTAGGCCCGCATGTAAATGTTTGATGCAAAACACCAGATCATCACGTTCAAATTTTCGCTTACTATTTTGAGTATTTGCACCCGAACATCTTATTAGAAGGTCTCTTAAGAAATCCTCGTATATTGGTTTTATAATTTCAAGAAATTTTTTTTTTAAGAACTGATAATCGTGTTTAAAATCTTCTAAAGTGCGCAGCGCATCAGCGCATAGTCAAGCGCACCAACTTGATGTATCTGGCAGACAGTTCATATTTAGTTTAGACAGTTTATATTGAGGCTTGACTACCGCTCGAATTTTTATGATAATAAGTGGCCCAAATCTCACTTTTTATATCTTTAATATTTTATCAGTATTTTACAAGAGCACAGATAATTTTATCTGTTAATTTTCCGATTCCTTTGTTTTCGATGTCTTTATTAGTTTTCTTGGCAATTCTCAGTCTCTATCTATTCTTTTTTCTACGTGTCTACGTTCCTTTTTACTGATAACAATATTATCATAAGAATTACCCATACAGCACAGAACATTGAAAAAACGTTGCAATTAAATGAAACATTGCAATGTTGAATGTTGAAGCGTGAATGTTTTTTCAACATTGAATCTAAATTGATTTTTCTATATTAATCGTTAATGTTTCTGCAATATTGACTAATAATTTAACATTGAAATAATGTTGAAAATATTTTATATAAATTATTATTTTTTAAAATAAAATCTTCACTAAAATCTTATCTAGAACAGTACGCGACATCACCGACAAATGGCCGCGGCGGCGCTTTACTTTCTCATGTTTAAAAAATTACGCAGAATAAGATAAAAGGCGTAGCATTATAAGATTCTTCACTCGTATTCTAATGAAATGATTCCTTGAAGACGACCTAAGGCTCTAAGAAAATAAAAATAAATAAAATATATTTTAAGAATATATTTTGCTTAGTTTTATGTAAAAATTAATTTAAGGATCTAATATTCTTAAATATATAAACAGTACACTTTAGGGAAGCAGAAAAATTAATTTTAAATAATCAATATTATTTTTTAAATTTAGATTTTTTCGACGATTTAAAAAATAATTTTACACATTTATTTTATTTAATTTTGTTAAAAATATAAAATTACATATATATAAATATATATAAAATTTACATTGTTTATAGATTCATAACATTGAATAAATGTTGAATTGAATGTTTGTATTGAATCATGTTGAATTGCAACGTTCGTAAGATATAGATTCAACGGACATTTCCGCAATGTCTTTTCAACGTTGAATCTACATTTCGCGATGTTGACGCAACATTCGCAATTCGTTGTAATTCAACGTTTCTGAAATATTGATTCAATATTATTATGTGCTGTATGAGTTAGTGTCCAGCAGAGATCTGAATATTTTAGAGTCTATCATCTATATAAGTCATATTTTACATCGTATTTTTTTTCAAATCTTGAGAACATTTCTCATCAATCTCTATCGAAACTATCAGAATGATTAATAGAGCAGCTATCCATATGATTTTCATATCATACTTCATATTCTTCAGTATCAGTTTTCTTTTTCCATTAAATGCTTCACAAAAACTCGATCTCACGACCGTATTAATCGCTTTTCTAAAACACTTTACTTTCAAAGATATTACTTCGAATATTGAATTAAATCCTCGTTTCTTCCAGGTACCGTCTTCAGAAACAGGCAGTTGTAAAATCGGCATTTCATTTTCTGAATTTTTTTCTTTTTTAAGCTCAAGCTGCTTACATACTGTCAACATTATTGTAGATGCAACTTGCTGCTGTATAAATATTTTCGAGACAAATAGAGCATGTGTTACTCATTCCTGATACAATAATTCCACGAAAAATGTTTATTCCTTGCAACACCCAGTAATCTCATAGTTAAAACAAAACGTCTGTTAATTTCCTATTTTCGTTTATCAAAGGACTGAAATATATATACGAGCAACTACACTCACACTTCCACTTTAAAACTTTAAAATTTTTTTGATCACTAAACTATATATTATTTTTTAATATTCCTTGCATATTAAAATGTCTCAATGCAAAGAAAAAACAAAAATAATAAAATAACATAGCATTATTATCTGTCTCCGGCTCATAATCATCGCTACGAATCCGCTGCAATTTTTCGGCAAAATAGCAATCCTCTTCAAAATTTAATTTTTCTAAACTTTCTTTTTTTCTGTCTTTCTGGCTTCTTTTCTTGTTGTCTAGAATCTTTTTTACCTATTATGATGAAGATGAAACATCCGCAACGTTTGAAAGTTCGAGACACACTTATACTTGGAAATGACTTTGTCATTTATATCATAGGAATATATACGAACCTTCTAAAAAATATCAGACAAAAGAATCCAAAATTTAAACAGATTCCAGACAATTCTAATGTTACAATAGATAAAGGAAAACGAAGGAAATCATGCGCGCGAATCAATAACAATACTTCAGGCCTTCAAACCGCTCCTGCTCTGTCAATTTTCATGCATCCTTCACAGAAATTCCTAAATATATATTTTTTCAAAATATGAAATTTAAAAACATGGTTTTTTCCCACCTTAAACGCATGAAAAATGAAAAAAATAATAAAAAGATACATATACGCATCAATTCTTAGTTTACTGTGAGATCATCTTGTAAACACTTAATATCCTGTTTAAAGATACAACAAAAGCATATTTACAGTTACGATGCATATTTACATAACATCAATCGATAAGTAGCGCTCTCGTATGCTTAGCATGAAAAGTCGACAGTGAACGCTTGGATTATCTCAATGTAAAAATGTAGCTTACATACATGTGTATATACAACATATAACTGTTGTATAATACTACTACTTTTGCAATTTTTCTCGAACGTCCCTGAATTGCACAAATGTACTCGCAAACAATGCATTATGCAAATATATAAATCCGCAAGCGGGGATAATTCGCTTCACACATATATGTGAAGAATAAAAAAGCCGTGTTGTTTTCCAAAATGTATTTACTTAAAAATACAATGAAAGTTTCAGTTCTGATGGAATGGGCAGAAATATATAGTTTGTGGTGTGTCGGTTACTTGTTATACGTTGAAAGAGATGATGCAAATGGTATCCTGTACAAAAGTAGCTTGAACAAGACTTATGAACACACAAACCAAATTCTTAGCCTAGGATTTTCGTTTACGTTTAAATCGTGTGACACACACATGTCATTATCCAGATTTGATGTCTTAAACTTCTTTTTATGCTTACCTAACAAACGTAGGGGTGTAACGGTACGTGGGCAATCAGCCTGATTGATTGTAAGACCCGTTAGCACCAGTAAGTGAATTTTGCGAGTCGCGTCAAGTACTCGAGCGCGAAGAGTACCGTACTCTGCCGAGCTTGACACAGTACAAAACGCAAGTCTTTTTTTTTTCTTTTTTCAGGATGCGAATGTTGCCAACGGGGCTTGGCATTGTATTTAATAAAATTAAATGGACCTATGCTTATAGTATGTATAGTATAGTATACTATGAACGCTAAAGTACTGATTTTGCTCAGGCACCTGTACTTTAAGATAGTCCTTTGCCAATTTGTCATCGTCAAGTTACTATCTTGAAGCAAACACGTGTAAATACAGCAGCAGATTGCGTATAAAACCGTAGATTAACAGAGACTGCCGGAGATGGTATGATCTGTATGCATCACATTGACATCGATCGACTTTGTTGGACGCGTTACATACACGTTATGAGGAGTATTCGAATTTCCTTCTTTTGCACCATCGAATCGTCCGATGGTAAGAAATTTTTATAAGTAACAACGTTACACAGTCCAACCTCCATCTCCTCGGTTTCCATACAGCGGGATTTTTAGTCCGTGTGGTTTTAGAGCAGCCTTTATACCGCTCGTCTCTCCTCATAGTTTTCAGATATTAAACTCATCACTACTTACGAGAACGAATTCATTTTCTCTGATCTAACTGCGTTTTATTTAACTATCTCATTCGAAAATATTTGTACATTAAAACGTGGGACATCTTCTCGCATTCAAATTATCGTTATCTTTATTTAATTATTATGCTGCTATGGTACAATGGTATAACCGCAATGTCTCTTCACCCTTTTATCTAACAGTCTCCCGAAAATAAGTAGCGGTATGGACACGCCAATCGCAATGATTCACTGACTCTTGCACAAAGAGCAACTTTTTTTTCGTTCAGTTCAACCAGCAAATCATTATCATTATCGTCAATGTCAACACTTTGTAAGTTATTAAAAATTTTTTTACACCACAAGTATGTGTATATCATCGTCATTAAGATATCGAAATGTGGACTGTATATATGAAAAAGTAAGAATAAATAAATACCGCCAACTCATTCTACAACAGTCCAAGAATCATTGCTATGAAAATAGTCCACAATAAAGTCGAGATAAAATCATAGATAAAAGTAACTGAAACGCTCAAATTACACAAATGAGAACATTCGAAAATAGGGAGAGTACTTATTACATAATTGTCACAATATGTAATTCAGATTTTTTTTTTATAATTTCGCGTCATGTACGGCAGTTCTGGAGTTATAAATATATATATGTATATATATATTTATATAGATTTATCTATGTATTAATTAAATTCTTATCTTCTACAAAAAATGATATAGGGTTGAAATTAATAGAGAAGGGTGATGGGACCCTTACATTTTACAAGTTGACTGTTCGATGCGCTCTCCCTTATCTATGCCCAAGCTTAAAGTGTAACAACTTCTTCGCATTATATTACGTTTACATAATATTATCGTTAATAATAAAATGTTTCTTATCCCATAACTTTATACATACTATGTATAATTATTATGCAATATTAAAGTCACATATTATTCATCCATACTACTTGACGCGAGCGTTGCATTTATTTTAATTCCTGTCTCTATACCAAACAGGAGCACGAAGCGGCGTTACGTCTATTTTTAAGATTTTCTCATTTTAGTATACATTGAATGCCGAGAGATGTCCATTCCTATTTACTTTATTTATTTGCCATATATGTTACGTATGAATCGCTTAATTCTGCTCGATAGCCTCGCGCTCCTGTGAAGACACTGCAATTACACATTTCGATTCGAGAAGAACTCAATATATCACACGCACAAGGTGAGAGACATTCGTCGAACGATAAACGTAAATTTGATTTTAAATGTAAAAAAATCATCACCTTCAAATATCCATTTTACACTATTTAAATATAATAGTTTTTTTTATATCTTAAATAAGTTTTTTTTTTAAAACTGTCCCGACGAAGAAAGCCAGATGACGGCAAATACCAGTTAGTAGGTGGTTCGGATAAAACGATAAATTCGTCTTGGGAATCGAATTCACACGAACGAATAAACGATCGATCGATCGAAATAAGAATCTAGATAGCAAATAAAATCAACTCATCGAATCCTCAGGACGAATATACAGTTATCATTCAAACTACCTAATAGCATTTGGTGACGGCTAGACAACCAGAATTGTGAAGAGCCAAGACAAGTAGAGAATTGCGTTTGCATCTAATGCATCAGCCCACCACAATTCTGGTGAGGTGGTAATTTTTACTTGTAGGTCGGAAGATAGAGAGGATCCAACAACACGGATTGGGCACGATGGATATCAACATTGTTACCAACCACTCAATATGAGAGTAAGTTTGCTGAGTTTGCCGAAAATCGACCATGATGTCGTCACGTGCCTAACGCCTCCCTTCTTAATTGCATAATGTTCTCCCTTTTTTCATTATGCGTCGTCTTCGTCATCTTCTACCTCACCTTCTACTTCACCTTCCGCGTCATCATCTTCTTCGTCTGTAACGTAACAATAAATGTTTTAATAAGCGAACATTTTTATTTAAAAATCCATTCGAAATACAATTGGATAAATCGCTTATTTACCTTCTCCTTCTTCTAAATCTTCTTCACCTTCTGGTATGTCATCATCATCATCGTCTTCCTCTCCATCACCATCTACTTCCTCTTCCTCTTCGATTTCTTCCTCAATTTCTTCTTCTTCTACCTCCCCATCTCCATTTTCCTCTTTTTTCTGTTTCTTCGTTTCTTCATTCTTCTCCTGTAACACGGAAAAAATGGCTTATTTAAAACATCCTTTGATAAATAACTATGAATAACTATGAATAAGCGAAGAATATATATTGTTATGGATTACGAATATTTCGATCGCATATAAACTTATATTCGACTCATTCCGTGTGTACAGGCACTCTCCTCTTTAGCATCAAATGAATGATAGAAAGGAAAGAAAATTCGACGCCGGCGGTGATAACGAAAAAAAACGAGAAGAACAGGAAAGCGTACCGGCCGACGAGGTCCCTTCCCGCCAAGAAATACGGCGGCGCGGAAAGGGAGGTGGTAGGAGACTTTTCCTACTCGCTAAAATACGATAGGACAGGAAAAGGGAAATGGCGGAGAGAACCGCGTCTACCGAGCGATCCGGCAGCGCCGAAAACACGAAGAACAGGTAGTAGAGAGTATCACCGCTTTGCCGATAAACGTTTAGCTTGGCGCGGAGCTGTCCTGTGACTTCGCCCTCGCGTACTTCAAAGCGACACGTATTGTGTATGTGTGCGAGAGGGAGGGAGAGGGAAAGAGAAAGAGGAAGAGAGAGGAAAAGGAAAAAGGCTGATTAATCATACATAAAATAGGCAAAAGGGGATTGCACACTCTATAAGCGCCTACACGCGCGCAACGTTAATTCCCCCATCCCCTCGCCCTCCGACAGTCGTAGAACCATGCCCTTGATCCAGTCCCGATGGCCCGTAACGGCCATAACGCAATAAGCATCATAGTCTATCGATTTCGAGGGAGGAGAAGGGGGGAATGACGGTAGCCGAGAGCGGAGTTCGCTCCGAGGGCAATCTGAAAACATGCCGCCAACGAGAATCCCCGAAGTCATTTGACGTATCATTCGAGACTGCGAGTTATTACGACAGCGATCGAGATCGCGACGGCGGAGCACGACGCGCCGAGTACGTCCGCTTCGATATGTCGGAAAGCATTGGAGCGACGCTCGCAACGGTTTCCGACATTCGGCATGTTCTGACGTCGCTCCGGTTTTGCACGAGAGCCGCGTCGGTAACGCCGGACTCGTGACCATACGGCGTTGCTGACCGATCATGGTGGTGGTAGTAGTTGATAGTAATGGTGGTGACGGTGGCGGGGCGGTGTGGTGGTGACAACAGCGGCTGTGGCCGTGGTAGTGGTGTCGGTGATGGTGGTGATAGCGACGGTGGTATAGGTGAAGGTGGCGATGGCGGTGGTGGTAGCGACGGCTGTCGGTTGGGCGTAATAGCATACACGCGCCGTGTGTATCGGCGGGTATGAGAAAGCGGCTTCGGATGCGCGCGCGGAGTCACGCCGGCCAATCGAAAACGCGCGGACCGGCGACGCGCAGTGGGAAGACCGCGATGATTGGCAGATGACGGAGTCGCGCGCCGTGGCGGGGGTACGTTCGCGCTGTGGCGGGGATACCGTTCGCGCTGCGTGCAATTCGCGAGCGAGCGAGCGAACGAGACGAAGAGGGGAAGATAAGGGAGGAAGATACCGAAGCAGCGTGCCAAGTGTCGTGCAACGCGAAGCCTTCGAATAAGAGTATAAATCTAAACTAAAGAGAGCCGGACATTCCACGAGACGGATATCACGTGGCGTTGAACGGGGAGGGGGGGGGGAGGAGAATTACCGCGAGGATACCCCGCGCTATTGCATCAAAGCGCGATCGATCGCGGCGATCGAGTAACAATAATACCGGAAGTAACCGGCGGCGCGCGATTCGACTTCCAATGGCGGCAAATATCGGAACAAGATCGAGACATCCGACACTCGATCAATGTTTACGCTCTTTCCATCTCCTTTCCCTCTCTCCCTCTCTAACTCTATCTGGAATAATTGTATCACCGTATATGGAGTCTCCTCGACCTGTTGCGATAAAATGAGGGATCGGTTACCGGCGGCGTCTACAAACAATAGTAATCCGATCGAAAAGCTGACGCGTTACTTCGAATTCGCCGGTGACTCGCGACCGCCGTTACGCTAGATCTACGATGTGAGTCTCGGACTCATTCGGAGTCGCAAGAGCGGTTGCGACAGCCAATCAACGATCATAGACGGTTATCTTAACTATCGACGTTTCTTGGTAGTTGTCACGGCGCTCTTGCGACTCCGAGACTCGCGTTGTAGATTTAGCGTTACTCTCATTCGTCAACTCGCAAGCGTACGTCTCGACATGAATGACAGCGGCACGTTCACGCCGTCGGTCGCTGTACACAACAACGACGACGCTGTCGCTCGTTATCCCCGCACGATTACCTATCTATCCGTTCCCAATCACGAGGTCTCGCAGATAACCCGATGTTCATAACCTATCGTATAGACGCGTGTGTATGTACTCGTGTAATTTCTTCGACCGAACGATCGGCGCGATGAGCACGCGTTACGTAATTAACACGTGAATCGCATCGACGGATTATCAGCGTGAGTCCGGCAGTCCACGCGAAAATGCGCTCGCTAGAGTTTTTGGCTTATCTAGGAACCATCGTCGAATTCCTTCTTATCGTAGTAGTAACTTTATCCAGTTCCCGACAAAGACGCTTGAAAAAAATAACGGAATAACGAAGAACGAAGATCAATCGGCACCGTTGCGCGCGTTCGAAACGCGTATAGCCGGTTTAATTAAGATAATTAAACGATAAAGAGATACGCGCGTGAAAAGTTATGCGCCACAAGAGGGAAAGAGAGAGAAAGACGCGATGATAACCATTAAATGCAATAAGTTATTTCTGTCTGGTGGAACATCGATCCATAACTCGCGTTATCCGATTGACGCGACACCTTTTCCCGCCTTCTCTCGTTAGGAAAAACCATCGAACATCATCGTTCGATCGCCGGACTATAGTTACGTCATATCGATACGGAGAAAGAGAATGAAGATAAGAAAAGAGAGAGAGAAGGAAAGAACGATTTCAGCAATTTTGGAAAGTCGAAAGAGCGGAGCGAACGTTTCCTTTCGAATGTACTCACGGCGCATACGAACGCGATTCCTTATTCAACTCTTCTCCCTCGGCCTCGAGCTTCCCGCCTTTTCCCGCTCACCGGTTCCGGAGCGATACTAATCTCGCATATATATTTATTTATATATATAGATATATGTTTTTTGTGTCACATTTTATGTGCGCGCGCGCGCGCACGCGCGTGCGTACGAAAAGGATGTGGATATATATATATATATATATATATATATATATATATATCTTAAGAGAAACGCTCGAAAATCATCATCCGTCTTTTCCAGAGTCTTTCCGCTGCCCCTTCCTTGGCCATTTGCGCCCGCGCCTGCGATCTACCAAACTAATAGATGCTCCGAAGGAGGAGTCACCGATGCAACAAGGACGTGTCGCTCGCGTGAACGCGAGTACGCGTAAGCGGCGCTTCGACCTTTCCACGTGACGATCGACGCGGCAAATGAAGAAGCGGCAACGATTCCTTTGGATTTCCGTCGTTCGTTCGTCCGTTTCGTCTTACGCGGAGACGCGCAATCGCTCGGTAAATTATCGGCTAAAAATACGGCCTATCGCGGGGACGCGGCCGGGCGGCGGTGCGCCGCGATTTAAGATGAAAAATCGCGGCAACGATGTTTTCTCGAAGGTTCGTAGTAACGCGCCGCCGCCACAGCCGCGAAAAGAACAGGGAGGTAGGAGAGCACACCGGGTATATAACACACGGCGTTGCCGCTAGCCGCGCAAGTGGGGTACCTTCGGCGAAAAGATAGAGGGAGAAGGACGGAGCGAGCCGCCGTCGCCACCGCCGCTGCACGTCGGCGGTGCCGAGAATGGAGAGCGCGAGGAGGAGGGAGCGAGAAAGAGATAGATCGGAGGAAAGGGCTGCGAGATACTCGTGCAAACGGAGCGAGAGAAAAGGAAGCCTTCGTCGCGGCATTTATGCGCGCGGATCGGTAAACAATTTCAGGGCAACGCGCGTCAACCTGGAGATAGGCGTCCATCGATCGACCGTCGTGCGCGATTGACTCTCTTGTAGCGAATTATCGATCAATCGCGGTGGAGAGCGCGTACGCGTGGGAGCGTGACGGAAAAAGAGAAAGAGAGAGGACGAGCGATGAACGCGGGCTTGGTTTCGGCCGCCATGATGGAAACCGACACGGCGGCGGATGACGACGGTAGTGCGGCGGTCGCCACGGCGATCGGAAAAATGCGCGGGACGCTCGCTTTTCCGGATCGCGACGCCGACACCGCCACGTAAAAATGGCGCCCGATCGACGAGGCACGCCGAGCACGAGGCGGCGAGATGCAAATTCAGCGGCGGCGTGCGCGTTCGTGGATAGAGGGCGCGTGGAGACGAAAAGCCGCGAGGAGCGAATTCACGCCGGACGGGATAAAGAGAGACGTACATATGAGAAACGAGCACATGGCGCCGTAGAGATTGTTTCCGTTCCTCCGATCGTTCCCTCTCTTCTTTCCTTCCGTCTACCTATCTCGCTTCTCTAACGAATAACATTCTATCCGTCTCTCCAATGCGCGCGTGAACGCACGGGCTTCCAGCATCTCCTCGAATTTTCAGCTTCGAACGCGGAACGGCGATAATTATAGCTTACTCCGGTAGGAGTCGTCATCGTCATTATCATCGTCGTCAGCCATCGGGTGAGAACAAGCGAGCGAGCGAAGTCGAGAGAGAGAGAGAGACGGAGAGAGACTCGTCGCGTTCGCGGTGGCTCCAAATACACAATGGCGTCCCTCGCGCGCTCTACGCGTTCGCGATGAAAAGGCACTACGCGCGCGAGAAAGACGTGTCCTGCTCGCGCGCGTCCGATCGAGCGTGCTCGACTACGCTCGGGGTCGCTCGCACCGGGGAAATATGGAGTCTGCCGAAGAAACGCCGGCCGGCGCGGCGTTCTCCCTCGCCACGCCGTTCCGTGCCGTGCCGTCGCTCGGCGGCGCGGGCTACACGGAGAGCACGTTTCGCCACGCTTCCCGCGGCACGGCGGTCCACGACGATGCGTAGAAAACGCCGAGCCGAGCGGGCGGGAAAATCCGTCGCGGCGGTCACGGGCCGTCGCCGCCGCCGTCGCCGTCGCGGCGACGGCAGTGGCGGCGGTCAATCTCGGAGCGCGACGCGACGTCCCACGGATCCGGAGACCGACGGCGTGGCGTGCACGCGAACTCGCGCTACTCCGTTCGCCCCCGTTTACTGCTCGTCGAGTCGAGTGGCGCGTAACGCGACGACGAACGCCGATTCCCCGTCGCGACGGAACCGTCGTCGAACGATTCGGCGAGGATCGTAGGTGCACGGTCGAGAGTAACTCGGCGGTAAGGAAACGGCACTCACCTCGGCTGGCCTCTTGATCCCCTTGATGTCGCATTTCGCGTCCGCGGATGCCTTGTCATTCTCCGTTACCTTCTCGACGGCGACCTCGTTATTTTCCTTGGTGCTCATGGTGGAATCGAAGAAGCGGCGTGCGCGTCGATAATCCAAATAGCTCGACTTCGCGACTCGAACTGAACTCGGTGAGGTACGAAAGAGCGGTGACGGCGTTGGCGGCGACGACGGCGGTGGTGGCGACGGCGTGTACGCGTAACGAGACTACGAATGCGTATCCTCACACGACGTCGGTTTCCGCCGAAATGCCCGAGAGAGCGTCGTCAGGCAAAGACCCGAGGGGCTGCGAGGGAGAGGGCGAACGGGCGAAGGAGAGGGGGAAGAGAGCGAGCGATATGACGGAGGGGGTGGAGGAGAGCCGAACCAGTCAGGAGTGGAGCGTGTGCCGACTGTGGCGCGAATAGCGCGGAGCGAACTACTACCGGATCCCGGCTCGCCTCTAGCACGTCCAACCTGGCTTTGTTCAAAAATGAAGATGGCGCGGCTTTGAAATCCGATAAATCCCTGATTGGCCGATCCCGCGATCGCTCGTATTTTGGTGCTACCGCGGCCGAGTCGCGCTTTTACAGCGGCGCACGACGTTTCGCGACTTTCCGAAGGGCCTTAGCACGTAACACGCCCGTCCCGGGTATAAATAAAATTAAAACTCGCGGAGGACGAGGGGTTCGAGAGTTCGTGGCCCGAGCGAGACGTCCGGTTCGAGGCTATGTCACTCGATTCGAACGAGTCTTGGCGCCGCGAATCCTTCTACGTGGATTTCGAGGCGATCTCGCGTTCGCAAAACATCGATAGACGTCTCATTTGGACGTGCGAACGATCACGAGACGATCGAGCGGGAGAACGATCGCGAAATCCGCTCCGACTCGCGGCGAATTTCACGTCGTTCGCGCGTGCTTCGCGGATCGAGCGCGTGCGGCTCGGATTTATCTATAGATAGAAGAAACGACGCTGAATCACATGGATGTACACGATGAAATGAGAATACGGAATACATAATTTACGAACTTTTCCGAAACACTCGTCGGTCTCTAGACTACGCGACGTTCATTTGTCATAGTTATATCGCGCGTCCATCTTAATTATGCGAAAGATTACTTTTCAGTTTGCTTAATAATGTCACTTTTATTGTTATGCGTCAGCATAACTTTAATTAAAACAAAATGACAAATCCTAATCTTCCTCTTTAAAAAAAACATACGTGCGCGCGCGCGCGCGCGTGTTGTATGTGTGTGTGTGTGTGTGTGTATGCGCGCGCGCGCGTATTTATTGTTTAGTGTATGTGTACACGTCACTGCATGTCGGCCAATTGTGTACACGCTGAGCATTCATCGCTTAAGATTATTAGATAAATAAACAGATCGTTAAACTGAATCCACCGCGCAAAGTCTCTCGTTTATTTATATCCGGCATAACGCGAATAATGAAGGATAGCTTAATATAAGTTCGCATTTATTGATTGGATGTTTTATATACCAATTTTGATGCCAGTTGTGTTAATGGCGTAAATTTCCGATAGCGGAAATCTTACGGACCACCAGAAACCGCAAGCGTTTTTCTTCCGCGATGATGTCGCGATCGAGATTCGTAAAATATCGTAGCAGGCTGTTATATTAGCAATTATGCATGTGGAGTGCAAAAAATATACTCAAGGTTTCTGAATTTATTGCAACGCAATGGGAAAAAAGCGCATGCGCAGACACGCTACACAGTTTCTATAAGCGCCTCGATATCCGGTCGGATTACGTTTCCCTTTTCTTTCGATACGTCCAAGATGGTAGGTGAATATGTGATTTTCACGAGTTTTTATCCGTAAATTTTCCCAGAATCGTTGTCGCGGAACACCTCGCGAAGGCCGCGTTTGCGTTCTAATTATATTTATCGAACTTTGTCATAAATATTTGTTGCTACAGTGCTACATCGATTCGACATGAGAACATAACCTATTTAACGGAACGCGTACGAAATGTTTTGATTCGGTGCAACGCGACGATGCGTACGTTTAATCGAGTTTCGTAAATTATTTGCGTGGATTACGAACCAAGCGTATCTCGAGGATGATTACTTCGTTATTATCGCGATATGTTGCTCGAAATTTTACATGGTTGTCCTTTATAGGTTAACGTGCCGAAGCAAAGGCGTACTTTTTGCAAAAAATGCAAAGTACACAAGACTCACAAAGTGACGCAATATAAGAAGAGTAAAGAGAGACATGCCTCGCAGGGCAGAAGGCGTTACGACCGCAAACAGCAAGGGTTTGGTGGTCAAACCAAGCCCATCTTCAGAAAAAAAGTTAGTATGCGATAAATTTGCATAGTTTACAGAATAAATCCAATAGCAGTAGTGAATTATATTTATTTAATTAATATAACAAAATGAGTAAAAATATATTTTTTTATGCGAATAATGTATACTTTAATTTACTATAGTTCTTCCATTATATTGATTGGGATGTTATAATTTAGTTCGTTACAACACCGGTAGATTTATCTTTATATTAAATATTTTATTGTATCTAGGCAAAAACAACAAAGAAAATTGTATTGAGAATGGAATGTACCGAGTGCAAGTATAGAAAACAAATTCCATTGAAAAGATGCAAGCACTTTGAACTGGGAGGTGACAAGAAGAGAAAGGTGAATACGAATACATCCAGAAAATATTTAAATAAAAATGAAACATGCATCAATTTTGACTAATAAATTGCTTTTTTTTTCAGGGTCAAATGATTCAATTCTAAGCTACTCACTCAATGTTTTACATTCTGCATTCTGTATTTAATAAATAAATAAATCTATAGGAATTTGTACATGTCTTTATTCTGTATATTATGATGTAAAAAATGTTCAATATGCCTAAAATGCTTAACGCATGTAGCATTAATAATTATGATTACCTTAATACTTATTCATCCTGATTCTCACTGTTTTCTGACAAGCTTGGTATAGAAACTATCTGTTGCGGATTGCTAACAAAATAAAAAGAGGGACTAGAATATTTTAGATTGAATTTGTCATGCTAGATAGATCAAGATTTAATTCACATGCATAGTGACAGTAATAATTTTTTATGAAAAAAAAAGTATGACAATTAATTTAAAATTATATTAATATTTAAATGCTGTAACTTAATCTTACCATCTAATATTAAATGTAGATGTGTTATTAATCATATCGAAGTATGAACATTGTAAATATCTTTCTACAAAAAGGAAAAGATGTCAGACTCACTCTAATATAGATGCATCCAATCCTTCCTGTTCCATTTTTAATTTAACTGCTTGTTTTGGCACACCAAAGTGTAACATTTTGAAGTATCTTTCATAGCGTGGATCTTTAGCTGCAGAATATACTTCTTTCTCTTCATCCTTAGGCTTTATCTCACTATTGTCAGGCTCGTCCACTGTATGTACCTCTACCTCTTCTGATTTACTTGTATTATTCTCATTAATATTACTTGATTCTTTATGACATTCTTGTTCTAAACCAGGTATAGAAGATAACTATATGGAAGTAAAATATTTGTGAAGAGTATATTCTGTGTGCAAAAGATAATTTATTGTAAAGATTTTCTTTTACATTTTCTTTATACACGTACCCGCGATTCTAATATCTCTAAAGACGCCTCTAACTTTTGCAATTTATTTTCGAAATCGAACAATCTCTCCTCGCAGGACAAGGCAAATTTGTTCAGAAACATGACGGTATGAGTAATAAAGTGATTTATGAAGGAGACCGTTCGCTTTTGATTGATTGGCGGTACCTAGAATACAAATCATTTCAGGCTCCTGCTCCCTGCATCGATTATCGTGGAGCATTTTAACGGGCGTCGACGAGTTCGACCAACGGCGTGTGTATGCACGAGAAACATCAAAAACTCATCGACACCTTTGCGTAGTCTATAGTCGGCTCGATTATCGGTATTTTATAATCACTCATCGTGGACTGCAATCGTACCGAAACTTCCACTCTCAGTTTATCAACAACTGTCAACTCACGTCTCACGTTATGTTAGGAAAACATTTCGATCATGGACATTAGGTTTGTTCTTTTTTTCCACATCCCAGAACTGAACTTCTTGCACGGTTCAGATTTTTTCTTTTTCTCTCCAATGTGAAAGGAAAAAAAGAAAAGATGAACCGTGCAAGAAGTTCGGTCTTGAAGTGAAAAAAGAACAAACCTATAAAGGTGAATTTTCACGAGCCGTTGAAACCGATCGTTTGAACGACAAAGGATTACATGACGATTTTTGTCGCTGAACTAATATAACTTTTATACACGACAAAGAGTAGAAGCGACAGAATTGAAAGTTAACCCTCTATGGGCCGAATTTTTTTCTTAAGTATAAAAAATGTATTTATTTTGAAATTTTAACATTAAATTAAAATTAAACTTAAAAATTTATTTATTTTATTTATTTATTTATTTATTTATTTATTTATTTATTTATTTATTTATTTCACAGGTTGATGGTGCCAATCGTCATCAATATTATTATTGATTATCTCAGAGACATTATATAATTAAGATGCATACGTCATCTTATGAAAAAACTAAAATTATTGATGTATTAGAATGTTACCTGAAAGTTACACGAGCTCATAGAGGGTTAAAGATACATTTCGCATTTATATTGTATTTTAGCTGGATTCCGAAAGCGCATATGCGCACATTTTCTTACAGTATAGGTGACATGAACTATAGACAAATCGTGCATCGCGCTGACTGCTGGAGTCATAAAGGTGCGTTCCGTTATTCACTGTGAGTACTCAATATCTATAGTGCACGTCACATATGCTATACAGTTTGAACGCTCGCAGTGAATATCGGAACGCACCCTAAATTGCAGCCGGAATACGAGCTGGAATACGAGCGACAAATCTGTCGTTTCAATCACTTGTTTTAGCGGCACATGAAATTGTGGCTGCGTTTCGTTATTCAACTGTAAGTACTGCAAATAGCATTTCATCCTTATTGTTCATCAAATGTTAAACAAGAATGTTATTTGCAATACTTGCAGTGAGTAACGGAATGTAACTTGTATGTACCGTAAGGGGTAATGCCACTCCAGAATATTCAAAAAATCGAAAAAACTTTTTTTAGCTTAAATTATACCTAAATATCTTAAAAATAAGGTTTGATGTGAGTTTTATGAAAGGGAAAAATTTTTAAATGCTTATTCTGGTTAATACACGTAGCTGCGAGTAGAACGCTCCGAGTCTTTTTTGAGCCTTTGTGCGCTATTGTCATGACCCGCATACCTGGAATAATGAAGGGATTAACTTACCTACGAATTCTAAGGAACTCTAGGCTTCTACTTTAATTTAGAAGGCCAGTTGTATAGCGCAGGTATCGTGTAAATCAAAGTTTTCTGTGAAAAATGATAAGTAAAACTTTAAACGCGTTTTTCTTGAAACTGCATTTTTCAAATCGGGCGGTAACTCCGAGAAATCTTTATCGATTCATTTGAAATTTTGACTGCAGCTTTAAAATTATATTTTTCTACAGAATTACGTACGGATTTTTCATTTTATTGAGAACTTTTTTATTATAAACGATTTTCTACGTAATTTTTCATTGAAAAATGAAAACTTTTTTCCAACAAGCACCATTTTCACAAAAACTTTTTTTATTTTTTTTCCGTACGTACTTCTAGTGAATCATATATAAAATTCAAATTTTTCGCCCCTCTGTTCCAAATTGAAAATTGAACGAAATATTTTACCGTCTATGTACCATTATTCACAAAGATCTTCTCTTTGTTGGGCTCTAGCACCGCCATTTTGCCACAAAAAATATGAAAAAATTTTTAACTGCTATTTAAAACATGTATAATAAAAGCCTTGAAATGAATTTTATATTGGATTTACTGTGTGTGATTTACATTAAAAAAATTATCAAAATCATGCCTTTTTTCAGCCGCTAGAATGGCTTTACCCTTTAATGGAATGAACTGAGTCGCATTGACAAGACACGCGCTCGCAATAAAACGGCTGTGTTCAGCAGGACAAAGCAGATCAGTGGAGCGCTCAATGATTCTTTATTACGATTGTTGAGTTCGAAAAAAATTCTTTTCCGGTAATTCAAAAAAAAATTCCATTAAAGTGTACCTTTTGACTTCTATGGAGTTAAATCGAAGCTCTAAAAAAGTCATTTTTTTATTCGTAATAATTGAAAAGAATCGCTCGCTCGGGAGCAGTACGTGACGCCACCAATAGAGATGGAGCTCTCGTAAAAAACTCAGAGATTCTCTAACAAGAGACTATACGTCAGAAGGTCACTTTTAATTAATCCGCAATTTCTTGGCCATTCCCGCCTATATTCAAATTTATTTATTCTATTTACTTTAAATGTAGATAACATTTAATAAATAACAAGTGAAATGATTCCAAGAGCGGTGTGAGCGATAAGTACT
Organism: Cephalotes varians; assembly: GCA_037157785.1. Taxonomy (NCBI): domain Eukaryota; kingdom Metazoa; phylum Arthropoda; class Insecta; order Hymenoptera; family Formicidae; genus Cephalotes; species Cephalotes varians. The sequence continues at coordinate 234,600 of JANQDE010000099.1, read as the reverse complement.
AAATGGAACATAGCCTTGTTATGATCAATCATTAGAACATATATAAATTTTTTGAGAGAGAAACTCGATGCATACAATATTCTACTCGGTAAACATTTCATTGTAAAGATGCAATTTCACTTACTGCTAAAGCAAGCAATTAATGCGACAAATTTGTCGCTTTTATTTCAACAGCTGAAATTTTGTAATTTAAACAGTTTCAAATACAAGTTAACACTCAAACGTTGTGTACAAAACATCGTTGACAGTGCTGCTGCGTTGTGTCGTTGTATTGATTGTGTATATGATCACACCTAAAATAATTTGTAATTTTGTCAATTGTGTATATGATCATACTTAAAATAATCTGTGATCTTGTTAAAAAGATGAATTGTTTAGAGGAAAATAAAAATAATTAATCTTTCACTTTCTAACTTCAAATATAAATTAGTCTTATAAAAAAATCCATGCTCGTGATTTTGAAATAATAGTGCAATCCAAAACTTTTTTTAGACCGTTTTTTTATTGTTTAATATTTCAAAAACATACTAGTGACAAAAACGGTATCATTTTAAAATTCAACTTCACATTCAAAAATCATTTTGTTACAATTTAGTAATCACTTATAATATTTCTTTTTTTTCAAAACCAACTATTTAATAAAACATGTCAATAGAGATGTGTGAATCAAGCATTTACATAAATCGAATCTCTTTAATTCGAATGCGAATCGAATTTGAATTAAATTTTTTTTATATTTTACATGCTAATTTGTACTAAAAAAGTATTACATAATAAAGTATGTTTAATAATATTGCAAAATTTTTTTAATAAACGAGGAAATTAATCATCGTATAATTTTGAGAAAATGTCACGAGAAAAATGATGTGATAAATGCTAGAAAATTTATAATAGATTAAATAAGGAATGTGCAGATTTTATAAGTAAATAAATATGTATATGTAATTATGTTTTATAAGTTAACACAGTATGTCTAAAAAATAACGAGGTAAATTTTTTTTAATTTTTTGTAACTCATCTATCTATCTAGTAGTGTTCTCAAGAAGCATATCTTTATTAGATGTCTATATTTTATGAACATTAGACGCGTTATATAAATTATAATAATCAAAATATCAATATCTTCTATTAAGTGCATTATAAAAATACAATGAAACAATGAAGAAATTTCTATTCTAAATTTGATAAAATCGCAATACAAACCTATGAAATGTTGAAACATATATATGATGACAATTGTTTGTACATACACCAGTCTTTTAGGAATATATGTTTTAGAGACCGGCAAGAATAATTTGGAAGTCGCCAAGTTGTCTGAAAATAATTTCGACAGTAGATTTCGTAAACAAGATCCGTCAAACATTAACAATTAACTCGAATGTAATTATGCGAATATATTTATGTATCAAAATTTACGATTCACGTTATAATATATTTTACGCAATAATTTAAACAAACAAAAGATCTTTTTTCGATTTACGCCTCATTCGCCAAAAAATCACGGCCGTACATGAATTTTTAGACGGGAAACGCCATTTTTTTATCCTTATTTTACATTTAACAACAAAGATGAATGATGCTATTAGCATGCTTCCCAAATGCGAATCCTTTTGATCCCAAAAACCTTGATAATTGATTATTTTATCTGATTTAATTTTATTACCTGCGATTATGTCCATAATTCAAAATTCTAATGAAAGAAAATCTTCGCCGAAGATGACATTTCAGCCATCTAAGTGATTGTGACAAGAATCTTCATGATTATTCCGAAAGCAGATTTGCCGACGTATTCACGCATTGATTGATCGTATCTAAAGTATTGTTAGACACATCGGTGCTCATATGATATAATTATAGTGTTACAATACTATAATACTATGATATTATAATATTATATTATTATAATATTGTATTATAATACTATAATACTTCCGGGAAAAAATTATATACATATATAATTATATATAATTGTATATAATTTTGTATAATTTTATATAATATTATATATGAAATATTTTTTTTCGGATTATAATATTATATACTATAATAAGATGAAATAAGGCGCAAGGATAGACATACGCTGATAAAAGAGATTGATCATAGTGTGTTTGGAGAGCTTATATTAGCGTGCCATTGCTATCATTTTCATCACTCATTAAACGTAAAAGAAGAATAGAATGATAGAAATAGCGCTGAACGTACTTCATGTATGAGATATAAATAATTATAGTATTACAATACTATAATACTATAATATTATAATACTAATATTATTATACCATAATACTATATAATACTATATATATAATACTATATATTATATTATAATACTATAATATTTCCGGGAAAAAATTATATATNAAAAAAAAATATATATATATATATATATATATATATATATATATATATATATATAATTATATATAATTGTATATAATTAAGAAAAGAGATGATCGATTCAAAATCAAAATTGTCGATGATTTGAGATTATCGAACCATTCAAATTCGAACATTTCAGATTCGAAAACGAACTTGTATCAACCATGATTCGATTCGATTCGAATTCAAACAATTCACACATCTCTATGCGTCAATACTGTATAAAGCTTGCGGCATGACAGTAAATTACTAAAAATTACACTACACAGAACGCAGAATTTTTAGTAATTTAAAATGCAAGTAATCCAGCAGGAAAACGAGTATTGTGTTTAGATTTAAGTGAAAAACATACAACGTAAAATTTGTCGCTCAACTATCAAATTCACTGCTTCTTGCCCTTTTTACTAAGCATACAGTTGTCGCTACAATAGTTCCGCAAAAAAGTCTTATCGATCCTTTTTGTCGTTCAACGATCGAATAGCTCGTGAAAGTGTGCCTTAATTTCGAGAGTAAAATCGAAGAGTAAATTTCGACCAATCAGATAATTTTATTCTTATAAATGTCTTTTCCGATTGGTCCAAATTTTAATCTTTACTTCGCTCAATCTCCGATGCACAGTCCGATACAGGCTCAATTGTAAATGCGAGAGGTGCGAGAGAGCATCTGACATCCATTCTTTTTGGCTGCACTTTCGGTACTTTTTTTCAAAATTTCCTCCCTTTCCTCCCCCCCTGTACGCGCGTTTCACAATTTGCATTTTTTTTTCCTAATGCATTTCTAATGTACGAAGTACGACAGCTAAATAGAATCTAAACTATCGTGATGGTTCCGCGGCCCACTATCCGACACCGTTCGTCGCTCGTTGGAGGTTAAGTCCTCGGAGCGGAGCGAGAAACGTTCGGCTGCGGTTCGGCCTCGCGCGAGTGCATCCGTTTGTCAGCCGGGATCTGACTGCATGGGGATTTCGCGGTACCCGAATATTCTTTGAAACATGGATTCGCCGCCGAACCTGGAGACCGTTTACCAGGCCGTGTTCTCTTTATATAACAATACAAATCCGGCCGAGCCAGGAAAAGCGTCATTATGGCTGGGAGAATTGCAGAGATCGGTGAGCACATGATCGTTTCAGATATCGTTAGGTACTAAAGTTTTCTCAAGTGTCCTAAATTCAGTCGTTCGTGTTGTTACGTCAAATACGAGCGTATTTCTCTCACTTGCGTCAACAATGTCGTGAATAGAAAATGTGGAAAGCCGCTTTCTAACCTTAAAGAAAAGGATTGTCACACTGTCATAATATATTTTATGAGCAAATTAAATAGACGGGAAACCAGTAATTATCCATTTTTTTTACGTTTTTTGACAAGATTTGATAAATATATCTTCTTATCAATTATTTTATCAATTATTCAATTAGTAATTATACAACGTTCAATATACAATATTCCTTGTCTTCATAGAAGAAATTGTCATATATTTATCATATTTTAAACTTTTTTATAGAAAATTTATCGCTTTTATATCTTTTTTATCTTTTTTTATGTGCGTGTGTTTCTATAGGTATTCGCATGGAAAATAGCTGATGAAATGTTACATCAAAAACGAAATATAGAATCCTGTTATTTTGCTGCACAAACAATGCGTACCAAGATCCAACTCTCCTTCCATGAATTACCCCAAGAAGCTCATACTTCATTACGCGATTCGTTATTGGAACATATATCACAAATCAATGAACATACTAATTCTGCCATTGTTACTCAGGTATTTATATATATTCTTTTATAAAACTACTTTTATATGTTTTAAACAACTTTAGTAGTTCTATATTCTTGCTCTATAGATTACTATTGATGTTTATTAATAGTGTTAAATTTTTACACTTACAGTTATGCTTAGCTCTAGCGGATCTGGCCTTACAAATGTCTTCCTGGCAAAAACCAGTGATAGATTTAATTAATAGATTCGGAGGAAACACTACAAACCTTTGGCCACTACTTGAAATAATGACAGTACTTCCAGAAGAAGTAAATTCAAGATCACTTAGGTATAGTGCAACATCTTGTTACTTATAGATCTATCTCTTCTTTGTTGCTACATCAAAACTTTCTAGCAAATTTGGTTGGATACATTTGTGCGCATTGGTGTGCGTTAAAGTCATTGTACACAAATTGATGTAAAGATATGTATTTATATGTATGTAATATAAATAGAAACATGTTAAATCATGAAAAAAAAATTTTTATGCTCTTTGATAAAACATGTATTCTCACAGTTCAAAATATTTGAATTTTACTTTTACATTCAGATTAGTTCAATATACAATAGCTTTAACATATCAGTGCAAGCTAGTGCATCCAAATGAATTTTCTATATCTCACTTTTGCCAAACTTGAAATACAACAAATGTACATTAGTCAGAATCACAAAGAACAAATTTTATTTGATATAACAAATTAATTTTATTTTTGTATAGGCTGGGAGCTAATCATAGACAGCATATATTGCAGGAACTCAATGCAAATGCAGATACCGTAACGGAATTTCTGGTATGTATAATATCCATGATAAATTAGATAAGTTTTTTTTAACTTTTTTAGAGTTGATGATCTAAAAATTAATTTAATTACGTTAAAACTTATTAAAATTTAGTTACGTTATTACATAAAAATCTAATTCAGTTAAGTTAATTTAAGTTTTCAAAGTTAATTTTAAAAAACATTTAATCAAGTTAAAATTTTAATTATAATTTTTGTATAATGTAATCTTGTATAATTGCATTACTTTGAACAATTAAAATTAAAAATAATTGCAATGGAAGATATTATAAATTTAATATTTTACTTATAAATTAAGCTTATATAAAATAATGAAGTATAATTTTCTAGAAAGAATATATATATTTTTTAAAATTATTTACAACAATAATATAAATTAATTTTAATTTTGTATAATGTAAACTGTTACAAATAATTATTAAATTTTAATAGAAATGTTATTTCAAAATTTTTGTCACTTAGTTTTCTTTTTAAAAAACTAAAATATATAAAAAAGGATGTTTAGGAGTCAAGCGCGGAAGTTAATGCACATGTGTAATACAATTGTTAAATTTTAATATTTCAAATAAACGAATAAAATTACAAGTTTCGGCTCTGGTTCGAGCCATCTTCAGATCTTACAATCTAGAATTGTAAGGAGATGTATCCTTTTGTATTTATTTTAGTTTTTGAATTGTCAGGAATCATTCTATTTGCTATTTATTTTTCTTTTTAAATCACAATCACTAGTAAAATGTTTCTTTTTATTTAAAGTAACTAAGACCGTAATCACAATAAAAAGTAGCCTAATATGTTCACAATTTTATAAAAAAAAAAGATTATTGGTGCTTTTAGAGAAATGAAAAAATTTTAACTTAGAAAAAAGTTAATAAGTTAAAAAATTAACATTTTTTAAATAATTAGTTGAAATTAAAAATTATCTTATTTGAAAATAACTACATTAAATTACAAGTTATTAACTTTTTAACTTTATTTTTTATTTCTCTTTTTAACTAGTTATTAGCTATCTATGATAACATCAATATAATAACTTTCTTAATATATATATTAGTTTATTCTTGAAAGGTTATAATTCATTTCATATTTCTTTATTCGTAACTTTCAATTCTCCAACTTCTTTGACTTGGTGTAAATATGGTTAATTAACAATCGACTGGATTCCTGTCATGTCGACCACACAAAAAACTAAAAGGGCAACAATATATGTTTCCTTAAAACCTTTTTTTTAATATAATACATTATATGTATTATACTAATTATATATATATAATACATATACATATAATTATTTTATCTTTACATACACATATACACATTCTATTTTAACATTGGTATCTCATATGTAGTGTAATTGCAGAAAATGTGCCTAAAAAACAGTGGTGATAATTTACAAATCCAAGTCACTATTTTGCGATGTTTTACCAGCTGGATAACTGTTCATGCAATACCGCTTAAAGCTGTACCCTCGAGCGAGGTAGTCATTTATGCCTTGCAAGTAAGTCTTTTGAAACTGATAAAATGTTTTTGAAAAAAACTAATTGCTTTCTGTCTGTCTTTATCGAATGATTTTTTTCAGGTACTCAGCAATCACATGGCTATTTCACAACTTCACGAAACGGCTACTGACTGCATTTGCATAATTTTGCAAGCATTAGGAGAAGATAGCATTACTAATCGTGGTAGTGACAACGAAACGAGTGTGCAGTTGCAGCAATTGCAATTGTGTCTTTTCACAAGTGTAATGAATTTAGAACAACCATATCACTTATCTGTTGCACATGAGGACATGGAAAAGTAAATTATTTAGTTTACCTAAATTTATTTATGTTTGTAGCACAAATCAGTCATTAAATATATATTGCAGATCTATAAATTATTGTCGAATTTTCACGGAATTGGCTGAGACATTTCTAGAAACTATGGTGACAGGTAGCGAGGATGGAAAGCAGCACTACGCTATAAAAATTTTGGACCTTGTCCTCACATGCGTTGGTCATCATGATTACGAGGTATTTAAAACATACATGTTGATTTATTTTATCGTATTAAAAATTATAAATAGTATTGTGGCTGATTAAATAATATCTTTTTCTAAGGTTGCACAGATAACTTTTAACCTGTGGTATCGATTATCAGAAATTCTTTATCAGAAAAATAGTGATGATCTTAATGCCGTATTTCGACCTCATATTGAGAGATTGATCGGTGCTCTCTGTAGGCATTGTCAGATGGAACCAGACCATGTCAGTATATTTGTTATCAGAATTTTAAAATAATAGCTTATAGATGATAGAACATATAGATAATTACTAGAATATTATATATTAATTGCCAGTTGGGTCTCGTGGAAGAAGGAGGAGGAGGAGAAGAATTTGCTGACTTCCGAAATCGTGTATCGGATTTGATAAAAGATGTAGTATTCGTGGTTGGAAGTAGCCACTGTTTCCGACAAATGTTTTCGTCATTGACTGGAGGACCTGGCCCGCAGGGTCAATCTATACATACACCTACTTGGGACTCGACCGAAGCTGCGCTTTTTATAATGCAGGCGGTGGCAAAAAATATTCTACCGTGCGTTTTTTCTATATTCGTTATGGAATAAAGTATCTAGAGAAACCAAATGTAATAATGTGTTTTTACATAACAGAGAAGAAAATGATGTGGTTCCAAAAGTAGTGGAAGCTATTCTTAATTTGCCAGAAAACACTCACATAGCCGTACGCTATACCAGTATTCTCCTCTTAGGCGAGCTATGTGAATGGATAGATAGGCATCCGCAATCATTAGGTAAAACTTTGATAAACTTGTCATCAATTTGGTCATTTCAATGACATTCAAATGTACTTTGTCATTTCAGAACCAGTTTTAAATTTCCTCTTAGATTGTTTGAATCAAAAGGGTTTAGGAAGTGCCGCTTCAGGTGCATTATTAAGTATATGTACAGCTTGTCCGTTGCACATGACAACGCACTTCTCTGGACTTTTGCAAATAGCACGTTCTCTCGACAATTTTGCCATTAGTAATGACGCAGCTATTGGCCTACTAAAAGGTTGGATAAAATTTTATAGGCTATATTATTTATGCAAAATGTACGCGATTATGAAATATACATAATCTTATTCATTAATTATTTTATGATAAACTAAATGAAAAGCGCTAATTGTTATGACAGGAGTATCGATAATTTTGGCGAGGTTACCGCACGAGGGAATTACTCCAGCATTAAGAGAATTGTGCTGCTTTCAAGCAAGTTCCCTGTGGACACTTCTGGCAGATAGAGTTCAAATCGAGAGAGGAACAAAGACTGATCCTGTGATATGGCTGGATAGATTAGCCGCTATATTTAAAAATACTAATCCTCAAATCGATGACCCTAATAAGCCTCATCCTTGCCAAAGTGTAGTCACTGAAGTAAGTATCATCAAAGATGAGAAATTTTTTACGAAATTTTTTATTCAGTAATGATATTTATTATGCGTATTTGTAGATGTGGCCTGTATTGTCAAGTGTATGTGAAACATATCAACGAGATGTGAGAGTCATGGAGAGATGTTGCCGTTGCATACGTTTCGCAGTGCGCTGTGTGGGCAAACATTCTGCCCATTTGCTAGAACCAATTGTGAAACAGGTATTGACTTTAGAATATAATAACGACATGCCAACTACACATTTCTTCAAATATATATAATTTCTTTTTTTTCATAGATCATACCGTTGTACACGGTACATAAACATAGTTGTTTCTTGTATCTTGGCTCTATATTGGTGGATGAATATGCAACCGACTCGGAATGTGTATGGAATCTGTTGAATATGTTACAAGCTTTCATCTGCCCCACTTTCGCTCTTCTTGAACAAGAAGATGGTTTAAAAAATCATCCTGATACAGTAGATGATCTGTTCAGGCTGTGTGCCAGGTACTGCGATGGTCAATTAATATTGTCGACTATTGACGTTTTTTTGATTGAAATTTCGTCTGATGTTTCATTTTTTTAATGCAAAAGGTTTCTTCAAAGGGCTCCTATTCCTTTATTACATTCTCCTGCTATTAGGAGTATTGTAGATTGTGCTATAATGGCTTGCGGTTTGGATCATAGGGACGCTAATAGTTCAGTAATGAAATTCTTTTATGATCTTTTACATAGCGGTCGCAGTTATAAGGTAATTCTTTAGTGGTTTTTAAATGAATGTTAAAATAAATCCCTTACACACGCGCGCGTATGTATGTGTGTATATATATATATATATATATATATATATATATATATATATATATATATATATATATATATATATATATATATTATTCACATTAATTAGCTTCAGTTATATATTTTATTTTTTGTTTTTCAGGATCGATCAGACTACACGATACGACGACAATTGGTACAAAATATATTGCAAGAAAAAGGCCAAACATTAGTCATAAAATTACTACATGCTTCAGTATTTGAATTGTCTTCTTATATGCTGTCTGATGTGGCGGATGTCATTATAGAACTTACCCGAAGTGATGCAGACGTATATATTTTATTATAGTTTCTATTTTATATTTCGCATTTTACATGAAGAAATCATGTCTTATATTTTTTACTAGCTCATGTCAAAATGGTTGGAAGAAGCTATCAAGACAATGCCGTCGCAAAACGCAGGCGGAGCTCCTACAGCAACACCCGAGCAATTACTTGAATTTCACAGTACAGTCACGAGGTACGTAGCATACAATTTCATATCAGTGCAAATAATATCGAAAAAATTCATAGCAATTTTCAGAAGAATCAGACAATGTTTATATATTTGTTTATAAATTATGAATGATTTAATTATCTACTTATCTATCAAAGGTTGTTATGAATTTTTCGAACATAACTCACAGAACTCAACTGATTCATATCTTTTTGTTTTTTATGATATTTAGGTCAGACACACCGAAAACCGTCACAAATGCTCTACGAAATTTTGCGCGGCTGTATCGCTAATGCATTTTAATGTATATTTACTTTATTAAATTCCTTAAAATTTATTCATAAGATTTTCCAGCAAGTTTCGATTATGACATTTCGAAACAACAAAATTTGCTATGGTAAGTCTCTATGCTGTACAAATATATTAGGAAAAAAAATACCAAGATTTTTTTATGTTCTTACTATCTATAGCTATGTTTGCAAACTACGTATATATGTATATATTGTGTGTTTGGATAAAGATGATTTTTATAAATATACATATATCATAAAATTCTTTATTTTTCTTCATATGTATTTATTTTTATCAACATTCTTTAATTGTTATATATTTACATTACAAACACATCTATACGTCTATACATTAGTATTTATTACTAGATATAGATAAATATTGATAAATATATAAAAGAAAATATTTTTTTTTATTTTAATATATTAATGAACTTTGAACAATTTTAAATAGAATGTAGGAATTAAATTTTTGCAGACATACTATAAATAGTAAATTTATAACATCCCTTAAAATCATATACATGTATATGTGTTAAAAATTTTATTTGTAAATCAACCTGATTATATCGAATCAATCATTTTATGCGTGGAATATACATCATTTTAAAAAATTTTAAATTTGTTTAAATATTTCGACTATAGTAATTACGTACTAATTTACTCAAAGTAAAAACCGAATTAAATTTCCAAATTATGAACGTAATCAACGATTTGTTTAATTGGATAGCACATACCTGAGAACTAATTTTTAGTTAGGCATTTATAAATACGTTATAATATCTAATATCATATAAAGATAATATGAATTTTGATGAATTATGTGTACAAGCTTTAATCAAGAAAAAAGTTCTAAGTGCAAAAGTTGATCATATCGAACACATCAGCCGCTATTTTTCAATTAATGTTATAAAACATTATTAGATATATTTTTAAATTGAACAATAATTACTACTTATTCAGTTTTGTAAGGCTAGTTAATTTCTGTATATTGTAGTATAATAGCAAAGGAAATTTTCTTACAATTGTATCAATATATTGTGATGTGAATATTATTCGTCACGTTCAAAAAAATTTTAGAAAATTATACAAATTTTTTCATGTTTACATAAATATATCTCTAGTAGATTTTAAGCATATTCTACATAACAATTATAACGAATACAAGTAGCAAAAACCTTGCTGTGTTACTGCAATAAGTACGCAAAGGATGATGAGGCATACAATTATTTCGAAATAAGTATGAAAATAATTGTTGTCTAGCTTGACGCTGAATTTAAGTGTACAGATATACAATTATAAGATATCGCTTTTTCTTCGTGGAGCGTTAATGTACAGAACGAAATGCTTACGATTAAGGATAAGGAACGATAGTTGAAACGAAACTTTGTATTGTACTATCACTACATACGATCGATGTCGATGCTCATTCAACCTCGATGGTATTCCCCACGAGTACTGTTCGATGTAGCATTTACGCCGAGCGCTAATCGTTCATTTTGTTTCATAGTAACGGTAAACCTTCGACGAAATCTCGAATAAAGTGATATTTTTTACCGAAATGTAACGTTGCTTTTCAGTCAGTTGTAGAAGGTGTAATAATCTCAGCGGGTTCCCGAAAAAAAATAGCCGCAGAGAGGCACAATTTGTCATCGCCGTTGGATCTGGCGCGATAACACCTCGTTACTGATTGCAGGAGATGTATCGGGGGACAAAAAAAATCTGTTCTTAAAGCCGCCAGCTGCGCGGTGCACTTCACTCGAGCGCGATCGCGCGTTCCCGGTCGCAAGGTGAGCCGGAAATATTTGCGTTGCCAAGGGGGAGAACGACGCGCAGGTGCGTTCGACGTCGCTTTCTTTTCGCAAGGTGGTCCGTACTATCGTGCCGATGCGACCTGAAATGTATAATATATGCGCAAGACTCTTCTGAAAATCTGCCCGCTTCTTCCTGAGCCGAACGCATTTTTATTTAGAATTAGAAAAGCATTTTTATTTCGAAAATTAGAAACGCATTTTTATTTAGTTTACACAGTCACGAGGTGTGTGTAACTGGTTTATACTTTTTTATCTTATCCACATGCATCTGTCTTTAATAATTATCATCCAATTTACATCATATAATCAACTAATATCACCGTGCTTGCGATATATTCTTATATTATTCCCATCCTAATTAACACAGTCTTTTACATCTAATCATTGTACTTTTATTAACCTTTCTTATTACATTTTTACATTATTGCTTAATTCTTACATCTAATTCTAAGGATTGTAAATTTTCTCTATTTTCTATTACTTTTGTACATATATATATATATATATATATATTCTTATTCTACATTATTTATTTGCTTCACATCTTAAATTTTAACTAAAGCCATAAAAATTCATATTCTCAACCTTATTTTTTTTTATTTTCTTTATTTATATATTTAATATGTAAATAAGGAAGAGGCCCTCTCTTCCTTCTATTTTTACTTCCTTATAACTTATTTTTACACCTCGTGGCCTAAAATCCTACAATCCTCCCATTTGTCTCTGTATCTTCATTTTTTCTTCACTGTCATCCTAATCTCCGCTTCTTTTTCCTTTTCCTCTTGATCTTTAAATATCTCTCTCGTCAGCCGGATATGTCTCCACCTCCATACAGCTCTTCCAGCATTACTTTCTTCCTCTATCTTCCGTTTCCTCTTTTTGTTATTTATGTATTTTCAAATTTCTGTTTTCCTCCTCAATTTTCTCAAATTTCCTCTTTGTCTCTTCTCGTTAACGCGCCTTTATTTTAAAAATTATGAGAATCGAGTCCAATGAATATTTTATCGATTCGAAATCTTTCGCGATATCGTTTATAGTCGTAACATTTGTAACGACGATACAAATATAGGCAACGAGAAATTCTTGCGCACGTTTCGAACAGTATCTTTCTTACTTTATATTGCGGTCTCTACAGTTTCTTCAAGCATAGGAGGCGGATACATCGTAGGTAAGAGGTGTCCTTCCCAGAAAGCAGATCGTCCTGCGTCGCGTCGGCAGAAAATTTCTGATTGCACACGTCCGATTCGGGTAATCGTAGAAAGGCCGTTTGGAGACCAAGGCAGCACGTCACACCGGCTGCAGACTCGGATACCGCGTCCTCCGCCAGGACATTGCTGGCGGTCTCGGTGCCTGAGTCACTCGACTCAGATCGCGTTATGACTCAGACACGGGCGTTATTGGCTAAGGAATTGGTTTCTAACAAAGGAATGTTGTCGCAAGTTGGCAGCCAACCGAGCGCTCGACGTCATCTTTTCGCATCGCTTTCTCCACTCGCCCGTCGCTCAAGCGAAATAATTATGAGCCTTGTATGATTATGAGCTTACTGGTCGTTTCCAGCGCATCGTTTTACGTTTCTTAGTGTATCACCGTGGAAATTTTCCGCATAGAAATTACACGTATTATTTATTATACTAAATTTTTATTAATTTTGTATAAAAAATAATACTGAAAACGAATAAACTAATTAAATAATAGAAAAATAAATAATACGAAATTATTATTAATTTCGTATGTTTCGTGTAAATGAGCCATGCATCACGCCGCATCAGCTTTGATAGCAACAAGTTAACGTTCTTGATTTTTCGGAGTGTATTTGCAATAGAGCTTTCTCGATCGCCAGAACGTTTCTCTCGCTCGGACTTTACACTCGCGAATTCCCGCGCGTGTATTAACGTGCGATTATTCACGTCGACACGTCAACCAGTGTTCCGAAACCGTTCCAGACCAAATGTCCACGCGTGCGTCACGCAGCTCGTCGCCGCGTGACGACGATGGCTATCGACGCCCACCCGATACACGTACGCGTGTATCATCGTCGTCGTCGTCGTCTATCAACAAAAGGCCCCACTTGCGAGAATTAACGGTCAACACGTATGTACGCACATATATCGACAAACCGTATATCTTACTTACCGCGGTACCATTCACGGCTTTCCACGGTGCGATCGCACGCGTGAATCGCAATGACGTTCGCCAGAGAGAGAGAGAGAGAGAGAGAGAGAGAACGAAAGGACAGGAAAAACAGGGAAAATAAGCAAGCGGTTAGCGAGAAAACATTTTTCCGGAATGTCCGGCCGCTTCACAGAACGACTTCACCCGCATGCAGTATCCTGTCTTAAAAGGGACGGATGTCCGTAACAAAGAAGAAAAAGGAAACAAAAGGAAGAATGAGAGCTTCACCCACGCGGTCTGCAAATTCCGCACAAAAGCGGGCACAAAAGCCGCGCTTTTACACCCTTAACGGCCGGAGGCCGTCGTCTACCTGCGTCTTCGAAGCGAGCCTTCCGTTCCTCCGCTTCGATGGTGCTGTAAATGTACGAACGTAGATACGTTTGACAGAGGAGAAATAGCTGTTAAAAAATATTTAATACTCGCAAAATGAATTCCTGATAATACCACCGTGTGTTCTTTGATCTGTACGTTGATATCGCTGCGAAATCAGGCGCGCAATTAAGCCCATGACACACAGAAAAACGTAAAAAGTAAGACAATAAGCATTAAGCGAATCGGCCAATCACAGTAGAGAAAGAACGTGATACAATTCTCAACTGTGATCTGGCCGTATTCTGGCTTATTTCTTAAGTTTTTCTGTGTACCATGGCTCTTAGCGATTGACAATTGGTAAAGAATTGTTTTTCGGCTGAAATTACTCCCGCATAATTATAAATACCATTGTCATGTCGCCTGTGAAGTGCAAGCGGGGGACGCGCCCTTTCCGCATCCATGTACGTCCGAGTGACCGTAGAGCACGGAGAAGGGGTGGGTGGGAAAAAAGAAGAGAAAGCTATGGCTCTTCCGTTCGTTGCTGACGCAAGCAATTATTTTTCGTGAGTCTCGACACGTCCGTAATCTCTCTCATACGCAACGACTGTACCGGGAAGAATTGGGAAGAATTAAGATCCACCGGGTGCCAATCCTCCTTCTCCCTCTCTTCTTCCTCCTCCTCCTCCTCCTTCGTTTAAGCCCTCCCTCTGTGCCGCCGACCGATACTCGAAGCGATTTTGCAGAAGCCCGCCCAAGCGTTTGGTCTTCCGCACAAAGGAGCGACCCCGTTACATTCCCTTCGCGGCGAACGCGTCTTCGGTGATCCTCGTTCATCCTTTTGTCTCCCTGTCGGCGCGAGAGGATCGAGCGCGCGATCGTACCCGTTCGACTAATTGACCGGTTTGAGCAATTACGAACGCGCCCTCCTCTTCACTCCCTCCACCTAATTGAATCGCCGCGATATTCGCGTCTGAGTCAATGCCGGCTGCGAATGACTCACGGCGGCCAGATCGTTGACGTGTCGCTGACGTGTTGCAGCATCGAGGTGTCGCTCTACACAGTTAATTAATCATTAATATACATGCAGTAGAGTGTATAATCTAGATAACGATCACAGTTAAGCTACAAAAAATGCTTAATGCGACTTATATCTTCTTTACGTTTTTTTTTACACACACAGATTCTTTTTTACTCGTTCTGATAGGGGAATTTATAAAATTATATGAATAAAATCTTGCATAAAATTTATAATCTGCAATTATATAGATATATTTAAACAAATAAATAAAATATTGACATTTTATAAAATATTGATAATTCTTTGCACAATTAATTTCGAAATAATATTTCCGCAAAATAGTAACGATATAGCGAATCATCTTAGTAGTATATTTGCAAAATTAAACTTGAAAACTCGATAAACTTGGAAAGAAATTATTTAATAATTAAGATAAATATTTCAGCTGTGTTATGTTTAAGCTATTTAAAAATATAATTGTACATGAAGGAGTTAAATTAATTTATATAATATGCTTACAAAAATGCACAATTATTTTTTAATTGTAATGTAATAATATTGCAAGATGAATATTATACAATCAACATGGCTGGATTTTAAATAAAGAATCAAATGGCTTTTAGGATGCCTAATCAATCTTTTGGAAATATTCGTCAAGAATTTGAAACTAATCGATTAGTGTATTGATTTGTTTTTTCAATATCTGTCCGCGTCTCGTTCATTATGTTTTCTTGAGAAAGAAAGTTAATTATAAAATTGTAATTTTTGACAAATATCATTTAGAAATTTTATTTTTACAAAAATGCTGCGTCATGGCGAATCATCCTAGCGCAATTATCGCGAAATTTTCGTCAATTCATGATGCATTGTTATGCGATGTTTCCATAATGTGTCTATTGGGGCTGTTTTGAATTTAATAATATTTTTACGCAATTGCACGAAAAAAGTAAAGTTTTAAATTAGCAGGAGTTAAAGTTAACAGAAGTGGCTTTCCTGTAGATATTGGCCACATGCGGATACAACGATCTCAAGACGATGTTCCAATTAAAGCGTGGGACGGAGTTAAAGATAACGCGCCGAAGATAGTTCATGACGTGTAATTAACAGTTAAAATCCGAGTCGCGTTGAAATTAGATGGCCGTATCCTAGAATACCGCCTTGACTTTTATCACGCGTATTCGGAACACTCAATAAGATCCAATTCTTCGACACATTTGTTCAACGTGTCGAAATATTTCGTGTCGCAACGATGACACGAAAAAGATAAAAGTAATCGATTTCAGTAGATAAATTTTAAGATATCGCTCACATGCAATCTCTTATGTGACAAAATACTTAGAACGTTAATCATAATAAAATACTTGTTCAACACACAGGTGATAGCAGACGAAGAAAGAAATGTGGCGTTGTGCGAAGGTTAAACCGCGTCTTTCTCGCGCGAGATCATTTCTCCGAAAGACCCAGGCTTCTCGGAATTTGCGCGATTGCGACGCGGTTGGAAGCTCAAGATCGCCGCTGGCCGGCCGGCCGGCCGGCTGGCTGGCTGGCTGGATGGATGCACCCTCTCGCATCGATGCCGACAAGCAGGCAGCGCCGCGTTGCCGGGCAACCAGACGGCCAGACTGCCGTCTGCTGATCGGTCGGGGTGCGCGCGAGATCAGGCGCGCGCCAGACGGGGTGGACAGGAGGGGAGCGAAGGTACAAGAGGGTAGAAGGGCCGCAGGGAGGAACGGGGAGGAACGTAGAGTGGGGACAGGTACGAAGGGCGCTGGAGGGGCGACACCTCACGCGGCCCCCGAGCGCACACAATGAGGGTTGCGCTGATAGATTGCGCGGCGGTGGGGGCAAGTGCAGCGCGACGTCGGCGTCGCAGGGGCGAGGGTACGAGGAGTGGTGGATGCTGATCCGGCAGGGTCGGGCCGCCAGAGGGTGCACGCGAGGAAAAAATGAATATTCGCCAAAATGATTTCGGGATCGGCGACTATGGGCGAATTGTTTTTTCCGCCGGGAATAATCGATGGTCCTCGTCGTCGCGTCGTTTTCGACTCTTTTTTTTTTATTTCGCTTTTATTTCGTCGATGGCGTTGTAACCAAATTGCTCGCCCAATACCGCGAATCAGTCTCCAGCCGGATTTGCGTGGATGGATTGATCGAGAGGAGATTCGTTGTTCGCGGTTTCCGTTGCGGATTATTGCGACTAAGATGGCAAAATAGATTGCCAGGGGATATATCGCTCTCCTCTCTTCCTCTTCCCCATGCTAAGATTATGGGATCACTGTAACTTTTTATTTGTGCACATAATTAAATGAGAGGTTGCAAAAAAAAAACAAATTTTTGTTAACACTAGAAATCGATCAACAGGCCATTGGGAGGATTAATTAAATATGGAAATTAGATTCGACACGTCCAATCAATATCAATCGTTGGGGTATATAAAGGTATGTAATTTTGCAGATTATCAAGATCGTCATATATATATATATATATATATATATATAATGCGTCTAAAATTATTACACAAAGAGAATGCGGCACAAAATGGATGAAGAAATCGGATATCAAGAAAATAGCGTTTCGAGATAAAATAAGACCTGAAAATATTCCTCAACATTATCAATTTTGCATTAATATAAGCAAGAAATATGTAACTCTTTCACGCGATCTTTTCCAAGCGAAAATAGGAAAAAATCATTTTCGCTTGAAAGCTCTCTGTATTCCTTGGACGAGTTTCTCACAAACCGTCAATTATCGGCATACACAGCCTGTTTCTCTTTATTCAAAACTAAACATTGTTTACGGCGCTTTGTGCACTGCCTGCGGCAGTTCCGCGCTTTGAGCGGCGAGATATCGCGAACGCGAGATGCAATGCGGCAGCGTCGGCGGCAGTGGCGAATAATAAATAAAGACGAAAGGCGTATCCTAAACGAGCAGTCGGGCGGCGCATGCGATCGCGCCGTCCCTGGCCGGCGACGTCGTGGTGTCGGATGGTGCGGGGCGCGGAGGAAGGGGAACTGACGGTCGTCGACGGGGTGTCAGGGGCGGCCGAGCCAGACGAGGCGAGGTCAGTTATCCGCCACGCCCGACGTCGACGTCGTCGCTCCAGTACGGCGCATTGCATTTTCGGCGATTCCGCACCGCGCCGCGCCGCGCCGCGTCGCGCTGCGCCGCCTGCGTATCGCCGCATTGCCAACGTTCTCGTTTTTTCCTTCCCACGACCAATCTCCCTCCCCTAAGGTCACCTCCCCCGCGTTCGTTCCCTCGATCACGCTATCTCTCTCTCTCTCTCTCTCTCTCTCTCTCTCTCTCTCTCTCTCCCGTTATTTTCCGTTTACCGGACTTTGGTCCTTTTGTTCTGATTTCCTTTCCTTTTCTTTTCTCTTTCTCGCCGTTTTTTCTTTTTTTAATGACTTAATTTTAAACTTTATTACCGTGTCATATATATATATATATATATATATATATATATATATATATATATATATATATAAATGGATTGCTTCTTGTATGATCGTTTGACCGACTGCCTTATAATTGCATTGGCTATTGGAGAGAGATGATTGTAGATAAATTAATCCGATATAAACCGGATATTTATCGCATCGAGTAATAAATGTATTTTTAATTGATATTGCGCTTCACAGATTGTTAAGCTAATTTTATAGGCAGAATTAATCGAAGCGATTTCGCTCGTATCGCTCGTCAAGGAATTAAATCCTTAGATATGAAATCAGTTCCCCCTTTCTGTCAAGCTATGTAAATTATATATTTTCTATCGCGTACATCCTTGAGTTTTACGGTACCACCTTCGCTCATGTATTACGTTTTTTCACGTATCTCCTTTCGTGTTCCGACGGAATCTTTTCTCGAGTGCAATAAATGTTCCCTCTCTCTCTCTCTCTCTCTTTCCCACTCGACAACCAGTCGTTGCAGGCTCGACCGAGCACACCGCCTACCATGACGTGTCCAAACCGTTCGCGCGAGTCGTACGATCGTTGTTTTGCGACGCTGACGAACGGAATCTGCACGGGATGACCATCCGTTTGTCCATCCGCGGTCGCTCATACGGAAGAACCGATATTTTCGATTCCAGATGCACTCTTCTCGCGACTGTAGTTTTTATCTCATGCACAAGCCACGTGCGCGCGCGCGCACACACATACGCGACTCGATTCGATCAGGAGACTTCTCGTTGAGTCGCACATGTGTGCGCGCGCGCGATCAATGTTAGTGCATTTGTATGGGGGGAAGGGGGGAAGAACGACAATACACCGTTTCGATATGCGCCTTTCCCTAATTTTCCATAAGCTCGAAAATGAGTGAATAATAGGCTCGGACGCGGTGATTGTGTGAATTTGATTCTCTCTCGCGTTAGCTGGTGTCTACAATAAAATTTTAAGCAATGCAATTCTCAACTGTGATGCCACGAGCTTAATGTTTAAGCTTTAAACTTTAAGCCATAAGAAAATGACTAATCACAATTGAATTTGAAAAGTATCGACTATGATTGGTCAACTTCTTACGGCTTAAAATCTCATTGTAGACATCAGTTTGTTCAAATGCACAATTTACGTTGTTTTTGATGAAAAAATGAATTTTTCTTACATCGGAATTACATTAATGATTTTAACTGTACGCCATATCAACAAGTTTAATTCAATGTACACTACCGTTCAAAAATATATTTGTCCATCTTTCTTAATTAAATAAAGAGTGACTTTCATTCTTCTTTTCTAATCTTCTAAAAGGTAGACTTAATAGCGTTTGATAATACAAAATTTTGCATTCTACATGTGTAAAGAGAATACAGTAAAATTAGAATTTAGGCGTAAAAAAAGATACACAAAAATCGAAGTAGGAAAAATCAAATACTTTTTTTTAGCAGTAGTGTAATTCTTGGAGATTAATTGCACTGTATTTTTTGTCACGAAATCTGACAACAAAGTTATTTTAATCTTACTTCATCTTGTTTCTACGAAAAGTAACCCACAACTTAGAACCATGACTGCAACTTATATTACTCATCATTCGGAGTTATCGGAAGCGTAACTGAAGAATGGAGTGACTAAAAGCCTGCGATATTACTTACGCATGTATAGCATGTTAGTATTTTCATTCTTCGTTTTATCTTCAAGCTTTGCGTGTGTTCTTTTGGAAATCTACCGCAACGTGTCACAGCAGTATCGATTTGCCGCGCATGTTTCTCTTTATCACGCGCGCGATGTATCTGCAGCGCAGGCTTTATACATTGTGTGCACCGGCTGCGCAGAAGATGAGTGTCAAGACTCGGACGCGCTAATGGCTGCTACAACAATGCGTACAACGCACGTTTACAGGAACGCTTAAAATAATAAATTTATGGCTAAAATATCACTTATTTATCGCTTAAAATAAATTTATTTTAGATATTATATACATTCAGCATACATAAGTTTTATTACTCGATAATTCTGTGAGATGCAACGATGACAAAAAGATAAGAAAATAAGAAAAAGGGAGATAAGAAAAGACATGAAGAAAATTCAAATAGCTGGGATAGCTAAAAAACATGATTTTTGCTTCTCTGTTTTTATCAATGTAAATTAATCTCAGTTTAACTTATTTTCTTTAATTTTACACACACGCGCACGCGCACGTACACACACACACACACACACACACACATAGAGAGCAATTTTGCTAAAGCATTTAAAAATTTGGCTAGAACAGAAAGATAATTTTATAATTAGTCCATTAAAATAATTATGTAGAAAACTCAAACATGATGAGCAATACTGCAAAAAATTTTGACACTAGCAACTAGCTTGAGCGTCCTACGTAATTATTTTTATAGTCCAATAAAATTATTTTCGGATCTGTATCTAGCTAAATTTTTAGATACTTAGGCAAAAATTCCTTCCAATTAAGAATTAGATAGAGATATAAAGAGTGAATTAAATCGAGATTATTCTACATTGGTAGAAATGTGAACGTAATTAATCAAATGATATTAACACCCTCTATAGCGCATTTATTGTTGCATCGCATTTACATCTTGCCGATCTTTTAAGAGTCGAGTACACGTCCCCCGAAAACTACAGCGTGCGATTATCTAGGAGCGGAATCGCACGCACGTCGAACGACCGGTTCCCGAACAACCGGATATCATGGCCGAGCACAGGTTTTATCACGTTTTTTGTCGCCTGGTCTTTATTGCCAGTCGACTTGATCGAATAAATCGTACGCGACCCTCACCTCTCCGAGATACTTGAGGCGAGATGTAACGAACGATTCGCCGTAGCAAGTTGCACCTCGCTGGGGGATTAATTGTAGATCGCCGCAGGAAGGATCGCCGCCGATTTCGCGCGGATATGCGGCTCACACTTCCGGTTCCGCGATCATGCGTGTAATCGATACTGCGATTGCGGCTGCCCCCCCCCCCTCCACTCGCTTTAGATACGAAACGTGCATTCCAAATATCGAAATGCGCTCAAACTCAAAAAGTCACGTAAAAAATTGCTGCTTGGAAAAATTTTAAATTAAGTTTTTAGTTAAAAAATTTTACTTTTAATTAAAGATGTATTACATTTTTAAGATAATGAAAAAAATTGCAGATTATTATAGATCACATTTAAAAATAATACAAAAATTTAGCGGCAGTTTAGAACTTAGATCAAAAATTATTTCAACGAAAAATAGAAGTGTTTTCTAGAAGTGTTCTAATAGAAATACAATTAAGAAATAATGACAAAAAGACACAGGATTCTATTTGTTATTATTTTTTATACAAAATATAAGTACAATTAGATAATACTACAATATAATGTGTTACACTTATATAATACTATATTTTAAAAAATATTGATAAAATCTCAAAATTTTTTTGTCCAAGTACTTTAAGTATTTAAGATGATTTATGTAAAGTTTCTGCATTACGATGCAGAGATTAGTTCTTCTGTAAATAAACAAAATTTATTTATTTATTTATTTACAGAACTAATCTCTGCATCGCAATGAAACTTTGTATAAATCATGTCGAATACTTAAATTATTTATACAAAAAAATTGAAATTTTTGTCATTAATTTTTAAACTGTAATATTGTACACATAACAATAAAAAATAATAAATAAAATAACTATAAAAATGTGTTGTGATGACAATGTAATGTTATTCACGTAATTTTTATATGTTGTTTATTTAAAATTTATGGCTTATTTAAATATTAACATATTAACATATTTCAATTTTAATTTGCTTTTTGCAGGAATTATTTATAGAGATGATACATTCTTAAGAGCAAATAAAAAATATTTTTCCTTTTTTTAAATTTTCTACAGATTAGACATTTTTAATATAATTCGATTAGAACTCAAATTTTGCGGTCATTTTAATTCACTTTTGGATAAAAATTAAGTTCGAATTTCCTAGACATGATTCATTTTCTTAACTCTCTATTGCAATCGAATCATCGTCTCATGTTCGTCTGCGGGGCCATTCGAAGACTCCGTCAGGGTCGTTCCAAAGAGCGAGCATCGTCTCGTGTCGCGATCGCAATATGCACTTGAAACGCTTGAGAGAAAGAGGGGGGGAGAGAGAGAGAGAGAGAAATGGCGTTAATGAGACAGAAGGAGGCGAGTCTGCGAGACGCGTTGCTGCGAGAGGAAAAAATTTGGTCTGACCGGAGCCATCGAGTGGTACGAGTCATTTCAAGGCGTTGCGCGTGACGAAAGAATAAAAGTTTTGCACGAAATACATCGGACGCGAGTACGTTGAGCGGGGGATCCGAGTCGTCGCTCGGCATTAAACATTGAGCCTGTAGGTTTTATCGCTTGCAGATGTTTTTATGCACGACATAACGATGCGCTACGAAACGTTAAACAATCCACTCGACATCGCCGCTCCGACAGTACGCTCCGAGTTCTTTCTTTGCAGCGAAAGAACGTAATAATCGTACGATCGGCACACGATTTGATTCCGCAGACGCATTAATTTTAGTTGTAAGGATTAGAGCCCCGTTTCTTCACGCAAAAAACGTTTCTCCTCTTCTCGCTCTCAGAATAAAGACGAATATGAGGCTCGTACGAAGCCATGAAAAGCGGGAGATGAAAAGCGAGGATTAGTATCGTGAAAAATCGTAGGTGGCAATCCTCGGCGCAGAACTCGTAGAAAGTTCGCGCGGAGGAGGATGACTGGTCGCCCGACGAGCAATAAGAATCGTCGCCGGGTAAGTCTGGTCAGTCCTGGTTCCTCTCAGCGGGGGACTTGGGTCGATGGTGGAAGCTAGGCCGGGTCCCAATCTCTCCCGCTATATGCACTTACCCTCTCTACATATGAGCTTTCTTTTCTTTTCCTCCGTGGAATTGGTCCCGGAGAACCCTAGAGACCTTCGCGAAAACATCGGTCGCCTTCTCTCGAACCATGCCCGGCGACGCTCTCTCGAGCCACTCTAAATATTTTACCTCGTTGAAATTTTATTGGCGCCACGGATGCACGCCCGTGCATTTTCTCGCGTCTTTCGTCTTATGGAGGAAAGGTGTTCGCGCGAGTTCGCGTGTGTTCGTAATGTCGTAAACACTCATCGAATGCGTTTCACGAGCGCAAACTGTGTGTTTCTGGAATACTGGAACCGTCAGCAATTTTGGGGTGCAACGAATCGCGACCCGAAAAATTGCGATGCGCACACCGCGATCTCATCCGTACAAAGAATTGGCAACAACAAAGCAACAATGTGCGCCGGCCTGCCAAGAATTTCTTTTATTTCCAGCGGCGCGTAATTATAGACTTTCAAGGACACCAGACGCGTCGTTGAAATTAACATGTGGGAGCTCTCGCGGGTCTTTCCTTTGTTGCAATGAATTTGCCAAGTAACGCCGGTTTTCCTCTGAATTTGCGGCGCTTAAAGCTCGTCACGCATCTAAAATACCGCGCGAGTACCTTCGCGACGAAATATTAATGCACTCCTAATTCGTGACTCATCATCACTTAAACATTTTTGACAACGCTTCAAAATGTTTTAACATTCTGGCAATCAGTTTGAACGTCCCACATGATCATTTTGATGGTCCGAATAAAATTATTTCCGGTATCTAACTAAATTTTTAGATACTTGAGCAAAACCATTATTTCCATATAACAATATCAAATCATTATTCGTAGGATCTATAAATCTAAAAAAATCCGAAATCCTTTTAATATATAATTAATAATAATAATCCTACTTATAAAAAGGCAATGTTAAATCGATACTCGAATGTATCGATGTCTCGAAAGTTTCGAAGTTAATTGTTGCCGCTTTTCCGCGACGCTGATTGATTCTTTCGTAGCGCTTATTTCGTGAATGGCTGTCATCGCACAGTTGTGTATCGAGGGGTTAATAGTAATAGTATATTAGTAATATTATAATCGCATAAAGTATTTAAGCAAGTATAAAATGTAAAAAGTAAAAAGCTAATAGCGCGCGCGTAGCGCGCATTTGTGATGTCTAGTAATAATAAAAAGAAAAGCATATATACACATACACAAGTGGCAATTAAGAAACTCAGAAAGATCAAAATCGGTCAATTATAAGATGTCCACGCATCCACGAAAAGAACGATTGAAAAATCAAAAGTTTTAGCTGGATACAGATTAGAAAAATAATTTTGTTGAATTTTAATAATTATGTAGAACGCTCAAACTAATTGTTAGAATATCAAAATTTTTTGCAGCATTGCTCATTGTTTTTAAGATTCCAAAAATTATTTTCAGATCTGTATCCAGCAAAATTTTAGATCCTTCAACAAGATCATTCTTTCTGTGTAATGCGTTCCGATTTAGATGTTGAATAAATACATACATAATGTGAGAGACAGTGTCACACATTTTCGGTAATACATTTCGCCGTATATTTTTACATGTAATTACAATAATTTAACGTTAAACCGTTAGCAGCGCGCTCGCTCGCGAGAAAATGTGCGCACGTGGCGCACACATCTTCCCCATTTCGCATTGCGCGCACCGGCTGCTTGTGCGAGCGTCGCGTCGGAAGCGAGCGTTCTCGACGACGACGTTAATGTTTCACACACCGACCGCGACGCAAAGGCGAATGCTCAGGGTTCAAAGGCAAACGCGGTCATTACGCTCAGCTGCGCGACAAATTAAATGGACAAAGGTCCGTATACTTGACTTTGAATTCCGCCACCGACTACGAAAACGATCGTCAATGGTGTACTTTAAACGTTCGCGCTGCTTCCTTTCTTTCTCTCTCTCTCTCTCTCTGCCCCTCTTTCTTTTCGCGACCCGTTCCCTCGACCGGCTTTGTCCGCCGCCGCATAAAAGCGTGTAGCACTGATTATTTTCGATTAACGTTTTGATTTGGTCGTTCAACCGTTGTTGGTTAAAAACAACGCGCGAATTTTCCGAATAACCCATATATAGGATTATTTTATAATAAAATTTATAAAGAAAATATTGGGATTCGATCGTTAATCGATTGCTTGCGGATGACGAGGATCAAATACTAATAAAAATGTAGACTTAGAAGAGTAAAATCAAATAAACTGAATCGTTAAGCCGGAGATTAAAAGTCGAGAGTTTATTAACGTATTTGTCTGTTTCTCTGCGTCGACTTCCCGTCATTTCTGGATCGCTTGCGTGAGGTCTTTACCCTCACGGGACAAAAGCACCATTACAGATTTTTCAAAAACTGTTAAAATCTCTAAATAATATCGAGAAGAAGTTCTTATTTCGTTTCATAATTTGCTATTGTGCCCCTGCAATCGTCATAGTATAGTGCCATTCTAAAGAATGAAATATATTTACCACTTTACGTCTCATCTACAATGAAGAAAATATATGATTAAAAAAAAGATAAATAGAATTTTAGAAAAATTGACGTCCACACGTCCAATTAAATTCATCAAAAAAGTCAATCGAAAATATTTTGATAATAATACGCTTGCCAATATTTTTGAAAAGTTTGATACGTAACGTTATAATTAGACGGGTACGATGATCGATGGATACGAGTCTGCGGATGGTAAAGCATCCCCCTCCGCTGTCCCCGTCCCCGTCTGATCGGACCAACAACCACCCGGCCCTCACCACATCACCCATCTGTCTCGGTACGTTATTGGCATCGGCTGATATGGCCGATGCGAATTCGCTATAGCCGTCCTGAGGGAGAGGCGAGAGCGAAAAATGCGAGGGGAGACGCGCGGCGGAATCGGACGGACAGTCGTTTCGTTACGTTATGCTCACATGCGCGCTACAAAATGCAAAAAAAAAGATTTCACGGTATAAAGGATATAAATATCGTCCGAGAGAGTATACGCCTTCGGCATAGCGTTGAAAAAAAAAAAATAAAAATCATATATAAAAAAAAAGAAAGTCGCTCAAAAGCGATCTTACTTGTTTTCTGCATGAGGATGTAGTCTGTTTCAAATATTAAAATATTTAAATGGTAGCCTGAAAAAATCTATGCTAACAGAGCCCGGATTTTGTCCGAATTTCCTCGAAGACTGAAATCTACTCGATAATGTGAATTTTATCGAAGATTTTGATAATACATCATTGAAACATATCATTTTGTTAAAATAAACCATATATCTTATTTTTTATTTGACGTAAAGATTCAAATGGATCTTCTTTAATTTTCAATCAAATCGCGGCTGTACATCTGGCACATTCCTGCTATTAATCCGGGATCTATTTTCGACGTGTGCCAAACAATGTTCAAAACGGATACCGAGATTGTCGAGTGAATCGAATGGATAACGCCGAGTGAGCAGCGAGATCGGGCGCCTATGCAACTCCGAATCCGAATTGAATCGTTGAGATTTGCGACGGGAGATAGGGCCGGGCGAGAGACGAACGAAGGGCTGTAAGCAGATGCTCGAGTACCTTGCTTCGCCGCGCATTAGCATTTGATACACCTGGTAATGCCGAGCGAATAATCAGCCAATCTGGCCGCGAGGTTTACACTTCGCCGCCTGCAGTCTAATCAATAAGACGATTCTCTCGGAAGCATCCCGCGAGTCAGCCGTGTGCGAGAGCCGAGTTCGGGAATCGTTCATCGGGGACGCGTCCCAAAATCTAAGCTCCGAATAGTTCGCTACGGTAGAACGTAAGCCGAAGTAGATTGCTCTCAAACTTGTTCCCTTCGCATTAATACCTGGATAATTCGTTCCTATTGATGAGTTTAGTTATCGGCAACAGTTTAACAATACACTTTCTCGAGGATTACTTTCCCGATAAATTCGTCGATATAATTTTCAAACAGCCGACGAAGATCTGGAAGGATCGCGGGTCGGCCCTGCGACGCGACATGATGCGGAAGTAGATACGGTCCGCGTTTGATCGGTCGCTAGGCCGGCCGCCCGATATAAAATTTCCATTTGGGTTGGCGGCTCAATAGTGTGTTGATTATCGATCGTATGCGGCACACCGCGCGGTGGTTCAACCGCGCGGAGCAATACACCGGCCCGAATTAGTTTCCATGTTGACGCTGGTATAAGGATTTCGCTTTGAAAAACAACGGATCAAGTCCGCGCTAAATCCCTATTATCTATTACGTTAAGAAACGAAGCGTCTCTAACGATTCTATCTGCAAACTATACTGTGTAATACTTCTTACCAGTAGCACTATATATTAACGTCATAACAGCAACGTTTAATAGAATTTAGAACCGATGATATTTCACTAGAACTGCCGAAGGTGCCAATTTGACAATTGTTCTTGTTTAGAGTTAGTGAAGAGTTATTTTGGTATCGTTGTACCATTAGAATTATTTATATTATATTCACATATTTTCAATATTCCATGTTATATATTCTGTAAAAAAGAAAAAATTGAAATGATTAGCGTAGCCAAAATGACACTATGGCAGTGTTAATTAAAACGTTATTGGTACTTTATATGCCTCTTAAGCTGATAAAACGAAAAAAGACGGATATATTTTTAATAAACCTAAGACTTTATACCTCGTTATTATCATTACGTTGTGAACTTCTTCCTTATAGTTACTCCGTTGCTCGTACAGTCACCTCGGTTCCATCCTCACTCGATCGCGATATAGTTCTAGGTCGGATATAGCTCGCGTATACGAACCGGCGAGCGCTCCGCGGCATTAAAATTTCAGACATACGGTGTGCGCCGCACTTGTACGCCGGATGTATAAATAGCCGGGCGGTTCTATAAGAGGGAGCTCGTCGGGGCAGGGGGTAACGCCTCCGGCATTTTCAATGGACTCGTTAGAGACGGCCGCTTCGATCTCTCGTTACTCGCTGATAAGGGCTCGGCGCTCACAATCAGTTCCGCAACGCCTCGCCTCATCTCGCTCGCTATCCGCGAGCATCGGGAGTTCCACGGGAACAGATAGGGCACGCGGCGCGCGCGCTGCACCGTGTCCCCCCCACGGCGCGATGCAATTGGTCAATCGCTCGTGCAGAATGGCCGCTATATCTGCTCACGCTCCGCTACTTCTATCTGATATCGAGGCTCAACGTGACCCACCGTTTCGTGGGTTCGATATCGCGATCTCTTCCTCTTGCGTCGAATTATCGTATTATTATACCTCTTGCCTTATCTCAACGGGAATTGCTTTATTTCTTTCTCTTTTCTCTCCCTTTCCCCATTTTCTCTTTAAATTTTTTAAATTTATGTTTGGACGTTTTAAAAGAAGGGAATATAAATATTATTATTTGCATTATATTCACTGTATTGTATATATTCTACAAAAAGAAAAAAAAAATGGAAATGATTAACGGAGCCAAAATGACAAAATGAGGAATTGCGAATGCATCGTGCTGTTGTGTAATGGATGATATCAAAAGCGATAATAATCACGCTGGACATCGAGATCACGGTGCGGTGAGTTGTATAGTAAGCAAACCTCGACGGTAGCAACGACGATAGACAAGCTATTCGTTCGATTTGTTCGCCGGGTGAAGGACCCGATTTCTCCTCCTCTTCTCTCCCTCTTTTCACGCTCTTGTTTTCTCTCTCTCTCTTCCTCTTTCTTTCTCTACATTATCTCTTCGATGTACAACCAATCGTCTCGTCCTATCTCATCTCTGCACTCAGTCGTGTCAATTTCTGTTTCACTTTGTTCCTTATCTTCAATCTTTTCCTCTTCTCTTTTCCCTTCGTCCCACGTCTCCCTATAGATCCTTTCGTCTTCTCCACTTGACGTCTTCACAATCCTTGCCGCCACAGTTCATACACATCAAATGTCACTTGGTTTCTCAAATTGCAAGGTCCACCACGATTAACTTTCCGATTAGCGAAATTAGATCTCTGCTCCTTCCTTCTTTCTTCTCTCTCTTTTTTTCTCTCTCTTTTCTCCGTTTTTTTCTTGTCTCTATCAATTTTGCAAACGTTGTACAACAAACAATCCTGCATATATTTAAATCGCTATTAAATTCCCGTTAACGAGCGATGCGCCTGAGGATTTAATTTTGCTGTGGCCGTTCGACCCCGTTAAATACTGTCAATCTTTCATGATTTGGAATAGAGTCCCAATCGCGTCGTGCACAAATATGTGAAAACGCATTATATTCCCTGCAAGATATTGAACGCAATTTCTGAAGGCCTCGTCGCGCTGTACGATTTTTTGAACGCACGAATTTTCGTATTGATCGCATATGACTTTTGATTTCCCTGGAGTACTTACTTTTGGGAAATTTGCCGCTGATATTTCCGTTACTTTTCTCATTTGTCTTTACACGGATGCATTTTTTTCAGAATATGTTGTACATTATTCTTATTATTCTCTTTTGAAGAGTAGTAGTGAAAAGGAAATATTATTTAATGAAATTGAAATTCGCGATTTTCCTTTTCTGTTGATTTGTTATTATCACGCAAATTTTCCTCTTTTTTATATTCTTTCAAGAACAATGCAACTTACAAAGAAAAATATAATGGTGATTATATATACAAATTTTATATGGGGTGCAAAAAATAATGGATCAGCCAAATACCTCAAAAATAAGACTTGAGAAAAAAATGTTTCATACAAGAGTTATAAGGTTTTATCAAATGCTTCAAATTCAAATAGGTTATACCTATTTGACCTTGAATGTAGATATGAAGGAACTCTCAAACAACTTTAAAATTTTTAATGGAAATCTCCACTTCTTATTCAATACTTTTATAACTGACAGCTATCGAGATCTTTTCAAAATACTACAATAAACTTCTTTTGGTTACTTTTCAAGATATTGATAAAATTCAGATGTTGTCGCATCAGAATTACAAGGTTGTGACTTTGAAAGTTCTTTCATACGTGTGCTCAATGATTATTGCCGTTTGATGAAACTCTACAACTTTTGTATGAAACATTTTTTTTCTCAAATGTCTTGTTTTCGAGGTATTCGGCCGGTCCAATACTTTCTGCTTACCTTGTATTTAGAATTAACACGTATATAGTTGAAACTATTTATATAGTTTCAATAACTATAAAATAGCTCATTCAACTACGTACATTAATTCTGCATATAAAACTTATATAATTGTCGTCATCATATCTTTTCTTCTAAATGTGTATAGAGAGATCCTAAGCATCTGAGAACAACAGACTAAAGAGAAACAAGCGGAAAGAACGCGTGTGACTATCGTGTCCCGTGCTATCTCTTTCGTAAGACATTGATGTATACCTTTTAACTGGTCTCGAAGATTTCTTCGGGCCGTGTTACGCCGCGGAAGCACATAACGGTTCGAATATCGGGTCCACATATATGAACAGGCTGCGGTCCAGCTACGGTAGCATGTAAGTGGAATGTGCGCGTCCGAGAAGATATTTTATTATCGCCCCGTGGGTCTGGCGGACATTTAAACGTAAAACACTCGACCCTAAGAAGTTGTCACTCGCTAGATGATAATGGATATACGGATAGCTGAAAAAGGAATGGAAGTTATATTGTCCGTTCCACGTAAAGAAGTAACTCCATCATCGCCGATTTGGCAGTGATTAAACGATTTAGGCGAATGCACTCGTGCCTCGAGCATTTTTTTCAAGCGCGATCTCCTCCTTCTCCTCGGGAGGGCGGTGAATTTATTTGATTGCCGGTAATTCCGCTCCGCGTGCAAATAAACGGAGAGGTCGGATATCTCGTTAGGGCCGGGTCGAGCGAGTAGCAAACGGGATCGAGAGAATCTTCTTTGTGCTCGGCCACTCTCGGATGCATAACTAAAATCGTCAAGAGTTTATCGGCTGTCTTGTTAACTGACGGCCCGACGCGGCTCTGCGGATCGGAGGGGGACCGGCGTTCTTGGCTCCAAATGCAGCCGCTTAAAGTACCGTCCTTCTCTTGCCTCCTCCTCCTCCTCCTCCTTCTCCTTTAGTACCCTTTGACGTCGAGTGCCTTTATAACGTTCCTCGCATATTATTAGTCGCATTTGCATTCTGTGACTTTGTCTCGTACCTCATTTCCCCCCTCTCTCTCTCTCTCTCTCTCATTCTCTCTCTTTGTCTATCTGTCTCCCATTCTCCGCTGCATCGGAGAATCGTATCCCGATGAGAGAATCCTTTTACGCCAGTACGTCCCCCTTCTCTCCGCCGGGATCGATTTCGAATACGTGTCGCGCTGCTTTCGCGAATGTTGAAATTTGCAGCGAGCTGTAGGACACGGAGGTGGCGCCGGGACGTCCGCCTGCAGTTGCACAAGATCGTGTAATAACGGGCAATGATGCGCGCGCCTTCTTGTACGTTCGATCCGCGCGAGAAGATCGGTATCAAGTCGATAGCGTCGAGATGCAATACGCACGTGAGTTACGTAAGCCGGCTCGCATTCAAAGAAAACAGAGGCTACGATTCATGTACTCGATGTAGGAACCGCCCTGACAGTTCACGTGGAAGAAAGCGCGATATGAAACTGGGACAACGTCTGTAGATTTGCTCGTCTTTCTCTATTTTATATCATTTCGAATCTATCGTAAGACTCGTTCTCTGACACTAACAGCCGTATTAACAGATATTCGGAAAATATTTCCATCGCCATATTTTTGGCGCATTTCATATTCCACTTTATTCCATTAAATATTTCATTCTCGCGACTTTCATTTTTCATAACGTTAATAAATCTGAACACGAGCATTCTCTTCATCCCTCTGGCTACGTGAGGATTAACGAAGGCGCATAAAATCGATGCCATACGGAGGAACGTAACTCTCTCTCGTGGCATTGCGATCCGATGATGATGATCGGTGACAGGATAGTTATTACTATCATCGACACTATTTCTCATGCACGAGCTCCATATTTGTCCGCGACTCTCGATGGCGACTCTCGCGAGAAACAGCGAGCGAGAGGCTCACGAAGATGATATTACAGTAAAAGTTGCAATAATGACTTTGTTATTTAGGAATACGCAGGCGCTGAACATGCAGACGTATAATGGAAGTTATTAAATTTTTTCATTGGGACGTATTATACATTTTTAAAGCGATTAGTGAAAGTACGCATACATTATCAATTTTCACAATAATAACCACCCGTAGTATTACGTTTTATTCCATTTTTACGACAGAATATTAAATATTTTCATGTAATTCATATTATAATATTCTCTCCGGGTATATTGTCCCAGATACTTTTACCGTCACGTGATACGCTTCGATATGCGGGTAGGTCATTAAACGCACGATATTGCGCTCTCGAAGCGTACGGGCTCGAAGCGAAGAGCCGTGCGAACGTTTTCGCGAAACTGTTAAGCTCGCCAGACTATGCGCGATTCACGATGATTCGCATCCTTTGATTTCGTCAAAAAGAAAAATCTTTTGCTAGCAAATTGGCACGAATGGTAAACGACGAATGCAAACTCGACGAACATGTCCATTACTCGCAAATTCTCATACCGCTACCAAATAGCTAATTGCAAATTTTGTATTGCCTCGAAGCACGAATCGCGCATAGTTTGGCGCAAGCTTTATCGCGATTATCGTTCATAAAGGCCTTTGCACGTAAAAATTTTTCGTCGTAAACGTAAAGCCTTAAGCAAATCGACCAATCACAATCAAAATTGCGATTTACATTTTAAAACGCTCGACTGTGATTGATCGATATGATTACGACTAAGGCCGGATATACGATAAATATAGTAAGCCTTAACCGTAAGAAATTGACCAATCACAGTCGAGAAGAATAATCGACTATGGTCAATTTCTTACAATTTACTACACCTGCAGTAGATCTGGTTAAAATCGGTATTCATATCTGTTCTTATTTCAAAACCGTCTTAAGATGCTAATACGACTCTGTGATGTTAGGATATTTTAAGATTAACTCACTTAAGACTATTTTTAAATATAAAACCGGAATACCGACCTAAAATTTTTTTACGTGTGATAACCTTAAGCAAGCGAGTGTCGAGTGGGATCCCTCATGTTGCTAATTGGTGCAATTTGATATAAAATTTCTTGATTGGTTGGTTCAGTGGAAAAAATTCTGAGCATCGCTGTGAGTGGCCGTGGTGAAAAAAACCGGGACGTTTTCGCGAATGTCAAAGATCCGGAGAAAATCTACGCTGGGAATCTCGCGAGGGATTCCCCGACGAGGAGCCACGAAAATCACGCGCGTTTCTTTGGGAATTTTTGCATCTAAAATTACACCGCGCTTCGGATGACTCGCGAGAGCCGCTGGCAGCCGCATAAAATTTATTCGTATGCCGAAGTAATTTTGATTTTCCCGGCGAATCCCTACCGTCATTCTCTCGGTCGCGCATCACCGATAAAAGGCTTCCTTTGTTTAAACGTTTTAACGTACTCGTCACCGATATCGACGTACTCTCTCTCTCGTCGCAGATCGATTCGCACGCGAGGCTGTACGATGTCATTCATTTATTACAATTATTAATACATATATTACAATTTGTTTCATCAATTTCATATCAATTTCATCTTCGATCAGAATCACGCTCATCGACCCAACTCGAAAAAGCTTCGCGCCCTTCCTCCTCGTCACGCGATTCTCTCACATTCTCCGTTTCTCTCTATCCGCCACCGATATAACTTGCCCCTTTGTGCCGGCCCTGCGGCCCTCTCCTCATTTACACTTCCGTCCAGCCGAATTTCATCTACGGCTCCGCTCGTGGCGGGGCGGCAGCGGCCTTTAACGCGGACTGCAGAAAATTTCGGTCGCGCCGCGGTCGGTGGCCCAGTCGGCGCGTATTCACGCACGCGTGGGCACGTACACACCCGTACGTACACACATACACCGTGCCGGGTCTATCGCGCGCCCACACGCACGACGCGCCTCGCGTATCCGCGCACGTTCCCGCATATGTGCATCGCGCGCACACACACACACACACACACACACACACACACATACGTGTGCGCGGGGATAAGAGATCGACCGCGGCGGCAGTGCGATTCCAGCAGGAATTCCCGATGAGATGGGCGGAAAGTACAAAGCTCCAGGACGCACCGCTTCTCTCCGTCTCTCTTTCATGCGCGCCGCTTCCGGCCGAATTCGGGCAGCTTCGGATCGGCCTCGTGCGCGGCCGGCCGCCGGCCGGCCGGCTGGCCGGCCGGCGCGGCGCGGCGCGTACTCCGGCGCGGCTCGCCTCGACCGACGTAGCGCGGAACGGTTAGTAGCGGCGCGCGCCACCGCGGATCGGCGGAGTTTTGCGAGCTCGTGCGACCGCCGTTCGGCCAGTTCGTCGCCGGCGGTTCGCGAGAGGAGGCATCTTCCGCGGCGCATCGCACGAATCTCCGAATCTCGGTCGCCAACGGCGCGGCGTATCTCGCGCGTGATCCGCGACCGCATCGCACCGCACGCGGTTCCGTTCCACTCACCGATCTCATTGTCAGTTCGTTCGGACTTGCCTCGTTCTTCCCGCTCCCTCCCTGCCACGATTCTCTTTGCTTTCTCTCTCTCTCTCTGTCTGTATATTTCTGCACTTGTCTCTTCTACATTCTCCTCCGTCTCCGCAGTTTCTTCGAAACCGGCGAGCGCGCCTCGGAGCTGGGAACGTCGAGGGCCAGCTGTTTCACAAGTTCGTAAGTGTGCGGCGTGGCATCCGCCGGCCGGTATGTACACGTATGTATCGTATACACGCGTGTACGTGCGAACGCGAGGTATAACTCGCGTGTTTCGTTATAAGCGTCGCGCGAGATGCATAAAAATTGCAAGTGTGTGGTGACGTGTTAAAACGCGGCCATTTGCACTGGTCCGACCGCGAAAAAGAAACGGAKAGCGAGAAAAAGAAGAGAGAGAGAGAGGGGGAGAGAGGGAGGAGGATCCTCTTTCTACCAAGGTGCTCCTTTGCTCGACCGCGAATTTCGCGAACTCCGAAGGAGACGAGGGAGTGGCGAACCGCTTCCGAATCACGGCGATCAAGAATCGATCGTTTGGAGCAATTGTGTCGCGCGAGGGAGGAGATACGTTCCACGTATTCCTTTTCCTTCGCGAGAGACTTCTCGAGAGATCGCGCGACGGCAAATCCTTCTCTCTCTCTCTCTCTCTGTCTCCCTCGCAGGAGGGCGAGAGGCGCATCACTCGCGCGGCGGTGGCGGCGGCGGCGGCGGCGGGAGGGGGCGGCGAACAGAACGGCGGTTGCGGGGGCGCGGGCGCGAGAAGGCGATAGGAAGTCGCTGCCGAGACGGCGGCAGGGTAACGTCGTGTCGCTCGAATGTTCGAAGCTCCAAGTTCTCGAAAGTTTCGACTGTCACGCGGCGCGCTCTGCTTCTCTCTCTCTCTCTCTCTCCATCTATCTGTCTTTCCATCCCTTCCTCCTTTCTTCTATCCGACGGGCTTATTCGGGCGTACGCGACGAAAGCGAGCGATAGAAAAAAAAAAAGGGAGAAGACAAGGAGAACGCGCCGAGACGAGAATCGGCGAAGCGAACGCGCCTACGGCTCCTACTGAGTGACACTAAACAAGTGACGTCGATCGAGGCGAGATCGATCGACGAGAGGCCGAGAAGAGAGGACGAGAGGAACAGGAGGAGAGAGAGAAAGAAAGAGTGAAGAAGAAGGCGGAACACGGACACCCCGGTGCAGTGTGCGCCGCCCGGCATAACCTCGCGGATCGACGTGACGCGAGCACGTGCGCATCGGCCTCCAGGTAAGTGCTGTACTCGATATTGATTGCGCTTACCTTGCCAAGCTTGCAACGTGCCCTGCATTACGGCGACGACGATCGCGTCGCGACGCCGAGGACGTTATCGACGCGCCCACGTCGTCGCGCGCGACATATGGAGGGTATGTACGTGAAAAACGGCATGTACGTCGTCGATGGGCGACACCTTCCCTTCCTCGGCCGGAGTTGCATCATTCTTGCTCGGCAGGAGACTTCTCGAAGCGGAGCAACTCGATTTTATCTCCGCTTCTCGTTTTGTCGCGTTCATTGAGATCTTGGTAGCGGCGTGATCGCGACAACTCGGAGATTTTTATTAACGGCTTTGTAACGCGAACAATTATCTGTTTTGTCGAAAGAAAGAAGCACGAACGATTTCATTTCCGCGCGATCTTCTCGCATATGTCGTCGTATCCGCGTCGGCGAGAGACGAAGCTTCGTACGCGCGGTGACAATTGCCGTTGTTCAATAAATAAGGCGAACGAGCGAAGGTCGGGCTCTCTCTCTCGTCTGACGTCGCACGCGAGCGAACGATCTTTCTCTTTCCGGACCATGGACGTCTGTGGCTCGAAAACAGGACGATTACGTAGGATGGTTCCAGAAGGTTGCGACACAATCGCAGACGGTTACCGTTTTCGGCGAAAACTCTGGCAAAAGTTCACATCGCGTAGTGTCCGCGTGATCGTCTACATGTGAAGCGGAGTAGTGCGAAAGTAAAACGAAATTGAATAAAAGTCGAATACGTAATTGGCTCGCCAAGGAGCAGTTTGAATCGACGATATCAAGGCCGTTATGTCGAAGGTACTGTTATGATTAATCGGTTTAATTGGTTCGCTAAATATGGCACGAGATAGAGAAGGAGAATAATCTCTAAGGTCAAAGTTAATCGGATGTTCCTCACGAATCGAGAAACGATGTCTATATTTCGTGCACACGGAATAAACGATTTTGCTGAAATATCTAAAAATTTAGCTAGATCTGAACAGACCTGAAAATAATTTTGTTGGATCAAGATAATTATGTAGGAAATAGGCATGATGAGCAATGCTGCAAAAAGTTTTAGCAGCCAGCTTGAGCATCTTACGTAATTATTTTGATGGTCCAACAAAATTACTTTCAGATTTGTATCTACACGGAAAGAACGCGGTTTTTTGCTGAAAAATCTAAAATTTTAGATGGATACAAATGAAAAAAAATTATTTTGTTGAACTATCGAAATAATTATGTAGAACGCTCAAACCAATTGGCTAGAATATCAACATTTTTTGCAGTATCGCTCGTTATTTTTAAGATTCTAACAAAATTATTTTGATGCTCCAATAACATTATTATTTTCAAAATTATTTTAAATTTTTCAGCAAAATCGTCCGTGTACCTAAATTTTTAGATACTTTAGCAAAACTGTTCGTGTGTGTGTGTGTGTGTGTGTGTGTGCGCGCGCGTGCGCGCGCGCGCGCGCGCGTGTGTGTGTGTGTGGTGCGTAAAATGTGTGTGTGGTGCGTAAAATGTATGTGTGTATAAAACGCAGTACGCAATTAAACGGAACAGACTCAGAATCTTATCGCGAAGATAAGTACTGCCGGCAGGTGATATTTATTGTCCGTTGTGATTGGTACATCCCTAGTCGAGATAACGATTTTCCTCGAAATAAACAATAAATCGCCGCACGCGCGTCAGAGATAAGCGCGATTACCCGACGCATATATAATATCATTTGGTCCATTCGCTAACCGTAAGGTAGGACAAAGAGTAAGAGATAACTTGAGAATCGTAAAAAAAATTGGCTTCTGAAAAGTTATATAACTTTAATTATGTAACTTTAGACAACAAATCGCTTGGATATTCATCGCGGATTTTTCTTTTGTTGCTACCAATCCTTCTCTTTGCATCGCTTGGCAAAATCAAGATGAATATTGTAACGAGATGTCAATTGAAAGAATCTGGAATCGTTGCGTCTCTCATAATGAAAAAAAAATCCTTTCTCTTCTGTTGCACTACAATTCGTCGACAATCAAGCGCTAACGTAATTGTGAATTTAGAGCACTCGAGAGGATTAATGATCAGGAATAATGGCCGAATGTGTAATTTCCTCCAAGTTTGAGATCTTCAGAGGCACGTGCGCTTAATACACTCGCTTCCAGATTTACCGAGTCGGCACATCTCATCCCTTTGCTTCCTTCTCCTCCTCCTCCTCTTCCTCCTCCCTCTCCGGCTATCCGCTCGTTTATGTCTTAATGCGCGGGGTAGAGACGGCTGCTACGCTCGCATTGCCAAGTAATTAAGCCCGTAATTGCAACAAATAACCTCCACGCGCGCCCGCTCGCGCTAATTACGTGTACGGACCGCCTTTGTGCGGTCGGTTCCTCGAAGGAGATCCGGTGCCGGCGATGAAAACAGGTGCCGCGCCGATCTGTATAAGGCCAAAGTGCAGAGGCGGTGAGTTGCATCGGACCTTCGATGACGTCCTCGGTTCACCTCCCTCGGTGTCGCGCTCCCGAAACGAATGGCGCGAGTGCCGCCGGCACGAATCTCTCGTCGCCCGCGACATCCGCGAAATCGTAATTGCCGACGATTTTACGCGAGAAACTGGCCTTCGCGCGCGGCTTTCTTTCTTTATTTATTTATTCACTTTTTTATGCATAGCGTGCGACATTCGCGAATCAGTGGAGATGTCGCGCGATAAACTCGAGGGCGAAGATCATAATTTTGGATTCGAATTTGACTCAAGTCTGTATCAGACTAAAGATTGAGATTGAGATTGGATTGAAATTTAACCAATCAAAAGGAAAAAAATCAATCTCAAGTTTAGTAAACTTTGCTTTGATTGGTCAAAATCCAATCCAATCTCAATCCCAATCTCTAGTCTGATACGGGCTTCATATTGGAAGCTACTGTATATTTTGTCGAGTAGAATCTCGAAATCGTAAAAAATTAAAGTTAGAAAAAATTTTGTCCCACGAGCGCTGCCACGAATCTCCCGTCGCATGAAAAAATCTGCCACATTGGCGGCGGTTTTACACCATTGAAAAACTGCCCTTCGCGTGTAGCTTTCTTTAATTATAATTATAAATTATATATAATGTACGATGCTTTAACGATCAATCAATTCGACTGCTTTTTGAAATTTATCGTGAGGCCATTAAACATTAAGATTTATGACAATTTTAATTTCGTCTTTCTTTGTTACTTTCTCTCCAGAATGTTTGAAATCTCGTTACCTCACGATGTTACATTCTTACATGGAAAGAACGATTTTACTCAAGTATCTAAAAATTTAGCTAGATACACACCTAAAAATAATTTTGTTGGACCGTCAAAATAATTATGTAAGACATTCAAGCATGATGAGCAGTACTGCAAAAAGTTTAACGTTCTAGCAATTAGTGTCTTGAATGTCTTACATAATTATTTTGACGGTTCAACAAAATTATTTTCAGATTTGTATCTAGCTAAATTTTTAGATACTTCGGCAAAAATCGTTCGTTCCCGTGTTCTTTTTTTCCCCTTGTCTTTATTTTCACGTTATTTTGGTTTAAGTTTTAACTTTACATGTCCAGCGTCGAGATAATTAAGTATTTTGTTCGACGCAATTTTTTTTATTTGACTATTATATCGATTTTATTAATTATGTATTTCGAAATCTAATTCTAAGAAAGAGCTTTCTCTCTCGTAAGTATGTTTGGGTGCATCACGTTTGATTTAAATTCTTTATACGAAAAGTAACGTTGTTAATGACTTTAAATGACTAATTTCAATTTTGTTTCTCTCTCTCTCTCTCTCTCTCTCTCGCAGGAAAGCTGATCACATGTGGCATCGAAATTAGATTTCAGTCTGAAAACGACAGTAAATCATACGCCATTGCATGAATCGCAATTCCGTGCGTCTAATGGCATCAACGTTTTACGAGTTTCTCCGATTATATCACGTGGTTCCATCGCGAGATTCGATATCTCAACGCTTACACCAACGTCGTTTCCTCACTCGTTTCTGACTCCTTTTTCTTGTCAATCGCTTCGATCGTCCTATAAAAATCAGGGTGAATAATTAATATCTGTCATAAAAGTACGCGCAGAAACGTCATCTCAGAAATGTCGCTCGTAAGATATCGTTTTTATCCGGTCGATTCCAGACCGGCACGTCGATACTCTTTCTCGCCCGACTCCAGCATGGAATATCCTTATCTACGAGATGCTATCGAGACGTATTTATCACCAGAATGTTGGAGCACACTTCGGCGGATAGCCGATCGGTCGACCCGGCTGACGGCAGCCGGTGAGAGTCATATGGATTGGGAATTTGCCGGTTCGTGCGTGTCTCCTTCTCCCTTTCCCTTCTCCCCCCAATTGCTTTCTCTTTCCCTCTCTCTCTCTCTCGCTCTCTCTGCCGGGTACCGGCCTCCGCTTCACCGGCACCATCGGTCTGTGTTGGTGCGTGCTGATGTCAACGCCTGTTGGGTCGCCGTGCCCGACGCCGGTTTTATTTAATCACGCTGCTCTGCCCCGGCTGCCGGCAGGCCTGTTGCTAGGCACCCTCCTCTCTCCCCTTCCCCCTCCCCTCCCCAGTACGGCCGACGCGGGGCCCTCCGCGTGACGTGCCCCGCCCCTGTCTGTGCCACCCCACCAGAGCCTCCGCCGTGCGGCCTCACCGACGTCCGCTATCTCCTTCTCCTCTTCTTCCTTCTCCTCTCTCGACGTGCTCGTACACCGCTCCGTCGGCTCTCCTCTCCTTCTCCTGATCGGTCGTCTGCGAGCCTCTCTCTCTCTCTTTCTCTGCACATACGCACTCCTCTCTTTTTTCGCCGGTTCACCTTTCTGTCAATGTCCTTCTTCCTTTCTCTTATCTCTCGTATCCTCTGCCTTCTCCTCTCGTCTTCCTTCTCCTCCTCTTCCGCCACCTTCCGTCTCGCCCCGTCGTCGTCGGTTGATCCTCTTTTCTTTCCTCGCATCCGTTCTTCTCAGTTCGCGGCACTTTCTTTCTTCGTTCGTACACCTCTGCTCCGTCGCGGCCCGTCGCATTTTCTTCCATCTGCATGCCACGTTACAACACGCGGTATGCAGATCGCTCGAAACTCCATAGTTCTCCCTCCCTCTCGCGCTCGTTCGTCGACTATTTCGAGGATCCTCCGCGGAGAGGCACTCGCAAATCCGCCGAATTTTTCTGCCGCTCCGCGCCACTCCGCGCGGCTCGGTTTCGCGATAAGGCTGCGGCGATTCGGACAAAGAGTAACGCTGTGCCGACGAGAAGTTATTTTCGATGTACCCGGCTCTCGTGGCGATGCCTGTCGCCGTGTTCGTGCGCGCGCGCGTGCACGCGCGCGCGAGTGTGTCTCACTTTGAGATACACGAGGAGTGCGAAACGAGGACCGAGGTCGAGTGCATCGTCTGTGTGTTTCCGCCGCGCCAGACATGCGGGCCCACGTCGCCCGAACCCGAACAGATAGGCAGGTACGTCGGTAATGGGCACGTTCGATTCTCGACTTTCACGCGCCGAGTCTCGCCTTTCGACTCGAGACTCGTTTCGAGAGACTTCGACGCGCCGGAAAATTTGCGAGAGGATTTTGCGGAAGTGCCGGCTTCAATTCGTCGCTTTAATCTACATCTCGTTGACTCGAATGGGAATTGGGCGTCCGTCGCGGAATTATTCGCGAGATGCTTTTAATTGCTGCTGTTTACATCGCAAGAGAATTAATGTAAATTCCTTTGTGCCGAAATGATTTTAAATTAAAATATAGTTATACTTGCATTTAAATATGCAATTATATATTCTTGGTCCGATGAGTTAATTAAAGATGGTTAATTAATTTATATATTGAAATAGAAAAAGAGAGAGAGAAAAAGAAGAAATTTCTAGATTTTTGTAACTTTGAAAATAAAAAGTAGGTGACACATCTACTCGTGAAAACGTATTAAACAGTGCAGATCATTGCGTTTTAATCCTGATCACATGCATGATCTGTAATATCGGCAAAAATTCCAAATCATTAACTTTCTTGAATTTTTTCCTTTGAACGTTTGCATATTGCAATTGAGCAATATAATTAATAATATAATTGTAGTATCAAAATTTAAATTCGCTTGCATTTTGCAATTAAGTAAAATTGTATTATCATGTTGCTTAGCATTCCTCTTAAAAAAAATTTGCAAAAATTTTGAAAGCCTTTTTTATGCTGCATCTGAGAGAACCGAGTGTAAAAGTTTGTACAGTTTGAGAGTGTTTTATGTAATTATTCTGATGGTTTAACAAAATTATTTTCATATCTATATTTAGCTAAATTTTTATTGCAACAAAACCGTTCTTTTCGCGTGGTTCTCGCGATTTAAATGTCGTCGTGGCAATCCCGCTGGCGCCGAAGGGTCGCGGCTCGATGCGCGATAAAGCGCGTAAGTGTCTCTAAAATTACAAAGCTATTATACGGAAAGAACGATTTTGCTGAAGTACTTAAAAATTTAGATACAGATCTGAAAACAATTTTTGTTGAATCATCAAAATAATTACGTAGGACATTCAAGCGTGACGAGCAATGTTACAAAAAATTTTGACATTCTAGCAAGCAGTTTGATCGCGTTTTACATAATTATTTTCATAGTCCAACAACATTATTTTCTGTTATCTAGTTAGATTTTAAATACTTCAGCAAAACTGTTCTTT
The DNA here is from genome assembly GCA_037157785.1 of Cephalotes varians. Taxonomy (NCBI): domain Eukaryota; kingdom Metazoa; phylum Arthropoda; class Insecta; order Hymenoptera; family Formicidae; genus Cephalotes; species Cephalotes varians. The sequence goes on along the minus strand of JANQDE010000099.1, from coordinate 191,692 downwards.
CCATGGCACGCGCTGCGTATCGCCGATAAGCGTTTCCGTCTAAATCGGCGAATTCATCCGCTACTCCAATGCCCGTCTCCGCGAGTGACTCTTCCAGGAATGCGCCGCGGCTCGACTGGAATTCCTGATTCTTTCCCTTGGTCGAATCGCCACCATGGCGACCCGATCGATCCAGGCAATCAAATACGAAATGATTCTGTAAAATGATCGTGTGAGATAATTCGCATTCGAGACATTTCTTTATGAAAATTCAATTCCTATTTATTTTCGTGATCATTGGTTCGATCGCTTACGAGAAATTAATTCGAAAATGTTTTTCTACAAAATAAGAAGATATCACAAAAAGAATGATTTTGCTGAAGTAT
>JANQDE010000099.1:173903-188368 GCA_037157785.1 Cephalotes varians | reverse complement strand
GTGTTATAGCTCTCATTAGCCCTTCCACGATATTATAATTTTTGATATATCGAGAGCTCGGGATATTAACTATTAAACATACACGTAATTTTTTTGTTAGTTAATAAAATCTGAAAATAATTTTGTTTGGATCAGATAATTATGTATGATGATTTAAATTGGTTGCTAGAACGTTAAAATTTTTTGTTTTATCATCAACGTTTAAGCGTTTCTACATAATTATTTTGAGTAACAAAATTATTTTCAAATCTATATCTAGCTGAGTTTCTAGATATGCACTAACCACAAAACCGTCCTTCCCTGTGGAGATACATTGTCAATTAATTTAGAGTCAACGCAGCGAATTTTTTAAATTATTTTTTTGTTTATCAGCTGTTCATTATTTCTCTCATTTCCTGTTATTAATTAACTTATCACCGATTGTGAAAACCGCGAATATCCAGGAAATTTTTGCACGTATCCGCACGTACATCGCGGAAACTGAGCATGGCCGCGGCGTGCGATTGGAACTCGGACGGGAAACGTGCTCGTCTAATTGGAATGTCGTCGTGCTACCTGCCGCGCTTCTCTCGCGAACCGTACCGTACGGTGCGCGTCGTCGCGGCTGCGCTTCGGAGCATCGCGCTGCGCTGAACGGAATTCCTGCGCTAATACGTCATTGCGCGCGCACGTCGAGAAATGGATGTCGAGTGGTATATAAAGAGAGATAAAACCTAAGGTTCCACGTTCAGTGCCGTCGTTGCTTATAGTGGCTTTCTATTGATTTCAATTGAAGTTTATGTTTTTTTTTTTTACAAGAACAGCACGTTCGCGTGTAAAGGTGTAGAGATAATGTAAAAAATGCATAAAAAAGTATATGAGTATTAAGTACATTATTTATAAATTACATACGTGAGTTCTTGTTCGAGTGTCTCGCAAAAGAATTCACGAAATTTTCGATATTCCCGGCGGCATATTCGTACGTACGAGTACGATTGAGTGAAAGTAAGGCGGAAACTTGTCTTCTTTCCTTCTATCGCGATATGCACGCGTGCATGTATGTGCCATCGTGCAGACAAAAGCGAGCGGAAACGGTAGTATACGAGCGTTATTTAACGGTAATGGTCTGGCACGAAGAGAAAGATAATTGAGAGAGCGATATCGTTAAAATAATACGAGGAAGAAGAGAATTGCCATATTGTATATTATATCCAACGCAAGTTTATAAAAATAGGTTTCTATAGAGCCTTATTTTCTAAATACAGTAAAAACCATTTTGTGTTAAAAACAATTCTTGTTAAAATTTTTGTATTGAATTTTTAACATTACCGAATTAATGTAACATAATGTGATTGTCATTTGAATATTTTGTGTTAAATCAATATTTAACATTTCTTACTTATAAATTATGTTAAAATAACATAATTTTTAAGTAAGTGAACAAATAAAAATAATATAGCTTTAAAACATAAATTCTAAGATAAATGAATAAAAAATGAATGCACGTGTTATAAATTGTCTCCAAAATGTGTCAGTGTTATAATTTTCGTGTTAATTTTTACATAACGTTTATGCTACTTTCTAACATATTCATCTTGTGTTAAATTAATACAAAAATTTGGATAGACCGTTTGCGAGACGTTAAATTTAACAGAAATTTTTTAATTGTCTATCATAATTCACGTTGCGCTCTCGTCAGAGTCGTGTGTTTACAGTTACTCTTCTATCTCACGTTACGTTTTTGTCTGGCGAACGACAATTTTTATCTCGTGTTGTTTTGAATATTTTAGAAGGTGTATCTTTCTTCGTGACGTGTCACCTTGTAACGGAGAACGTCGGGCGCTCGAAGGGGAAGCGAAATCGCGCGTCTGAGCGTGCTCTCCCTCGTTGCTCCCTTGTCCGACGAACGAGGAATATAACCGAATTCCGTAGCTTGATTCCGCGCAGTCAGCGACGACTTATTGTCTTGGACGGAAGCTACCGATGCTTCGTTGGTACGCGAGTGAATCCTTCAACGATTCCGTTTCTCGCCATTCGACCGATCAAATTCTGATTGAATTACCGTTATTCGATTAAACTCGGTAAAAAATAAACTTTGAACGACGATCTCTTTGCGTCTGGATTCTTTCTCTTCTCGGATTTCTGTTCCAAATTTCTACGATCGCTTCTTATAACCGACGAGGCAGATTTCGAAGTCGGAGGTCCAGGTACGAAGTAATTTGCGGAGATAATTCCTACGTTACTTTTATCGTGTAAACAAATCGCGAAAATTATAACGAACGATTAAAGTTACTCTTCGGGACCGAAAGCGGGGGTAGACGCAGAAAAAGGGGGAGACGCGGACAATAGACGGAACGAAAGAAAGAGGATTCCTAAATCTCGATCTCCCGTCCCCACCCCCGCCCTCGACGTTGCCATCCCCCCTAGCCGGTTTGGCGTAGACGTCCTTGAAATTCGTGAGATCGGAGAACAATCGGCCATGGGCGTGCGTCCATCCGTCCGTTCGTTCGGTTCACTGGCGCCGCGACCGTGTCCTCCACTGTCGTTCCCCCTTCTCCCTCTTTCCATGTAGAGGAGAACGAACGGCACGGTTCGTTTAGGGGACCCCACCACGGCACCATTCGTGGATCTCGTTTGAAGCCTCCTCCGCAACTCCTCCGTCGCTTTCCTTCTGCGCTACCGTCGCCGGGCCTTCCCTGTCGGCCGTCAAGGGCAGTACGGTTCGGTGTCGGATAAACGGGGGTCAGGCACGTAGACCAAAAGTTTCAAGGGCAGACGGGAGCGAGAAAGAGGGGAGAGCCCCTCCGTCTGTCGCTGTCGCTGTCGCGTAAATTCACGCTGGCTCGTTGGTAACGCGCGTGCGAAATGACGCGTCCGTGCGCGTGCTGGATTAGAATTTTCACGTCGCGAATTCGTTGCCGAGTTCTCCCGGTGTTTCTCGTCCCAGTGCTCCTCGTTTTCGCCAATGGATATCTTCGATCTTCGGAAGCTTTACGTTTCTTTGCGCGTCGTCCAGTGTTGCGTGTGTTCCGTGCGGTGTTTCGTGAAACCTTGAGGTAGGTTCTGTCGAAGACCCGAGATTTTTTTCTCTCCGGAAAAATTATTTCTTCGAGAAAAAAAATCTTTATTTTTAACATAATGTATTAATCAATACGTAAGCCAAAGACGAGCATATAAAATTTTGGATTAATTTAATAAAAATATACATTTGATGTCAAGGACAATAATAATAGCGAGACAAGTCTCAACTTTACTTAGTCTTCTTCAGTCGCAATTACATAATACGTATTCTACGCAAAAGATGAAATAGACGAAAGACATTATAAAGTAAAATTATTTTACCGAGTCGTGATGACGATATCAGAAAATAAAACGTGGTTAATGAAATTAAAATTGATATAAATTAGATTCGTCAAATTAAAAAAATGACGTATGGAAGAATTTAAAAAAAATATACATACTCGGACAGATGTAAAAGTGTTTCGCGCGTATTTCGAGACGTTTTCCTAACGTTACATAAAACGATACTCGCTCATTATTGTAAGAGCAGAGCCATAAGGTCAGTTAGGTATTCCTTGGCAACCGGAGCAACTACGAAAGTAGAGTGGAGTAGTCGTGGAGAAGCATCCTAAGTGCTAGGACCGCTAGAAGAACGAAGGATTCCGAGTTCGAACCCCGATCGGCTCCGTTCATTTTTCCGTCGCTTGTGGACGTGTGTGACTTCTTGTGCAATCTTCTGATATTGAAATCGCGGACATTATCTGGTTGTGCGACTTCCACACGGAAAGAACGATTTTTGCCGAGGAATCGAAAATTTTTGGTGAATACAGATCTGAAAATAATTTTGTTGGACTATCAAAATAAATTTGTTGGAACTTTAAAAGTAATGAGCAATGCAAAAAATTTTGATATTCTAGCAACTAGTTTGAGCTAAAATTTTAGATCTTTCAGCAAAACCATTTCCGTGCACGAATCCCTCGTCGCCTCTTCTCGAAAATGGCCGTTTCGGAAGAACGTTTCTTCTCGAATGCGCGCGCGACGTTGTTGGGCGTTGTTCTATTTTCGCGGCGAAGAGGTCCGGAACTCGCGCCTACGCGCCCGCTAGTCCGTAGGTGGACAACTTATTTGTCCAGCATAACTCGTCGAGAATGCGGGAGATTGTGCGTTAGGCACTAAGGCGCATCGACTCAAGACTCGATTTTCCTATCGAAATATCTTCCCACACGGAAAGAACGATTTTGCTCAAATATCTCAGAATTGAGCTGAATATAGATCTGAAGATAATTTCATTGTACCATCAAAATAATTATGTAGGCACCTCAAAAAAGAATTTTGACATTCCAGCAGCTTGAGCTTCCTACGTAATCTGTATCTAATTAAATATTAAAATAAATATTAAAATTGAGTATCTAATTAAATTTTTAGATATTTCATTAACCGTTTTTTCCGCGCGGCATCATCATCTCTCCTCACATTTTCATGGATGATAAATTTGGGATGCAAAAATCGAGATCTCTTAAATTGCAGAAACATATTGCATGGAAATCAGTGGTCCTGTTAGAGTTCGCGATAATTTATGATGCGAGCGCAATTCAACTTTAAATTTTAAGGACGAGGGATTTCAATTTTTTTTTTTTACATTACGTCGTTAGTGTGATACCGAAACTTTATTACAGGGCTACAGAAACTTTGATATTCGAGAGGATTAACTAGCGTAGGCGGTTCTGCGGCGTTTTTAATTATAACATCGAGTTTAACCTGAAGTTAATTTGAGCGTTAAGCTGTCGCGTATGCGTCGGATCGGCGGCTCCACGCGCGGCAGGCGAGCTTTCACTCGTGCGGGATTTTCCTCGACGCATTCACGGATCTAAAGCCCGGCCTTTTTTTAAAGACTTTTTTCTCAGCATTATCGTTTTGTACACGTGCCTCTTAACGCGATCGCCTCGGATGCACATCCGCAAAACCCTCTTGGGATGCGCGCGAGATGCTGGGGAAAAACGACCGTTAATGAAGTGCAAACGCGCGATATCGTGATGTTCGTGGTGGCGAGATGCATTGTAAAAGGAAAGATGTAAAATTACGTCAGCAAAATGTGAAATTTATACGATCTTTAATAAAAATGTACATATATTTGAAAATGTAAAAACAAAATTAAATATATGTGCTTCTATTATGAATCTTACGTAAATTTTACATTGGTAATTTTACATTCTTATTTTACAGTGCATAGAAATAATTTGCATACAAGGAAAGAATAATTTTGTTGGACTCTCAATATTATTATGTAGGACGCTTATAAACTGATTGCTAGAATGTCAAAACTTTTTTATTATCATGCAGTTATCATCATTGTTTGGGCATTTTATTATTTTGATAATTATTTTCCAATAAAATTATTTTCTTCTCTGGCTAAAATTTTTGATATTTTAGCACAAAACCGTTCTTTCTGTGTAGAAATAAGTGAACGACGTGATACGATCCTTTCTCTTCTCTCTTTCTCGCGCTTTGTCGCTTGGTTTTTATTTGCGATATTTACATTTTTCCTTAATGATTTTAAGTGCAAAAATCTGTCATGTTTAGTATCGAAAAGTTAGGAACATCTCGCGACGAGAATTTAAAAAATGAAAAGAAGCAATAGAGAAATAATTGTATGTTTGGTGAAAAAAAAAATCAGCGATACCTATCGAGAGAAGTTTCGCAACACTATTTTCGAGACACCCCGTATATCGTTTCCTCAGGCAAACTATCGTTTCAAAATCGCTGCCTGAATTTGACTTTTGCGATCCTCTTTATCGAGTTTGCAGAGATTTCGCTGAAGGAATATATAGAAAGAAAGGGCGTAAAAAGGAAGGGAGAATTGCTTATTTTTAGACGTTGTTTCTTTCTTCTTGTACCATTCTCAAAATACATTTACAACCGACAATGCATATTCCCTTTTCTCAAAGATTGGGAAAAAAGATATTACTTGTGCACAGTAAAAACATTTTGTATATTTACGTTAAAATTAATCTTAGTTAAAATTTTTGTGTTGAATTTTAATATGTCCGAGTATTAAGTTAATATAAAGTGATTGTGTTTGAATATTTTGTGTTAAATTGATAACTATAAATAATTTATGAGTAAACAGATAACATAAAAATATTGTATTTTAAAATGTAAATTCTAAGAATGAATAAAATATACGTGTTAAATTTAAAATGATTAAATGCTAATTTAATACGTTATAAATATGAATTTTACTGAAAAATGTGCTTCCACAATTTATTTACAATTGTGTCAGTGTTACGTTTTTTGTGTTAATTTCCTGTACATTATTTGTGTCAGTGTTTTTTTTTTGTTACTTTGCAACATATTCTTGCGTTAAATTAACACAAAAATTTGAGTGTGGACATTTGAGACACGTGAAATGTGTTAAATTTAATACAAATTTTCCAATGTGTATAGTTCGATAATTAAAAAAAAAATCAAGAGTAATATCTCGATATTTTACATTCATATTCGCCTGAAGTGATTTATGTAATAACAAAAATTCATATTATTAAATTACATCTGAGAGATAAAAGAATATTAATTGTTAAATATTAATAAATATTAATTGTTAAAAATATTAATATTTAATACATTTTATTTACTTTTTCATTTAACGCCGAACATAATGAAAACCTGTATTCACGTCGCAAGATTTTCTCGGCCTCTTCTTTCATCTACGATTAAAATATTTATGCATTTTTTCGAACTCGACGCACAGTGATCTCCATAAAATTGCACTCGACAATCTCTGAATTATTAACAGGCTCAGCGCCGATCTCTCGAGCTCGATATCGTTTAATTGCGCGCGTGATACCATTTAATGATGCCGCAACTGCATTAGGTGCATGAAAAACTTAATGCGATGTTATCTGTGACTCGCGAAAGTTTCTTCATATCTCGTTCCCCCCGACGATCGGACAGATGCGTTTACAGCCGTCGCCGTTGCGGCGGCAAGTGCCCACCGGAAATTACACGTCTTACAGCTGCACGTTTATCAGATCGGACAGTCGGATTTACGGTATTTGCGAAAATCTGATTAATACATTCTGAATCATTCATTAATAATTGATGTCGAGATAGGGGAGTGATTCGCATAATACATTCGCCCGCCTCGCCGTTCTCGCGATTGTTCCCCGATTAAATTGCAAATGCGAGACAATATCCGAACATCGGAATAGCTTATTCGTTAAATGACTCGCTCGTACATGACACAACGTTCGTACTCCGGGCACAAGCTTGCAGATAAATTACGCGTTAATCGTCCGCTTCAAATAGCACTTAACATTTGTAGCAATTGCATTTAACCGTCGGCATCGCAACTGCGCTTAAGCGGCAATTGGCGCTTAAACTATCGATGTTTCGATGCGCGCGATTGTTAAAATTTATGAGCTCTCACGGTGTCGTTACCGTCGGATCATCTTCAAATTAATTCGGGAGGGGGAGGAGTTGAGATCACAAAGAATTTGAACATTTCGAGGCAGAGAGTATGAAATATTATTAATTCTTTGTAGTCAAAAATTACTTCTGACAAACGAGCGGAGGTCATAATTCGTCCTTTAATTTAATTTACTCGTTGTCAGTTCACTAACGTGAATCAAAGAATCTTTATTCGGAGAAATTTATGGAGCTCTCAAAAGTATAATTCGCTGATTATAATTCCGCATTAATTTCCACGCTTTGAGAATTATGCGATCGCATTATACGGTTGTCACCTTCAGACTAGTATTTCGCCGAAGGTTGATTTTCAAAAGGAAAAAAGAAAAACAGAGGAAATATTCATATTAGTATATTGCTTTTTCTGGTAAAAAAAAAGTTAATCCTGTTGCTGGTTATTCTTTTTCAAAGTTGCAAGAAATTCCAATTGGCTGCTATTCTTTTGTGTCACTTAATTGGGCATAAGATTCGTACCGTCATCTTTATACTACCCTTTCTTTGTAAAAAAGGTCGTCACAATTCAAAGTATTCAGCCAGAGATTTTATCCGCCTGCCAGAGACATTCGAATTCGTTCAAAAGGCCGAAAAGCTTTTGCTGAAAACCGGAAAGGTAGCAACTGTGATTGTATACCGAGTTTATCAAAAAGAACGATTTTGCTGAAGGATCTAAAATTTTACTGGATCCGAAAATAATTTTGTTGAGCCATCAAAATAATTTTATTGGAATTTTACAAATAATGAACAACGTTGCAAAAGATATTCTAGCAACTAGTTTGAGCATTCTACGTAATTATTTGGTTCAACAAAATGTTCTGATCTGTAAATTATTTTTCTGTCTTCGGTTAAAATTTTAGATCTTTCAGCAAAACCGTTCTTTCCATGTAGCTCCATATACAGAACTGTAAAGGTTCAAGCGCAGACGTATCGATTTGATTACAAATAACATCCTCACGCATTTTCGTCAATGATTTTCTCTGCAAAGCTATTTACGATGATCGGCGAAGTGCCTAATCGATCGTACATATCGAACAGGTCAGAAATGACAACTTCCCCGGTTTCTCGATTCTTGATTTGAGCGTGTACTCGCTCGCCACGTCAGTCCACGTCCTACCGGCCCGCATTGCGGTGACCTAAAAATAAGAAGGCGAAGTCACTCCGGTTGAGTTGATTTCCTGCCAATTTCGCGTGCGCACGAGGAGGGACGGCTGCGCCCATTCCCGAAGGAGCCAACGGTTATCTCTCGGCGCGATACGTCACTCGAGAGCGCTTGGCGTCGCTTTAATCAAAGCGCGAATTTTGGCAAGTAAAAAATATAAGGCAATAAGAACTTTTGTTCACTCGACGAGTCTCGCCGTCGCCGTAAAAGCTCCCGATGTCCAGCGATGTTCGTAATTAATCTTCCGTAAAATGAATAACTAAAAATATTTAATTATCAAGTCCGAGAAGTAATTAGAACGTGGAAGTCAGGAAAAAAAAACATTTATTTAAATACAGATATCTTTATTTATCTACACGGTTAAAGAACGGTTTTGCTGAAGTATCTAAAAATCGAGCTACATACAGATATGAAAATAATTTCACTTAGTACTATTAAAGTAATTATATAGGAAACTCGAGCATGAACAACGCATAAAATTTTTTCCTATACTGAGAAAAATAATTTGATTATATCAACAAGACATCCTTGGTAGAATGCATTTTGATGAAACCAAGCAGAATTATTGGTCACCATGATAATACTCGATATTTTATAATTAGAACGTTTGACTTATAATTATAAGGATTTAGTTAATATTTTTCAATTAAATCTATAAAACTTTTAGTTATATTCACTCGTTTTCCTTTCATGATATACTTCACTGACGTTACAGCAATTGTTTTGGTGAATTGAATGAAATCACATCGACCTCACTAACGTATGTATCATTCAATTTAGTTTTTTTTCCAGTCGATCATTTTTTTCCGCGATTGCTCCGTCAATGAGGTCGTCTACGTTCGTCGCTATTTTTAGCATCCGAATCGTTAAATCGCTACGAGATGAATCGTCGAGATGGATGCGCCTCGTCCAGACGTGCGTCATTAATACCACGTTGGGCTCTCGCGAGCTGCCATCGGCGAACGAGGCACAATTACCGAGTGAAGTGTTCCCTTCGAAGCTATCGTGGAACGTCGTGGACGACGCGACGTTATTGCTGCTGCACGTGGCAGGAGATGGCGCGATCTTCTTTTTTTTTTCCTCCCCGCGGATTCCTGACTCACCTACCGCGCTCTCGTGCAGCGGAAGTTCCTTAATGGCCGTTACACACATTTACTTCTACGTGATCCAACCGTCGTCGCGACTTCCGTTGCGGGCGACGAACGTGCCGATGCATCTTTCATCGCAGTGACCCTGTAGAGAGTCGTCGTTTCTATAAACGGGGGGGGGGGGGGGTTTCACAAATCCTTCGGGCTGAAAAAGAGGTGCAGTGGATTCGGATTTACATCTGGCTGCACTTTGTCCCGACTCGTCGTGAAAAAAAAGTCAATTTTTTTCGTGTGCATTAATAATTTATTCTGAAAATCGAAATTCGTGAGGTATTCCACCCACGAGCTGCGCTAAACGCTTTTTGCAATAAATGAATTTATTTATTAGAAATATAAAAAAATTCATGAAGATTTAGGGACCGATTCTGTAACTCTTAACAACAGTCGTTCATGTCACACATTGCAGCTTTTTTACCCTACATAATATCTGCGCAACGACATCAATGAAGATCGGAAAAAATGGTTTTGCTGAAGTATCTAAACTTTGCTAAATACAAATCTGAAAATAATTTTGTTGAACTGTCAAAATAATTATGTAGGACACTCAAACTGGTTGCTAGAATGTCGAAACTCTTCGCAGCATTGTCCATCATGAGATTCCTACATAATTATTTTGACAGTTCAACAAAATTATTTTCAGATCTGTATTTATATCTAAATTTTTAGATACTTCAGCAAAATCATTTTTATTCGTAATCCGTTTTTATTTCAAGATCGTCTTAAGCAATGTTTTGAGACGCTAATACAGCTGTGTGATTGGCGTTTATGACATCTTAAGATTGTACTTAACCCTTCCGATGTTTATGTCGAGTTTATACTCGTCGTGTAGTAAAAAAATTTGCATTTGCCATTAAAGTAAAATTTAGGTAAAACAAAAAACATTCGTAATTTTTACACATTTTAGAATACTTTAAGACATAAAAAAGAAAATCCAGAAAAAAACAAAGAAAAAAATTCATTTAAAATAAAAAGAAATGTACAGCGTGTAAAATGTGCAGTATACGCGTCGCAGCTTAAAAATAATTAAGCACACAAGTGCACGTTCTCAAAATGAAATAAAACACTTAAAGAGTTTAGACAGTCTTAAGTATAAGAACCGACTATATTTTTTATCGCAACTTTAATCTTTAGTCGCAAACAAACAATCGTGCATTTGTAAGCAGCGAATATTTTAATCAAGAAGAGATATCATAAAGTCTGCTTGTTCCCTTGTTTACGAACTGGACTTATTTTACTGAAGAGTAAAGTGATCGCTTCCAAGAAACACTGAAAGGCAGCTGCCTCCGAGAAACAGCAAGAATCGCACACTCCGCGTTACAACGTTCCTTGGAACGAGGCGATCTGAATATTTATTTTAATCCTCATGTGAACGGCCATCATGTATACGTTGGCCAGTACGGGCCGTGTATCGCTCCGAGAACGTAAAGTCGCGAGAAAAGAGTCCGCGGTCGGTTATCGAAACGCGTTTTTCGGGCTCCTTAACGGGCGGTAGAATGTCGTCTCGAGAGCTCGCACGAACGACGGCGCGCGATTAATAGGTGTATAAATGTCTGGCGATAACGGTATGCGGTAATTGCGATAAGCGGGTTTCCAGCCGTGCCCGCCGCATGATTTACTTGGTCATAACTGACGACCGGGAACGACGATCGGCGGGAAGGAGGGGCTTCTCCCTTTTCGATCGATTTTCTTCGAAAGCAATTACGCTCGCCGTTACAATTCGACATGAGCTGGCACGAAAATTAATCATGTGAACATTGCAGCTTCAGTTATCTACCGCGGCAAAGCGAGGCTATACGGATCAAAAGTAATTTTGTTGAACTATTTATTATTATATTATATCAAAATAATTATGTAGAACGCTCAAACTCTAGTTGCTAGAATATCAAAATTTTTTGCAGCACTGTACATTATTTTTAAGATTCCAACAAAAATATTTTGAGAGTCCAATAAAATTATTTTCAGATCTGTATATCCAGCAAAATTTTAAATCCTTCAGCAAAACTGTTCTTTCCGTGTACGCAAATCTGAAAATAATTTTGTTAGATCATCGAAATAATTATGTAGGATGATCAAGCTGGTGGAATGTCAAAACTTTTTGCAGCATTACTTTATTATGCTTGAGCCGCCCCACATTCATTAATTATTTTGATAGTCCAACGAAATTGTTTTCAGATCTGTATCTAAGTTTAGATACTTCAGCAAGAGATCGTTCTTTTGTTGTAGATTGAATTTATAACTACGTAATTCACGACGTAAATCTAGACGGATCGTAAAAGTTAAATTCAATCACCAACTTCTCTTATTTGATTTTTTTTTTTCAAGAAAATTGGAATTTTGTGATGGCGCGAGAAAAATTGGACAAATTTTTTTGCGAAACTGCATTTGCACGTGACGAGGAAAAGCTTTCACTGTCACTATCGCGGGATTAATAATACATCACAATTATCAAAGTATTAAGACGCACTCAGCGTTATCGATAATTTATGCTCGCCTCGAACTGCGAAATCATCTCTGCGATTTACTTATCGCAGAAAGAATTGAGTGCAGAAGAAAAGCGAGGAGAAAACATTTTTCCGAGATAATTCCGTGCAATCTACATTATTTACGAGCACGTGAATAATTCTAATGACTAACAGTGTTTCATGAATCATGAGAGATTATTCATCGTGAGAGAATGACTATCGAGTTTCTTCCCGGCGCCAAGAATACAAACGCGAGAGCTGCGCGTTCGGCAGTGTCAGCGACACGATAAGCAGCGTCTACGATTACAAAAGTAACTCCTTTTTGTTTTCCAAGAATGATAGATAATTCCGTGCTTCCATATTCCGCAAGAGCGACCCGCGAACGTTTCGATCTCGCGATACGCGTCTGCGAAGGCTTCGGCCTCATCTCTCGTTATCTCCGGTTATCTCCTCGGTAGAAACAGCTTTCGCGTTCGTCACGACAACTCGCATGAGTCGTGATTTTATCCCGTGACTATCTGAGGAACGTCATCTAGCTTGAAAATAAAAATAGCGTAAGTAGACGTGTAGTAGCGACAGACAGTTAGTAGCAGCGATCGCGCTCTGCCGCATTTTACACGCAGCGGACATTGAAAATTGTCTGTGTCAATGTCTGCGTTATCAGTCATTTCGTGTACAAATCGCTAAAATCGCTGAAGTGCCGCTGGCGTGCACCGCTTGCCCCTCCCCGCTTGCTTTCTGCTTCTGCATCATTCTCTGCCTGCGCTTCCGACGAGTAATTTTCCTTTAGGTATCTCAGAAATGGAAATGGATGTTTTCACGTATTTCGTAGTCATGTACATGTCGTATCCTCACTCCCATATTTTGCGAACGTAATACCTTCTTTATCGCTTGATGCATTTATAAGAAAGCTTTATTTTGAGACTTATTATAGATTGACAACGCGATCACCTATCATTGTCGCGACAATCTTTCGAGACCTAGTCCACATTCTGTAGACAAATTCTTTGCCATTCGAGAACAGTGTAATTTGATACAGATGTTTCCGTATCACGTCTTTGCGACGTGATGCTGTTGGTGCGGTCTTAAGTTTCCAGCTGTGTTTTTCTTATATAAGCAGGATGTTTACTATCTGGAAAAATCGGGAAAATCTGGAATTTTCAAGGATTTTCTTTTTTATCTTTGAAAATCAGGGGTTTTCATGGAACTTTATCGATACTCAAAGAAATTCTTCTCTTGGAAATTTTACTTTTAAATTTAAATTTTATCTCTTTTTGAAAACATTGCTTCTTTTTCATCATTTTTCATCATTTCTTGATAATGAAAAATGTCAACATCGCTTGCAATAAGTATGGTATACACATCCGCGTACATTTTCGTGTGCTCGCGAATTTTTATAAAAAAATCAGAGTGACGAGAATATCTCATTGATACTATATTGTAGTGTGAATCTTTCCTATATTATCTTATATCTCTTTTGCTGTTCCAATTGTAAAAAAGTCTCGTGAAATCCCTGTCTTTTACCAATTTACAATATGTAGTTTGTTTATGTTACTTGCACTCCAATTTATTTTGAAGTTGTATTAAAAAATTCTCTAAGCTTACCTGGAATTTTGAATAAAAATACCGGGAGTTCTTCAGGGAATTTATTTACAAGATTGCAAGTAAACATCCTGATAAAGCACTCGTATGCGAAATTTCCTTCCTTTCTTTTTTGCACTGTTTATTAGTCGGACCACATGTGTGTCACGGCAAAAGCATGCTTGTATCTAGGAAAGCGCGTTTCTGTGACGTGGCGAGTCGAACAACGCGATAAGTATAACACAACGTCGAACCATTGTGTCGTGAAAAAATCAGCTGATAGTATACATGTAGATATGTATGTATGTATGTGTATATGTACAAGAGGGGCGACTTGAGATATGCCGTGCGATATCGATAGACAGAAAGTACGCCATTTAAGTGGTTATCTGACTCGCTAGTTTCGCGCTTAATATCAACGAATCGTGACTTACGGTCTACGTGATTGCGGAAATTACTTAAACATTTACGGAAAAATGCATTGTCGGAGATACGTAGGAATTCACTGAGAGAAAAGTATTTAGTATTTGTGACTATAATCACATGGTAAAATAATTATAGTTAGGAGCATCATTTTTACAGTCATTACTTCTATAATGTTAGTAATAATAATTATATTAATAATTCTGCTAAAAAATATATATGATTGRCATGAAAGAAATRYATAGTTSYYCC
>JANQDE010000099.1:149749-173079 GCA_037157785.1 Cephalotes varians | reverse complement strand
CACGCACGCACGCACGCACGCACGCACGCACGCACGCACGCACGCACGCCCGCGCGCGCGCGCGCAACGAGTCACTGACGCCATGTAATTTTTGCGAATAGTTCCAGCACAATAATTTACACCTGCGAGCAGATAACGCGTCGATAACGCGTTTGACAAATGAGAAACGTCGCTGTTAACCGATATTTAAAACAACAAACGTAATTAGAAGTAATTATCGTTACCTACCCTAATTATCGTTACGTGAGATTTATTTATTAATCTAAATCGTTAAAATTGCTTCGAATATCGAAGTCACACGGAAACGGCAAGGGCAAACTGATTGCTAGAATGTCAAAACTTTTTTGTAGCATTGCTCATTATGGGCTTGAACGTCCTACGTAATAATTTTGATAGCCCAATAAAATTATTTTCGAATTTGTATCCAGCTAAATTTTTAGATTCTAGACTTCAGCAAAACCATTTTTTCTGTGTATCGAAAAGAAGTTGACCAAACTGTGTTATTCGGTAATCAAAATATACACCTGGTATCTTAAATCTGTAATAACTGATCGCATTATCGGCGAAGAATCTCGATTTGTTTGCTCTCGGGACTCGCAATTATACCGACTATCGACAATCCTTGTTCTTATCGCTGTAACACACCGGATATATCGTGCATCGCCGAATTGCGTGCCTCGTAATTCTACCGAGTTGCGTGATTCTTTTACATCCGGACCGGCAGTACAGATAACGTAATTTAATGAAATACAATTTATCAACGAATAACGAACGAATTCTCATAGAAGTATTTCCTTTACGGAAAGAACGGTTTTACTGAAGTATGTAAAAATTTAGATACACGGAAAGAACGATTTTGTTAAGAGATATAAAATCTTGCTGGATACAGATCTGAAAATAATAATAATAAAATAAATTTATCCATCAAAATAATTTTGTTGGAATCTTAAAAATAATGAGCAATTCTGCAAAAAAATTTTATATTCTAGCAACTAGTTCGAGTATTCTACATAATTATTTCGATAGTTCAATAAAATTACTTTTCTGACATTTTCAGCTAAAATCTTATCTTTCAGCAATTACGTCTTTCAGCAAAATCGTTTCTTTCCATGTAGATACAGATCTAGAAATAATTTTGTTTGACCATCAAAATGATTATAGTAGGAAACTTGAGCATGATGAGCAACATTGTAAAAAGTTTTGATATTCTAACAAGCAGCTTGAGCGTCCTACATAATTTTTTTTTTATCTAATAAAATTACTTTCAGATCTACATCTATAACTAAATAACTTTAGACACTTCAGTAAAACTGTTCTTTTCGTGTATTTTAGATAATAAATGTGGAAGAAAGAATAGCTACATTTTTTTGAAAAGAAAAAAAAAAAAACATTTTTTATCTTATTTTTTCGGCCTGTGTTTCGAGATTGCGATATTCCAACCAGAGCTAACGAATAAACATAGCTATTATTTTAGAAGCTACACGACAGTTGTTAGAAATGTCAAAATTTTTTGCGGCATTCCTCATTATGCTTGAGTCTTACATAATTATTTTGTTGAACAATATTTTCAAATCCGGCTAAAAATTGGTACAAAGTTATTATTATTATTATTATTACTATTTTTACTATTTTTAGATATTTTAGCAAAACCGGTTTTTTCGTGCACCTATTTATTGCTTTTTCCGATTGCGCGATTGGTCGATCGATAAACGCGGCATATTCTTCGGTAATAACATCTCATTTACATAATTATGTGACAAAGATATGTAAATTTTTCTACAAATTCTCTTCCAAATTGACGCCTCTTAGCATCGACAATTTATGGTTATTGCCGATGTTGTATGTCGCGATAAGCAAATCGACGACTACTGTAACTCGGAGGGAACTATTCCGAGTTATTTAATACCCCCTCTCCCCTCCTACTCTCCAATTAAATACATAAATCAAGAGATCGATTCTTGAGATACACAAGCGCTATATTCACCGTGAAATGTAACGCGACGCGTAGTGATTTATCGGTCAACGCCGGGGAAAGTGGGTCGTCGCGACCACTTCTTTTTTTCTTTCGCTTTTCTCAAGGTTGCCCCGTAATCGTTTCTCGCTGCCGATGTGTAAGAAATTGCGCGCCGGCAATAATCAGTTGATAACGGTTCTCTCGGTGAATTATCAATCGCGGCGTAAGGATAATTTATCGACGGGAGCGAATCGTGGAGAAAAGGAAAAGAAACGAAAGGAACGAGACACTGATATTTCTCTCGATAAGACGGACGCGAATGGCTCGCCGGCCGAAAGAGCCGCACCTTCGGTCGCGCGACTCGCGATCTTTCCGCGTCGCGATCGATTAGAATCCGATAATCCCGGTCGTAAATCGCGATCGGATAGCGCGCGGTGCGATTTATCGCGCGACGTTACGGGGAATCGAACGGATCGCGCGTCGGAAGAATTTCCGCGCGGTTCTTAACGGCGTAATCGCGCCTTAAAGACGCCGACGGCCCCGTCTCGCCTCATCGCTGTCGCGGCGGCCGCGCCGCGCGTTTTCATCCTCACGCGTTGTGCCACGCGGTTACGCAACGTGTCTTCTACTTGTACATGCGCGAGGAACATTACTTCGCTGCTTCGTCACTTGTGCCGCGTTCCATAAGTGATTGCAGCTGTAATTTAACTGCGAATAATTTAACGGCTATAATTTAATCGCTTCGGAACGCAACGTTCATTTATTTACGGCCAATTCAACTTACAAAACTACGTATCGCGCTTGTTCGTCCGTAGCCAATGCATCAGGCATCGTTTTTTTTTATTTTAGGAAGTTTCGTACTTTGCGAATATTTGCGGCATGTTTTACACGGAAAGAACGGTTTTGCTGAAAGCACTGAAAGATCTGAAATTTTAGCTGGATGCGGATCAGTAAAGTAATTTTGTTAAATTATCAGAATAATTGTGTAAAACGCTCAAACTAGAATAACAAGCTTGCCAGAATAACCAAATTTTTTGCAGCATGCTCATTATTTTTAAGATTCTAACAAAATTATTTTTAAAATTATCTAAATTATCTTAAATTATCTAAATTATCTTAAATTATCTAGCAAAATTTTAGATTCCTCGGCAAAATCGTTCTTTTCCTGCATTCGTAATCTTTCTAAACTCCAAATTGAATATTCGAATAATATTAAGACGTGTAAAAAAATCTCTGAGGAAACAATCGAGGGGGAGGAAGGAGAGAAGACTTTTTACGGCGAAGGGTGGTGATCGCGGATACCTATCTCGCGGATAAATCGCTGAAATCTCGTTACTTAGCCTCGACGCAACATCTGCCGCACGCGTCCCTCGCTTGATAAACGAGCGGAAGGTGAGCCGTGGAAGGACCCCCCCCCCCTTCGAGGGGGAGGGGGGTTCCCGGGTCCATTGTCGATCTTGCGGTACTTTCCAACGGATTCTCGCGATTCCCGTCGCCCCGTCTCGCTCCGCAGAAAAACGATGAATCGACGAGGCGTCGCGGAAATTTATCCGCGCATTTTTTGTTTCTTTCTTTCGCTGTACCTGCCTATCTCGCCGCAGGGGGAAGCGAGCGGCAGCTGTACACACGTTCTCCAACGGCGTAATGTCACGGAAAAAGCATCGCGATTCTCCTCCATGAATTATGCATTCGGTGTTCCATCCATTCCATACGATCGCGCGAATATACGTCGGGATCGTCGTTTCTGAACAGAAATCCGGAGGTGAAATCGCGAGGTGAATTTTTGGAAACGGTAAGCACGTTCGCGGGGTCTCAGGATCGGATTTTTTCGTTTGTATTGTGCGAATTGGGACTGTTCTCTAAACGGACGGTTGAGAGTTTTGAAACAGTGTTTTAAATTCGTGTTGGCGTTTCTTTCGTCGTATAGAATATAGTTTACTAGAAGGTTACACGCCACACACGACCAATGTCTGAAATCGATAGAAACCGTTTTGTCTTAAACGGCGTCCTTAAACTAACTCGGCAGGCAGTCAGTTTTGTTTCGAACTTCGCGAGAACAACATCGTGTTCAATACATCGGGATTAACACGAATAAGTCGGAGTATTCGCGAAGAAAGGTTCTTCAGGCACATTCCGAAATCGTTCGCATCTTTTCTCAGATCCTTCTTTAATCTCATAATTGGATAACTGTTCCGCATCGTGAAAGTGACAGACTCGTAAGTGGTGGATCTCGATTCCTTACCCCATACTTGAAATTCGTGATCCGCGTAAGCTAAAGATAGAAGACCCTGACAGAAATGTCTCTGATCATCTTAGAGATTGTGACCGTCCATTAGATACTGTGCACGAAAAGAACGATTTTGCTGAGAGATCTAAAATTATTTTCAGATCTGTATTCAGCAAAATTTTAGGTCCTTCAGCAAAATCGTTCTGTGTGGTTGGCAATTACACGAAGAGAATGGTTTTGCTGAAGTATTTAAAACTTTGGCTAAATACAGATCTGAATATAATTTTATTGGACCATCAAAATAATTATGTAGGACGCTCTAGCTGGTAGAATGTCAAAAATCTTCTTTTTGCCGTTGCTGCAAAAAGTTTGCTCGTCATGCTTGACGAACTCCTACATAATTATTTAAATGCCCAACAAAATTATTTTCAGGTCTGTATCTATCTAAATTTTTATATTTCAGCAAAGTTGTTCTTTCCGTGTATATTACGTGAAATACTCATTGTTGCGAATGTTCATAAAAATGAAGATCGAATCTTTGGAACAAGCCGAGGTCCACCCAGGATACACCTTGCCACTTTGGTCCTCTTGCCGGAAATTTCTTTCTGGAAACTGGAAAAAATCGATGATACATGCGCGCGTTATTTATACACTATCATTTCCTAAAAAAAGATCATCAAAGTTCAAGGCGATCAGCCGGAGTTTTTCCGTCCACGAGAGTCGGAAAATTCATTCAAAAAACCGGTGAAGAGGGGACAGTGATGGAGCCATTGTTGACTGATTGATTGATGTTCCGCATCGTTGAACAAAATGGAATTATTCTTGCAGAGAGAGCGTATGATGCGAGTGATAAAAGCAGAAGAAATAATTAAGTAAGAACATTGAGTGCTTTTTTGCTTTCCATTTGGTGACACAAGTCGACACGAGTATTATTCTGCTTTTGTTATTTATTGAATGAAGAAAGGACGACGTTGTATCGATTTGTGTCACTAAATGGATCAATTATAAAGACGCATTGTAGAATTAGTCGAATGATTATCCTATTGCGAATCACTGTGGTCGCATGCGAATGCACGAATCGTAACGCTCGCATCATTCGTTTTTGAAACTCCGTATACAAAAGATTCTCGGTGTTGCCGCAGAGTAGCATGTATTGTGTATCGCTGCGAGAACAATTTCTGAGATAATCTCGAGTCCCACGTTATTCCAGGTTTTTGTTACAGCCCCGCCGATAAGACACACAGTGAGTAACGATTTGGTAACTTTAACGTGCGTGCGATTATCATTTGGTAAGAGAATCGATGTGATCATCCAAGGTCAAAGGAAACTCAACGGAATCGCTTGACGCATCGCTCTCCTCCTTCGCAGCTTTGATCCACGTACGATGGATTAGCGAAGACCCTCGACTGGATTTGCTGCCGTCACAACCACCAACGTCACCGACACTTCTCCTTTCATACGTATCGTTCGCGACACGCGTTACTCGGGTACTTTAGGCTGTGCCAATTTAAAAGTCAGTCAGGTACCTGAAGTAGCGCGCGCTGCGGAGAAACGAACCGCGCCTTTTCGAGGGGACTGGAAAAAGAGGACAAGGCTGTGCGCGTGTGTGTGTGTGTGTGCGTGCATGTCCGTATGTGAGAGAGAGAGAGAGAGAGAGGGGCAAGAGAGGGGAGGAAGAGAAAGAAGAACGGAATCGGGAAAGAAGAGTGTGTGGAGGCTGCTGCATGTTAATTGTACTTCATCAGGTGCTCTGGTGGATTCGATACCCGGCACCTGTTGGAGCGCAATTCATATGACTGTGCCTTGCTGCCTTATTATTCCCCCGCAAGCGAGACGACGCGATTTCCGGCCGCGGGAAACCGTCTCCGTGAGAAAACGTTTCTCGAGCGAGGACGAGCAGGGCGCCTCTGTTACCAACGCGTGTAATTTAAACCATGCGGAGATCTCGTTCCTTGTCCTTGTAGCTGCGTGCGAGAAACTGTACATGCGAGACTTACGAAATGTAAAGACATTTGTATGACATTTAAGTACACGATTAATTTTGTTCAACATTTAAGATTTCGAAATTTTTTGAATTCAGAATCACTCAAGCTTCTGCGAAATAATCAAATTTATCCGAGAATGTAATCGATTTTCAGAAAAATCTTGGAACGACATTCCTTTTGCGACTTTCGAATGTCGAAATTGTGCAAGTAAAGTATAATTTACGGTATAATTTACGGTATAGCAAGTAAAAATATATATCAAAATCAAGCAAAAATTGAATAAGAATTATATAAATTGACCCTTCATGTAAATTGAATAAGAATTTTGTATATAATTGTTTCGACAATTTTAATGATTTGATAAGGAAGTTAAGAATGTATTGGCTATGCGATCTCAACAAAAAAATGATGTATATTGAGAATACAACACTTTTTGTAGCATGTAATTGAATTTTATAAAATTATTATTGATTTTAATTGCATATAAATTACATATAAATTAAACTAATGAAATGTTTTTGATAACCATTAATAGGATTTTACATACTCTTCATGATATTCTTAATCTTGTCATTAAAAATATCGTGACTGTACGTGACTATACGTTTTTTGCTTGAACGTGAAATTCTAACTAATTCTTGAAAAGAAAAATATTTACTATTGATCAATTATAATTTAGGATAAAAATTATAAAACGTAAAAAAATTTTGTTGCAATGGCAAAATTTCGAACAGTAACAGAAGTTGATAACTGAGATTATATTACAACTGCTTAGTTTTTATCAATCAATATTTTTATAATAAATATGTTTTTTTTTCTAAATTGTTTTTAAGATCTGGTGAGCAATTTAAAAAAGTTTAAAAAATCAGTCATCATTTTTTAAATTACTCTTCTAGTTTTCTATAATTTTCTTTAAGCTTCATATTATGAATTTTCATAAGAAATCATATTCGTTCTTTGTAGCTGAATTATCTATGCTGTATATTAACGTTGTACTGGAAATTAAATATTGGAAATTTGGCGAAAGCGAGAAAGGAAAGTTTAATCAAGTGCAACAATAAAGAGCAGATCTAGTAACTCATAATTACAATTTTATATAAAAAGAAAGAGAAAAGCTTGAAAATCGTTTTGAAACTGAACATATATATTCATAAATTCCTAAAAAAAAATCTATCTTCTAAGTAAATTTCATTAACTTGTTGACATTTTTTATTTATAGCCCATACAACTTTAACCCCAGAATTACACGAATGGATTTATGAATAATCTCAAGTCATTGGCATTCCTCGAAATTTCTTCTCATTTAAATACTTATTATTTTCCAATTTAGCAAACCGCGACTCGAACTTTGATCTTGTAACAATAATTCTACAAAAATCCATCAAGAAACGTATGTCTCTTTTAACAGAGTCATGTGTTCGGCTGAATATAAGAAGGCGCTTAGTCCACGTGTACAAAAAAAAATCTAAATTTACGTGTAAAGAGATATTTGATGAGAATGTACTTATGCGTACGTCATGCGAGCTAACAATCTCATTCCTCGTGGCTTTTCCAATGTATCCGCCTTCCGGAACAGCTCGGACGCCGCAACGACGTTTAATAAAGTAAATAAAATTAGCGGACGTTGCTTCGTCCGCTACGGAATGTTGTTGACCGCGCGCGCGCGCGCGCGTACGTTGTATTTGCAGTCGCCGTGAAGAAGAGAGTCGCGTATCTCATCGTTTAACTGATGGGATAATGACGTTACGTAGGGTCGCGTGGCAGGGTGGAGAGAACGGACGACGGGGACGAAGCGAGGGAGGAGATATAACGCAATTAGTCAACTCCGTGCACGCGTCGTCCCGGCGGAGGAATCCGCGAGCGGCAAGGAGCGATTGCAAGGGTTCCAGCGACATTCGTCGGATTCCCTCTACCTCGAATCAATTAATTAACAATAATCGACCACGCGCGGCCGTTCAGTCGATCACTGACGTTTACGCTTCGTGCGCCCGTACGTAAAAATTGCCCCATACAGCCGGAACAACATATGACTTGGCTGGAAGTTCCAGTTACGTCATTAATTGCAATTCGCCTCCGAGCGTAAAATCGGAATTCTCCGCGGAATAATCATCGCATTTATATCGACTCGATCGTGCGGGACGTTGAGCCTCGGTGTTTCGGTTTGCGGCAAACGCATCCGGATCGTAAAACACGCGAACGAAATTATTAATCAAGGAACCTTGGCGTAAGCCTACGATATATTCAATCGGCAATACGTTATATCCGTTCGCCGGATATCTGGCTGGGAGCCCTTAGAGACTCTGTACCAGAGTCTGAACACGAGCGATTGTGGCAAAATGCTAGAGAAAGAAAGATATATATATTATCTCCGTCTATTCATTCTAATCTTAATGTAATGTGTATATTCGTATATTTTTTTATTTAAGTGGAAGCTGTTGGCAGCGTCAAAAATATTAATATTGAAAATAAAAACATTAATTAAATATTTATAGTAAAAATGGGTGGCTGTGCTGCTTCATATTGTAATAATTCAGCTACCAAAGGATATACGATGAAAAGATTTCCTAGAAATCCTGAACGACAAGCTATAGGTAAAAAATGTTAACCGAGAAGATTGAGTACCAACAAACAATTCACTTTTTTGCGAAGTTAATACGATAATTTGAATTTTTTACAATAGGATAAATGAAATATTAATGTAATTTTAATATTAATGTAATTAAAATTAAATGTGATATTTTAGAGCCATAATCTGTTAACAAAAATAATTGCTAGATTTGTTGTATTGGGGTTAAGAATTTATAATAAAAGAAAAAGTATTTTATTATTTCAAAGATATGATAGTAAAGTCTATGTATATTCGTTAAAAATACAAAAATATTCTAAAAAGTTTACGTATACATTTCTCCTATCTGAATTTATAAGGTTATCGAAGTTTGAATTGGAGCGGAAGTTGCCACAAACAACGGACCAATCAAAAGTTTTCTCTCTCGTGTCCAGATTCTGATATAGGGCCTCTAGCCCTAGCGTGCATTACACGCTACGACGCTCATTACCGCGCTTTTTGTTATTCCTGCGAGAAACGCGTCCATCCGCGCGCGTGTACTGTCATAAATTTCCACTCACGTGCCCCCTTGACGTGCGAGATGATCGACTTGCCCCCACGATTGCCCCCACGTACCTTGGAAAAAAAAACCGCGCGCAAAATCGAATTACATGTACCGCGAGGTGTAATACGGTTCAGCAAATTGCTACCGCTCGACGCGAAAGAATCTTGGAAATTAATACCAGATCCATGTAATTACCAGTTTAATATCGCTTGTAATTTCAGTTTATTTGACCACGCCCCGATATAATTGCGCCGTGCAGAGAAAATAAAATACCACACGAGCTAGCCGTCATTTATTCGGTGGAACGCGAATAAAAAAGAAGAAAAAAATTAAGAAAGATCAAAGGTGGTAAAAGACGATAAGATGTTGTATGGATAAATTTCTTTTATAATCCGAAATTTGCAGAGAGAGATACTTCTTATTTTTAAGAAATATTCCAAGGAAGAATTTTCGTATCCATCGCCGGTCTCGTCAACATGTCGACAACTGACAAGTTGATTTCGGCATTGAGAGCTTAATCAATTTAGTGTATTATCTAACGTTTGTTTTTTTTTAATATTTTAATACAATTTATATTGTTTCTTTAGCGTCTCTCTCTTAATAAAATCATCCTTATACTTGTTTCCAACGACATATAGATTAACTTTAATCTAATCTAGTTCTTAGGAAAAGATCAAGAGTAAGTTGAATCGAGATTAAAATTAATCTATTGAAAACGAGCTTAAATCAGATAAATAAAATTATCATCCACAAATGAACGACGAGGTCTTTGCGAAAAGTTGCGCGTCCCAGAAGACATGACAGTCAGTATGTTAAAGGAAAAATTCTATTACCCGATTCCAACGTAGATTAACTTTAATCTCGATTCAACTCGTTACTTTTACGCCTCATTACTTTCTCTAGTTCTAAGAAATTAAAAAACGATAAAGAATAAGTTGAACCGAGATTAAAGTTAATCTGTTGATGGAACTGGACATCCAAAATACGAAACCTATTTTCATTTTATCCGTTTTACTCATTGTCAGACGATTCAAGGACCACGTTATCGTTATATTATCGTTACGCTAATTGCAATCGGTAGTTCTCATGTGGCGTACACGGCGCGTGTACGCCACAGGAGTTCGATCATGGTTTTTTCCCTCTTTTTTTCGGAGATACGCTCGAAAGCGGCTACGCGCTTTGCCTGCATATGCATGAGGAAAAGAGTAAGGAGGAAGAGATTGATTGATTCGCTCTCACGGTAGCGATTCACTGCAAAACGGATCCTCTTTTTAAATTAAATAGAAATGTGAACATTTGTGTGTGTGTGTGTTTCAATATTGAAAACTTATATTATTATATTTATATATTTTGTATAAAAAAATAGAATATTAAAATGATGTAAATACGGCGTATATTAGGGAATTATAACGAGAAAGTTATTTCTGAATAAATTCTATCTCAAGTTAATAAATATTCTATAAAGCTCATTTCATATGATGTAATTCGCGACAGAATTCGAGACAAAATTCTATTTACAATTTTATAAAATTATAAATAAAATCATGTGTCGTGTATCATAGATAAGGACAAATTCTTGTATGAACTATAATTTGAATTACAATTATGTATACAACATAAAGCAATAATAAAAAAATACAACATCTATAACTTCGTAAAAATCCAACGATAAAAAAATAGATCTAAATATGCACACGCACGCGCTTGTACAACCGAACTTCACAATTCACATATGTTTGTAAGTTAGATTATATATTTACATGTGAGTCTGTTTGCTCATTCGATTTGGGCAACTATATCATAGTAACCAGTGCTTAGAATGTTTTTTCACTAAACCCAGGCACAATTAACCAGTCACGGATTTCTATGAACTGCACATATTTGATTCGTTTTCTATTTATAAAAATAGAGCATTATTTCAGACGCTAGTCCAAAATAGGGACACAAGATGTCTTTTAGGTCTTCCGGTATTCATAGTCGGTTCTTATATTTAAGACGGTCTTAAAATGTTATGAGCCAATAGAACCGTATTAATATCTTAAGATATTACTTAAGACGGTTTTGGAATAAAAACTGACTACGAATATCGGATCTTAGATCTCGTTCTTTATATGACTTTATATATATATATATATAAGACGTCTTATAATATAATGTCTAAATGACATCTTTTAGATGTCTTATGTCCTGATTTTGGACATGCTGTCTGGAATGGTATAATTCTGAGTGTTCAAATATTTTCTGTATTACACGATACATAAAGTCAAAGAATTCTGTCGTGGATTATAGATCGATTATAGATCGTGTAAAGTGAACTTTAAACGAACATTTCATTCTTAATTGATATGCAGAAAGCTTAGTTCTCTACATGATTCAGATTTGAACATTCTTAGCGTGGCACCAATTTTGAAATATCTTCCTAGAAATCTAAGTCTGTAAATCGATTTCTTGTCTAATTTTACACATTTTCAATAATGGCAAAATACTACCTGATTTTTTTTAATTGATGAGAGTCTGGCTGCAAAGTCAAACTTACGTGGAAATCCTTTGATAATTTTTCGCCGATAATTTTGTACTGCTCATCAAGTAGGCTCCTCGCTAGATGAAAACTAGATTAAGACAAATAAAAGATTAACATTAAAGAACTTTTTATATTTTTGTCACGCTAAATAGAGAAAGAATGAATTCCTGTCGAAGCTTATGAGATTCTCTAGTTAAGATTCTCTTTCTCTCTCTCTCTCTCTTTGTCTCTCTATCTAAGCTCAATTCCTTTTTTGGATTACGATTTAAAAGTGGCTTTCTTGGACATGTCCGACATGGTCGACGTGACCGATGGATATGTATCGTTCGTGAAGAGGTCTATTCGAGGTAAAAGTTTTGCAATTCTAATCGCGCCGAAGACTATATCAGTGTGATATTGTATTCTGCGAAAATACGTCATGCTTATCAGTGAGTTTCCAAGTGTCGTCTCCTGTTGAATTAAGCTGTTCGTAACGAATCAAAAAATTGGCCAATTTTAGGATTTTTCCTCTTTTTAAATTAAATAGAAATGTGAATATTTGTGTGTTTTAATATTGAAAATTTATATTATTATATTCATATATTTTGTATAAAAAAATTGAATATTAAAATGATGTAAAATGAAAAAATTCAGATTATATAGTAATTTCAATTTCAACTTTAAATAACAATTTGAAAAAAATCAAATTGTTTCCTTAGTTTTTTTTGTACTTATTTTTTCAAATACAAAAATTTATCGAAATAACAAAATGGTATACTTTCACAAATGCTCTGCCGTGAGATTGAAATTTAATGAAAAAAATCGCCATTATTTTGTTGATAAAAAAACTAGATATTCTATTAAAAAACTGCTATACCCATGATCAGATAAATAATCTCTTCGAAAATATGTAAATCCGAGACATTCATGAAAAATGTTACTTTGTTAATAAATAAATAAATACAGAGAAATTATGGAAGGAAAAGGATATGGGAAAAATTGTATGGAAAGCAAGCAATACAGATACAAATTATAGTCTATACAGATCAATATGAGCTATTAATAGTCAATATATGGACACACACAAAATAAGAAAACATCGAAATTAATATCAGTATTTTACTACAAATATCATTTCATACTGTCCCTTGAAATGTAACATCGTACAATCTGCATTTATTGACTCCTATTAATCTGTATATCCTCGTTTTGCTTTTTTTTTTAAACATTTCAATCTTCATTTTATTTGACGCTGCAAGTTGCCGCATGCAAAACATAGATCTGTTCTCGTAGTTTTTCTACAGTATGTTTTTCAACAGAAATGACAACATGTTGAGTATAAATGACAGGTTCTTGTTACACTTTATTGCATGACAATGACAACAGTGATTATAAAAGTGTATATACGTTACATCCACATTTTTATGTACAATCAAATATATAATGTTCTATGTATTTCTTAACCCCCGATCGTCGGTCTCGATTATTATCTGTCGCGCGTACCGATCTCGCTTTCGTGTGCAAAGATTCGCAAAGATCACAGCGCAATAAAAATATCGAGTAGAAAAATATATCGAATGTAACGACAACGAGTCAAGGGGTTAAGAAACATCAATATAAACGCCTCTCAAATCACGGAGATCGAAAGACCCGCGTCTCGACGAAATCTCGATTATGGCGGAACCCTTAAGTTCCGCTGGCTTCTTAGTTCAATTTCTAGAATTAATTTTATTATTAATATTCGTGGAGATCACCGACAGGCAAACGTGATCTGTTAATCGCAACGATGGAAACTAACGAATCGATTGAAATCACGTGAGTTTCAATCTCCGTGAAACGATACGCACGTCCAGCGCTCGTGAGATGCACTCGGGGGAGAAAATGCACTTTGCTTCGCCCACGAGTTTCGCGGGTATTCTCGACGATAGTTCGATACCGCACGCGCGAGGACAGAGTTGAGCAAGTTTGCGGGTCGAGCTTCTGTCCGTATTGCCTGCGGTGGCGATGTTCGTTTGCCGAAACGATCGGTACGGACTGGAGAGCTCGACGTAGCGAATTGAAGTACACTGCAAGGAGTATAATGAGAGTTCCGGCAATTGGAAAATATAATATTAATTAAAATCAAGAGCGGCTCGTGACAAGAGGGTTAGCGTTCGCGCGATAGAGAGCATTAGAATAACAGCGTAAAATAAAAATTGATACTGGTTTCATCCAGGCTTGAATGAGAAAATACTCGAAAGCAAAAGTATCGAATTTCGTAAAAAGTCTCGTATTTTATTTTTGTTATTCTGGATTCTAAAAAAAGTGTTAAAAGCTATTAAAAAATTCAATACAGAGATCGCGCTGCGAAGCTCTGAATAATAAATAACAGTTTTAATTATTAAAAAAAAGATCTATTTTCTTTCGATGTAGCTTAATCCTTAGCTGGCACACTTCGGGCGCCACCCGTAGCTGGCACACTGGGGCGATTTTGATCAAATCATCTGTTCTGAATAAACTATTTGGTTTTTTAAGTTGGAAAAAATCACAGTTGGTCTTTGACTATCATTTTATAAGATAGTATATGTGGCTTGCGAAAAATTTTCGATTTTATTTGTTAAAAAAAAATATAATTTGGAACAAAAATCCTTAAAAATTGGAAAAGGTCTTGACGCAAACGACCCCAGTGTGCCAGCTAAGGGTTAAATTAAAAATTTCTCGATAATCTAATCAATGTCTCGCGACAGTTCTTCAAGATGCTCGAAAGCTATTTATCTGGATTTTTTCCAATTGCTGAAACGACATTTTGAAAGGATTCTTCTGCAGCTGGTACTGCTGTATCCAGACGCACGCGACACATTTAAATTGAACTCGTGCACGACCTTGACTCCTTTTGAGTTATTTTCATATTGCTCGATCGAGGCCGGTGGACCTCTGCATCGTTGGCAAATCTCTCTCACTCTCTTTCTCTCTTTCTCGCTCGCTCTCTCTGTTCTGCAGCCAGGCATGCATCTAGACCGATCAATAACGTATCTTTCGTGCCTACGTCTTGCGGCCGTGGTGCAGTATAATCGAAGGTATTTTAACGGTAAAATTATTCCGCAGCTCCGGCATACGAATATTAACAGAGAAACAGCTCTTTCTCTTTCTCTTTCTCTCTCTCTTTCTTGTCTCTATCAATTTAATATCAGTTATAATAGCGAACGATTAACTAAATTGCTCTCCAGATTAGAATATGGATAGATACGATTTTGAGGTCATACAATCAGCAAGAGATTTGATATTGACCAACGAACACACGAGAATCGTATGCCATGTCGAGAAATTAAAACTAAAATTTGACGGCGAATGATTTCGCCCGTTATTCCAAAATAGAATCGATACATTTTTATATGGTACGCGAATGCGCGTGCGTACTTTTTTTTACTCGAAGCTCGGATATTTCTGCCGGTGACTGTCACGCGTTATTGCAACTTAAAAAAAAAAAAAGACACCAAGAGTACACGCTCTTCGAAGAAGAAACTGTTGTATCAAACTATTTTAATATACATATTAAGTGTACGTGCTTTTTGAAAAATAACCATTGTACAATTATTTTTTGAAAAATAACCGTTGTACAATTATTTAAAAAAAAAAATCCAAGTATCTTTGTATTCCCATTCAAGGGTCCTTTTTGCTAACTTAAGTGATTGTGCTGTAATTCTCCTTGAAAAAAATAATGATATAAAATTGTGTTACCTAATTCAACCCAATTAATATGTATTAAAAAAATGTTTGTAATCTTTAAATTATACTAATTAAAAAAAAGAATATATATATATATATATGTGTGTTATCTCAAAAAATGTGTAAAATAAGTGTATTATTAAAAAAAAAAAAATGAAACCCAAGTGATAGCATTTCCATTCAAGCGTCTTCCTATTTCAATCCAAGTAGTAGTTTAATTTTCTGATTAAGAAATCAG
This sequence comes from Cephalotes varians, assembly GCA_037157785.1. Classification (NCBI taxonomy): domain Eukaryota; kingdom Metazoa; phylum Arthropoda; class Insecta; order Hymenoptera; family Formicidae; genus Cephalotes; species Cephalotes varians. The sequence continues at coordinate 157,360 of JANQDE010000099.1, read as the reverse complement.
TATCTTTTTAAAAAAGATAAAAAAAGGCGACAAGTCTCTATGCGATGTTCAAAGAAAAGCTGTTGTATCAAATCAAAGAGGTACTATCTTTAATTTTTAAAAAATAAACTCAAATATGTATATATCTTTATACTCATTCAAAACTTTCTGTTTCAACCCAACCCAAGTGCAGTGGCTTTAATTTTTCATCAAAAAATTATTATATCATAAAATTGCATTATCTTGTTCAATCCAAGCGATACATATSTTTTGCATAAAAGATTTGATATAAATAATTAGCGTCAAGTTATAATCTCATCTTTAAAAAATTATATCACAAAATTTCGTTATCTTATTCAATCTAAGTGTGTATTATTTGTATAAAAGATGTGATATTAATAACTGGCCAAGTTATAATCCCTCATTACCTCAAAAATTAATTGCTGTGTTACTTTTTAAAAATAAAATCTTATTGTTAGTGGTACATATCTTTGTACCCATTTAAGAGTTTTTCCATTTCAACTCAAGTGGTAGTAGCTTTAATTCTCATTTAAAATATTATTACATCACAAAATTACGTTATCTTATCCAAGTTATATGTACTTTTTGCAGAAATATATGCAATTTTTCAATTATACCAAAAAAAATATCTTATAACACGATTTTTTTATTAAAATACAAATTTTTTAATTCAACAAGGGAATACAAGATATTTAAACACAATTCAAGTTTATAAGAAACAAAATATAATTATAAAAATTATGACAACAGACTATATCAATGTAAATTTCATTTTAAAAATATATTTCAATGCAATGAAATATTTGATTACAAAGAATTAAAGAAATAACAGTACAAAATGAAAACATGAAGTTCTTCCTTCCACATTCGTAAAAAAATCTAATAAAAATCCTGTAAAAACATTATTTGTATATTCTAACAAAGAATAAAGAAATGTTATATGAATAGAACAAGATATACATAAAAAATATTTAATATTAATGCATGTCTATTGTAAAACTCAAATTTAATACAATTTGTTAAAACAAGTTTGAAAAGTTGGATCTATTACTATGTATGTAAATTCAATTTCTAAATTATATAAATAATTACATTTTTATACAACTTGTAAACTCTTGTAGACTCTTATTTGCTACATTTATATCAATAAGTCTTTTGTTATTATACTACTATTTGAGAAAACATAAATAATGTTGCGTCTCTTGATGCTCGGAGAGAGTCAGCTGATGCGGATGATCGATAATATTGATCGGTCGTAAAGGTATTCCATTGACGCCTGATTATCCCGCTCGCGGCGGAAACGGTTGTTCGAAAAAAGAGACGCGATTGCGAGGCAAGATTTTGGGAGAAGAAGCTTTGCAAGAAGCATTGCAACGTGTTAAAACGGTGATTTTGAGATATTGAGAAAGTCTGTGACTCTCAGAGAGGTCTGTATTTCCCCGTCCGAACTCTGATTAAAGTTATTCTTGTTCAAAAACAAGCCTCTAATTATTTCCTGCGAGCGCGCGTGCAGTCTTAGTTAAGCGACATCTTTCCCCGGGCGCAACATTTTGGAGGTTTGTCCGGGGTAGATCAATCGAACGAAGCCGACGATATGGCGACAGTTCACTTTCCAAGGAGAACGCGCAACCAAGTTACGACGAGGCAGCGATGATGACGGCCGATGCTGAGATCCTGCGCACGATTTTGCAGGAATTGAGACAGTTCTGAGAGGAGCGGAGAGCTAATTGTGAGCTGATGCAAACGGAGCTGCGACGGTTGGAGCAGGACAAATAAGTCGATAATTTTAATAATATTTCCGCGTCGCGAAGTGAAACTTGCGTATTGGATATAGGTTCCGCGAATTTGAGTTTTAAATTCAAACCAGACAGTTTTAACGGAAGCGTTTCTTTGCGCGAATTTCTAACACAACTTGACTTGATTGCTCGGGTAAATTCTTGGCCCGATTCAGTGAAAACAGTCGCATTGGCTTCGAGCTTAAGGAAAATATATAAAAGCACGTTCGGTTTTTGACGGAATTTTTGAAATAGAAAATTTAAAATTTGAAGAGTTAAAGTCTAAGTTGGAACTGCATTTTGGGAAAGGACATTTGGCACCAAACTTATTATACGCAGTTAAATTGAAGACAGAAATTTTTCGAAAATTTAGCGTCGTTGGGCTCGGATATAGAACGATTGTCGCGTCTAGCATATCCCGAATGCTCAAAGAAAGTTAAGGATAAAATAGCTTGCGCACAGTTTATTGCCATATTGTCAGATGATTTCATCAAGTGCACTCTCCAGTTGGAAGGGACTATTTCGCTTAAAATGGTCTTAGAAAGAGCAATGGAAATTAAATAAAATAGTTTTACAAAAAGAAAAGATGAAAAGAATAATTTTCATTGAGAGAAAGAAAAAAATAAATTTTAATAAAAATATTAATAAAAATAACGAAAATTTTCATAAAATAATAGAGGAAATAAAGATGTAAATAAAGCCAAAGGAAAATTTAATAAATTTCAAAAAAAAGGGATTCCATCTAAAAAAGGAGTGCTGGCAATGTAGCAAACAGGGACATTTTCCTCCCCAAACGAGGATCGCAGACGTCTTGGAAAACTCACGAAAAATAACAAATATCAACGCCTCAAGAGACTTTAATTATAAGATTCACCGACTCACAAGAAAAACAGATGCGAACGCTCTTGCAGGGCATTGAACTGGGAAGAAAAAAACCCACATAATTGCTAAGGGAAATGAAAGCGCTCGCAGGAGAGAACGTGACAGAGGGCCTGCTGAGCACTTTGGCTACAGCGCATGCCGGCACACATACAGGATATATTTTGATATTCAACGGTGCAAACCTGGAAAAACTAGCGGAGTGCGCGGACAAACTGAAAAATCACAACAGTGGACGTCCACGCAGTGCAAGCGACGACACCGAACCCACAAGACCCAGTACAACAAATATGATTAAACAAGTAGCCGCCTTCTCAACAAAGATGGAGAAGCTAACAAAGCGTTTTCGAAGTCGCAGCAGGAATCGCATGCGTCAATCAAATAAGACTCGAGACTCTTCAACAGAGGAAACAGACAAGTACTACTACCACCGGAAATTCGGCAGCCAAGCGCGCAAATGCACACCCTCATGCAAATTCCAAGCTAAAGCCATTCAGGAAAAACGAATAATAGGAGCCACTGGCGATGGCCTAGAGATATTACCTAGGTTCCATGTTACCTAGGCCCCATTAAGATTAAGTAAACTTAATAAAAATAAAAATAAAACTTAAGGAAAAATGTTTTATGTTAAAGAAAGAATAAATAAAAAGAATTGCATTTTTAAAATTGATACGGGCTCGGATGTAACATTAATCAGAAAAGGGTTATTAGAAATTAATTCTTTAAACAGCAAGTTTCTCGTAACAGATCGTCTAATTTTAGGTATCCTATCGGTGAAAAAGTTCCGATAAAATTCGAAGTTAGAATTTTGGTTAAATTAGGAGAATTTTCGATGACATTTCCAGTTTATGAAAGATATGAAAGATGATTGTTTGTTGGGAAATGATTTTCTTTTGGCGATAAATTTCGAGGAAGGTTTTGCCTCATTTTTCGGAATTCCTTCTCAGAGAGAGAAAGAAAACTCCTTTTGTTCTCGGATAATGAGGGAGAGTGATAGGGTTCCACAATTTTTGAAGAAACTTTTTGAGAAGGAAACACAAGAATTAGGAATGAGGAACAAAAGGGACGGTTTGCTCAATTTTCGACTGAATTTCAGGATGTATTCTCTGTGAAGATATATAGCTGGAAATTATAAGTAGTGGAACACACTATAAAGATAAAAGATTCCAATCCAATTAAACAAACTCTTCGTTGCATACTCTTTCATTTACGAAAGGAATTTGATAAAATCATCGAAAAAATGAGACAACAGGGAGTAATAGAGGAATCTTGTAATTCATGGGTCTCCTTTGTAGTTTTAATCAAAAAGAAAGACGGCTCAATTAGATTTTGTGTAAATTATAGGAAATTAAATGTTTTTATCACTATAAAATGTTTTTATTACTATTACTATAAAAGATTCCTATCCTATTCCGCGAATAAATAATATGCTCGATCGATTAGCTGGTAATTCTTGATTTTCTTCTCTTCTCTTTCTTCTTAAAAGCGGTTATTAGCAGGTGAAAATTCATCCTGAAGACAAGGAGAAAACAGTATTTTCAATTAGAAAAAGGTTGTGACAATTTACTGTTATACTTTTGGACTTTGTAATGCTTCTGCCACTTTTGAACAATTAATGGAGAAGGTGTTACATGATCTGTTACAGCAGTTGTTACATAATCTGTTTAGTTTATTTAGACCTTGTCACAATTTTCAGTAAAGATTTTGAAGGCATGTTAGAACGTTTGAGACAAATTTTCTTACGGTTAAGGTTCTAATTTGAAGTTAAATCCTAAAAAATGTTCCTTCTTAAAGAAGGAGATAAAATATTTAGGTCATGTTGTTTCAGAAAAAGGGGTAACTACAAAAGAAAAGATTTCTTCTGCCAGAGATTGACGGTTCCTCGTACTAAAAAAGCAAGTTCGAAGTTTTTTAGGATTCTGCTCTTATTACAGGAAATGCGAACGCTTCTACGAGGCATCGAGCTGGGTGAGAAAAAACCCTCGCAATTACTGAGAGATATGAAGGCACTCGCGGGAGAAAACGCAACTGAAGGACTATTAAGGACATTGTGGTTACAACGCATGCCTATGCGCATACAAGAAATGATATTAATTTTCGACGGGGCAAATCTCGAAAAATTAGCAGAATGCGCAGATAAATTGGTAGACTACCTCACTACCGTGGACATCCACGCAGTACAAACAACAGCACCCAATCCGCAAGACCCAGTACAATTACTAATCAAACAAGTTGCGGCACTCTCAACCAAGATGGAAAAATTCACCAAACGAAACCGCTTCTGAAGCAGCAGTAGGAGCCGCACACGCAAAACAAATAAGGTTCATGAATGAAATTCTCTCTGATAGTAAAGCTATTATTTTTGTTGACAGAGAATACTTGTAAATTCGAATGAACTGAGCAATATAATGCAGCTTTTAAGGAGTTAAAAAACCGTTTAATTTCATCTTCTGTTCTTACTTTTCCTGAAGAGGACGGACAATTCATTCTAGGCACCGATACGTCAAATCATAACATTGGTGCAGTTTTATCTCAAATTCAGGATCGGAAGGAGAGAGTTATAGCTTATTTTAATAAAGTGCTTTCGAAAACAGAAAGAAACTATTGTGTTACTCGACGAGAATTGCTTGCTGTTATCGACTCAAATTCTTTCATCATTATCTCTAGAGAGAAAGTTTGTGATTAGGACCGATCATATTTCTCTGAAGTGATTAATGTCTTTTAAAAATTTAGAAGGACAATTAGCCCGATAGTTAAAACAGATTCAACAGTATGACTTTGAAATTAGAAAGGAAGTTCACATTGTAATGCTGATGTCCAGACAACCTTGTGAAGGAAATAATTATAATTGTTGCAATAAACTGGAGACTACAGAAAGGAAGATAATCGGACGAATTATTTTCGACTCAGAACAGATAGATTGGAGAGAGGAACAGATAAAAGACTCGACAATAAGTGGTCGAGCTCTCGTCGAGTGCATGTCGTTCGGCGAACTACGCTTTGCCTGTATCTGAAAAAATTAGAATAATCAATAAAACGCTAACTTTAGATAAGATAAATCCCCCATGGCAGAAAAACTCAAGGAGGTAACACGTTAAACGCTAATATCGACTGGAATCAAATAATTGAGGATTCTAACGAAGATTCTCAAAGACTAACCTCAATTACAGAGGAACATCGATTCAATTTACCAGGGGCAATAAACGAAGAGAATAATAATGTCGATATTTATAACGATAAAATAATCAACACGTTTGATAAAACAATACATAAAAAAGAGTCTTTCCATCAGGAATAAAAAAGGCGAAAGGAATAAATTAACGCCTATACCTAGCTATGACTCATCGCAAAAGGTGGCAAAAAGCTTGCCTCAGAAAACATTAGACAAAAATTACCCCGAAGACAATGACAAAGATACAAATATTTAGGATCTTCCACTCTTCATCAGGAAGAGATAGCGTTCAGACGAAAACGTATCTCGGGAGTCGCTAGTATTCGGTAGAATAAACTGTTGTACTTGTAATCGCGCAAATAATTCGTGTAGTTAATCTCCAGATCTGTGACGTTGTGAATAAATAATTACTGTTCGTGGAAACCGTAACTCAGACCTTCACTCGGCGAGCCTGTGATTCTCTATTCTTTCCTCCGACGGTCATCCTACATACCGTACAAAGAGTAAGTTTTTAAAAAGTAAAACTACTCTCTCCTTACATTACAACTTAAAATCAAACAACTAAAAGAAGAAAACCAGGGACTAAAAAGTCGAAAACCTATCGGAAGAGAACAAAGAAAACAGCAGGTACTCATTGAACGTTCCCACTCAAAACAGATTAACAATATTGAGTACACCCTCCTTACCTACACTGAAGATGCCAAATGAAGAAATGGACATACAGGATTCGCCAGATATTCTAGATCCTATCACAATTAAAAAGGAAGAATAGCCAACAAGAGGTCAATGACAACAACAGAAAAAAATGTAAGTCCAAGGGGCTGAGGAACAACAAACATAATAGAGCAAGGAAAGGTGGCCCCTGAAATCTTTATGGGGATGATGCAGGCCCTCCTTACTTGGCAAAATTGGATCAAACCACAGAATAAACTACGATATACGTTCCTGAACCTAGTGATCAAACTCCGTGAGAGGGAACCTTTTGTAGCAGGAATGGTGGAGCAAGTCCTGATGATCACAAAGGATTTCGGTCTGAAGTCTGTCTATCTTATGGACTCTCTGTTGACTGCAGGAAACAAAGCTATTCTAATTGAAGCAGTCAGTCTAGGCAGACAAACTGAAAAATGAGATTACCCGTCTCAAAGAAAAATACGGAGATCTGTTTCCATATATGAGTGTTTTTCCCTTAGAAGGCATTGAGGCCCTCCACAGGAACCCCGACCTCTACTATGCTGCAATTAAAACAGCACAAAAAGCCCAAGCTTTAGGACCTGAGGGAAGATACATTATCACAGATGTTCAGACCACAATTCCCAAACCTGTTATTGAGAAAATGATAGATCAACCCTTTGGTATGGAAGCAACAATCAGCGAGACTACGAAGGAAATACTAGAGAGGAGAGGTATCAAGGTCAGACGGTTGATAGAAATGGAGGAATTACAATCAAGAGCACGTATGCAAATGTACGCATTACAGCCCAAAGAAGACAAAGAGAATATTTGAGAACTTACTCACTCGCTTACTTGTACCCGATCTCTGAGCGTAAGCACAGATAGATCAGTAACCAGCCGCTACTTAGGCTCCGTCCTAAAGAGGCGCGCTCAAATAAAGGCTAATTTAAAAGCCACAATTTGTGTTTGTATATTTGTTCTCCCTATCTTCTCTTCCTCTCCCTTCTCTCTCCCCGAAGAGAGGTCGGTGCGGTCCAGCCGCACCCTCTTCGGCTAGAGGCTCCCTTCTCTTTCCCCCTCTACGAGGAGAGATCAGTGCGGTGCAGCCGCACC
>JANQDE010000099.1:136645-149439 GCA_037157785.1 Cephalotes varians | reverse complement strand
CAGCCGCACCCTCCTCGAGGAGACTCCTCTTCTTTCCCTATGTAAGGCATGGAAAAATTAACGGAGCCGACCGGGATTCGAACTCGGGACCCTTCGTTCTCTCTCCACAGGCCTGTCACTCAGGCTGCGCGACCACACTGCTCCGCTTATCGGAGTAGTTCCATTGCTTTATTTCTTACACCTACTTCTTGAGGGGAGAGCAGCGCGGTTCCAGCCGCGTCCTCCTCAAGGAGATCCTACCCATCTTCACTCCACACACACACGCACACGCACACGCACGCACGTATATACCACAGACACACCAGTCAAGACACACCAATCAGGATAAGTGATTCGAGGCTTTGTACCCGGTCGACTTCAACAGCAATTTCACAGATCATCGTCAATTACACGCTGCAAGGTCGGCTGACTATTGGTGGCACCATTCTCGCTGAAGCCTAAGGATCGCACCTCTTCAAGGCCCTACCCACACGGCCCTTCGGGGCCACATCCTAAATAAAACAAAGGGCCGATTATCTTAAGCGCTCCGGGTCCCTTAACATATACCTCGGACGTGACATAAAACTGGTAATATATATAGAATATATATAGAATAACTATAATATATATAGAACAACTGGAAGCCTACACACAATATAACCTAAGGATCAACGGACCACAGACATAAAAGCGAAAAGAAAGAACAGATCACCACCGATAAATATATTGTATCAGGATCCAAGGACACTTGCGACCTTAATTAAAACTAAGCTAATAGGCATAAGTAATTTTTATATTAAGAGAATTAATAACGGTAAGCATGTATTACAAACTGATTCTATTGAAAGTTTTAAAATAGCAAAAAAATTATTAATGAAATGTGAATCAAAATTTTATACATTTACTGCCAAGAAAAACTTGTAACACTGCTGTTAAAAAAATTAAATAGCTCTGTAACGAGACACCTGTGTCCGTTACTCTTCTCTTGTAAACAGCGCCGAAGACCAACGCGCATCGCGCCACGCGTTCCGCGACACACCGCGTCACGCGTTTCGCCAAAGGCTACCGAAGGCCGTTACGCGCGGCCACCACTCCGAAGCCGGGCCGCGGAGTATAAAACGGCCCGGCGCGAAGCAGTCGGGACCAGATCCATCCCGTCCGACCAGTAGCACGGGTGTTCTCGGCTACGGACTCCTCGACGATATTCTCTTCAAGAGCTCGGGCATTCCCGGTTCTTCTCCGTATCTCCAAGGCGCGGGCGTTCTCGGCCTTGTCTGCTCCAAGAGCTTGGGTGTTCCCGGCTCTCCTCCGTATCACCCTAAACGTACGCACCTAAAGAACCGGGATTCAAAAGCCGCGCGTGCTTGAATCACCGCGCCGACCAATCACCGCGTACCGTAAGGCCCGCCGCCCGGCGGTCGACCACGGACTCGCGCCGTCGCTACTCGTAACATCAACGCTCGGCAAGTCGCGTGAGGCGATCCGACGAGTATGGACGTGTTCTGCCCCCGTTATTTCATCATCCTGAATTTTTTGAAGGTGCCACCTTGTGCATTGTCTTCTGACATTTTTTTTTATTTTTCTAAAATTTGATAAGTATATATTTTTCCTTTTATCCTATTTGAACTCCGCAATTAAAAAGGGTCACGCGCCATTAACGAAAGAAGAAAAAGAATCAACGCTCGGCGTGCGCGTCGAGTCCCGACGAATCATGCGAAGATCAGCCGTCCCGCGATCAGAGATTGAGCGTCACGTGCGTTCCGCGCATCGTACCGCCTATCACAAGGTGATCTTGCGTTTGTCATACGCGATTTGCGTTGCTGTACGTGACGTACGGCTTATACATATCGTTGTAAATAAGCTACTTATCTTTTTGTTGTTCTCTAAATATGATTTATATAATCCTCCGTTTGATTATGCGATATAATAAACTATCTTTTCGTTGTTCTCAAAATATGATTTATATAATAATAACGTTTGGTTGTGAGACATAATAAATTATTTTCTTTTCATTACACTCAATTCCACGTTTTCTTTACTTTTACCTGGCGTCCAACGAGACATATCCGAGCATAAGCTTTCGCATGCCGAGCGAAAGGACAGAGCGTTACAGCTCATACAATGAAAACGAAATACTTCAGGAATTACCATCTCTGCGTATCAACGAGATAGAATTCAATAAAATCACTAGATTTACCAGCACCAGATCTAAAAAAGAAGATAAATCTTTGCCTATTTTTGTTGTACAGATCTCACAAAGTAGTCAAATTAATAACCTAAAAAAGATAAAGTATCTCTTCCACCAATTGATTTAGGATAAGTTGAAACGAAGGGACGTAATCCAATGTAAAAAGTGCCAACGTATAGGTTATACAACCTCAAATTATAATTTACCTTACCACCAGGTAAACTCAACGGCGTTACGCGAATGTCGGAGTCGCAACCACAATAACGAACCCGATCCAACCAGGAAGCGGCAAACCTAAGGACAGCCAGCCAATCAATTAACGACGAAGTACGATCCAGCTAACTGCAAAGTAGGAAAGAACTATTCCCTATTACTTATCGCATCACCGACGTTAGAGCCCCACAGTTATGTGCCCGCTTTTTCGAACACCGCATTGCTCTAACAATTCATCCAGTCGATTTTCTGTGTACCGCTGTTGAGTAAATACTGGCCGCTGCGCAGTCAGTATTTGTTCTTCGAACATCACAAAACTAAAATAATTAAATGCCCCGAGTGTCGTGGCACCGAGGGACCGGCAACCAGGGCTGATTATTCTTATCAAGCGAGAACTTCAAGAGAGGGGGGTCCCTCACTATATGACGCGTATCGTGGACAGCTACCTATCGGATAGGCGGCTTTGCTATGTTGGTAAGGGCGGTAGACTGCGCTCGGATAGGGTCACGTGTGGAGTCCCGCAGGGCTCGGTGTTAGGCCTCATTCTCTGGAATGTCGGGTATGACCGAGTCCTGCGGACTGACCTTCCGTGGTTCTACGTCATTATTTACACTTTGGCTTCACTGACACTTTTGAAAGATGTTTCGCGTGTCGCGTTCAATTAGCTTCAACGGGCGAGTTTCACGCGTGCCCCGTTTACCGGGAGGAACGGTCGCAGTTCCTTGACTTTTTGTCCAGACAAGGGCTGCACCTCGCGTGACTAATTATCTGTTCCCGCGAAAAATCAAGCTACACATTGCGTTGTGCGAATACCCTGTGGGCCTTGCCTTAAGCCATAAAGCTCATTACGAGAGTAGGCTCCTCTTAACATACGATTGTCCGCGGAGCAGAACCTAGGGAACTAGCCGAGCCCCGCCGGACGTAACACAACCTAAGAAATGCTAATAATAATAAAAAAATTAAAGGGCATGAAGATAAAATTAATACAAATAATGCGGCGATACAACCCGGCATGAGTTATGCACAAATAACCAAGAAATACTGACCCATTGATAAAAATGAAAATACAAGTAATTTTAAACAGGTACACAGAATTACAGCTCGAAAAAAAATATAAAAGATAAAAACCTTACTATATAAAGAAATTGCAGAAATTAAAAATAATATAAACAGATTGGAAAAAATAAAGTAACGCAACAAAAATTAACGCGGTTGTCTCATTATTAGAAAAACTAATCAATCTCAATGGATAACTTCACAAGCCATAATAGAAATATAAGATATCTGCATTTAAGTTAGGCGCGCATCGTTCGAGTCGCTAGCGCCGGTGGTTCGTTATGCGAGCTGTTTTGTTTTTTCCGTTACCAGAGTTGCGTAGCAGAGAGTCGCAAGACAGTGTCGTGATCATAGAGATATAAGAATAGAGTGCGTGAGCGAGCAGGAAAACCGATTAGAGCAATAGAAAAAGACAATTGCCATATGGGCCTCTATCTATCTTTGTCTAATTGCCATTAGGGAGATATCGAGATGCAAGATGACCTGGAACCATTCTCGGAACATGGACGGAGACCGTTAATAAGAAGAGTAGGAGGAAACAAGTACGCATCAATGTGGCAAGAGACAATGTTGAGAAGCCGATTGGTGCAGCTACTGGTGCAACTGGCATGAATAAACAGCGTCCTTCCGTTCGCCTAGGGGGTGCTCGGAGGAGGAGACCACCCAAAATGCGGCCGTTACTATCAGAATTAATCCGGACGGACCCTCTTACGCAGAGGTTATCCGTCAAGCAAGAGAGGGAATCAACCTCAAGAATTTAGGGATTAGCAATCCGCGTATGCGTAGAGCCTCCAACGGTGGCATATTAATCGAAATCTCAGATTCGGAGGATCCTATGAAGGCCGACGCGCTGGCCTCCCGTCTGCGCGAAGTGATCGGGCAGAACGCTGTGATCGCCCGCCCGATCGTGAAGGCAGATATTCGAGTCAGCGGATTCGACGAATCTGTTATTGAAGATGAACTCATAGCCGCGGTCACGGATGCCGGTGATTGCCTCGCGAGCGAGATCCGTGTAAGTCCATTCAGGCCGATGCGAGACGGCCTTAACTTAGCCTGGATTAAATGCCCTCTTGTGGCAGCGATTAAGTTAGCGAAAATGGGTAGACTGAACATCGGTTGGTCAGTCGCCCGCGTTGAAATGATGCAATCGAGGCCAGTGCAATGTTATAAATGCTGGCATTTCGGGCACGTCCGGAACAAGTGCGAGTCGGCGATGGATCGTACAAACCATTGTTTCAAATGCGGTAACCCAAATCATACGTCCTATAATTGCTTGTCGGATCCCTACTGTGTGATCTGATGGTCACGGTGTGATCATCGCTAAAGACCTGATACGATGCAAGATAGTGGCTGGCGATAATATCATCAACAGGTCATGAAATTCAATTACCTAGGAGTAGAAATGACAAGCAACAGGAATATTGCCGAAGAAATACGAACGTGTTCCGAATAACGTCAAATTTTTGCACTTTAAGCTATTTGGAACTGTTTAGATAAACGCTGAATCGATTTCAATTGAAACAAACATCCTCCTTCTACTTTCGCGAAAGATATGTAAATTTGACGTTTTTCTTTATCGGACGAACACAGGCCGATAAAGCAGCAAAAATATCTGGCTGCCTTAAGAACGTCATGTGGTAAAATCAGTATATAAATGCGCGGAGCAAGGTCAGGATCTATAAAACCTGTGTAAGACCAATCCTCACTTACGCAGCGGAGACAAGAGCAGAGACATCAAAGATTAAAAGATTAATGAAAACAACCGAGATGAATATACTGAGAACGTTTAAAGGCGTATCTCTCAAACAGCAGATAAGAAACGAGACAATAAGAAATGAACTCGATATCCAGTAGTGAGGTGGAAGAGAGCGCGACGACGTCAATGAAGAGACTATATTGACAAAATGGACCTAGAGAGGTAGTAAAGTGGGCAAAAACATGCAGATCAACAACTCGGCCACCAGACTGCCTAAACGTTGGACATCAGCCTCTCAAGGGTGTAATAGAGGCAGAATAGACAGGACCACCAGTCCTATTACAGGAAGAAGAAGAAGAAGTATTCTTACCCTCACATCGAGTTTTACGTTAGGACATCGTTCGAGATGTTCCTCAGGACATCTCTTTAGAGTTTTTTAAAGAATCCATTTCTTCCCTAGTCAAGATTTTAGAAATACACCGTCTTGACTGCAGACTAAAAACCGGAAACGAGATTCAATACGTGTCGTCTCGCACCATTTGTATCAAATTTGCAGGACAATCTCTTCTTTGTTTTATCTGTTCTTTAATTGCAGGTATCCAATTCTTCCGTTTATCCCTAAAGCAAGAATATGCATGCTTTCGTGTAGGCCATTTTAGCAAGATCTGCAAAAGCCGGCCACGTTGCATTTACTGTGGTAACCCCAGTCATGACTCTCCTGAGGTTTGCTCTCATAAACTCTCTCCTCCCAAATGTATCAACTGCGAAGACAATCATCTTGCTACATCCCTTGACTGTTCTGAAGTAGTAAGTCATAAGATGGCTCTCTCTTTGGCCGCAACTGAAAACATCCCGCTCACTGAAGCTAAAAGGTTAATTCTTCCTTCCCTCTTTCTTCTTCCCCTCCGCTAGATCCTAGACATGATTTCCGTAATTTTTTGCATCTTCCTTGGTTATGCGCCTCCACTCTTTTTTTTTCTAATTAAAAGATAAAAGATTCGCGACTTTACCTAACCTTCCTTCATCGTATGACTTTCCTGACTCTATTCTTCTGTTGTAAAGAATACCATCCCATCTCTTCTCCATCCACAACACAGCCCTCGCACTAAACTTCATTCTAGTTTCTATTCTACCTCCAATCCCAGCTCTCTGTATTCCAAAGCACATCGAGACCTCCTTCTTGAACCTAATGGATGTTATCCCTTCTCATTTGAAGACTGCACCGCTTTTCTTTCATCTTCCCAACCCCCTTTCTCGAAATCCGATGCTCAACTCGAATGCTCAGATATACCTGGAAGACATATATCGCCTCCTTTCATATCATGTAGAAATGTTACAGCAGCTTCATAATTTCATTGGTGGACTTCTTCCTCTCCTTAATCCTAACCTCGACACTTTCCCCCCTCTTTCAAACGGACGGTCTCTCCCTCTCAGGACACTCACTCTACTTCTTTTTAGTTACGGCTCATATTCGCAATCATAAACAGATCCCGACGCACCTCTCTGCGGCTTCTTCATTGGAACTGCAGAGAGGCCTCTGCTTCACTTTCTGATCTCCAATTTCTTGTCGAGATGATGATTGGTCAAAAGAAGATTTTCAATCTAATTTTGAGAAATTTGAAGGTAATTGTGATGTTAAAGTTACACTGTCTGATTCTAAGAGCATCATTAAAGTCACCAATATGATTTTTTACAATTTGTTTGAACTATTTTGTCATCAGTCGAACATATATTATAACCAAAATTTGGGAAAACACAAAATTTCGAAAGCAATCAAATGGTCTCCTGTTACTCCAACAGATTTGAAAAAATATTTAGGACTTATATTGCTAATGGGGCGAACTCGAAAGGATATTTGGAAAGAATATTGGTCTACAAATCCAGCTCTAGCTGTTCCAATATTTCCTCAAACAATGAGTCGTAACCGTTTTGAGCAAATCTGGACATATTGGCATTTCAATGACAATGCAAACATGACTAAATTTTTATTCAGACTATTTAAAATTCAATCTGTACTCGATTATTTTATTAATAAATTTCAAACAATATATAAGTCTATGCAATAATTATCATTAGATAATTCTTAATTAATTAGTTTAATTAATTCTTATTAATTAATTTTTTACAGGCCTGTGGAGAGAGAACGAAGGATCCCGAGTTCGAATCCCGGTCGGCTCCGTTAATTTTTCCATGCCTTACAGCCTTATTGTATTATAGTAGCATGCACTCGCAAATTTGCGCTTATATCGCAAGGGTATCTCACTTCCAAACGAAAAGTCGAATTAAAAAAATCAGTCAAGTCGCGTGAGGTGACTGAGGTGAAAACGGTGGATTATACGTGCGCTGGCAGATTGTATCGTCAAGCAATACGCGAAGAAGGACATTAAAAAATCGGTCAAGTCGCGTGAGGTAAAAACGGTGGATTATACAACGTGCACTGACAGTATCGTCAATCAATACGCGTTACTCAGTATGGATGCACAGCCTGAGTGACAGGGATTGGAGATAGAATAGAAATTAGAATGAAGTTTAGTGCGAGGGTTGTGTTGTAGATGGAGAAGAGATGGGATGGCATTCTTTACAACAGAAGAATAGAGTCAGGAAAGTCATACGATGGAAGAAGGTTAGGTAAAGTCGCAAATCTTTTATTTTTTAATTAGAAGAAAAAAGAGTGGAGAGAGAACGAAGGGTCCCGAGTTCGAATTCCGGTCGGGGCATGATTCCATGGGGGGGACGTGTTCTAATACGAACTTACAATCCAGCTAAAATTGTTAAATATGGCTTACTGGTTAGAATGGTATGCGAAAGTAAGACTGGGTATATTTGCAATATGGAAATTTACACAGACCAAGAAAAAAAATTAAACAACTCTATTCTGTCACTACTTCACCATATCTCGAACTGAGATACTACGTATACCAAGATAACTACTACAATAGCGTTTCAATTGCAGAAACTCTATTACTACATAAAACAAGAATTTGCGGAACAATTCGAACAAATACAGCCTCTCCAAAATGTTTGAAAGATAAAGCATCTGCGCTTAAAAGAGATAAAATAATCTTTCGAAGAAAAGGTGACCTATTATTGGTTTAGCGAGATAAAAGAGAAGTTTGAATGATTTCAACTATTCATGATGCCTCCTCTTGTGCAACAGGAAAGACAAATTGACAAACTGGAAAGAAAATAAAAAAAACCAGTATCCATTATGCAGGTATAATAATTATATGTAATATAGTTATCTATATGTAAACTAGTTAAGTAATACAACTTTGTTTAGTTCCATTTCACATTACAGAGTGTTTTACAAAGTATCATACTTCAAAAATATATTAACTTGTAAGAATATATAATAAATAACTTCAAAATGCAATGGTATTTAATTTTAAAGCGTGGTTTTAAATTTATTTAAAAGCTTTTTTGTATTCACCAAAAACATAGCTGGCCACTGAGTAAAGCTAGCAACAAAACTGATCCGCAATGCGTTAAGATCTTGGAATTTCACCGCCTTAACCGCAGGATAAAAATCGGTAATGAGAGATTCGATATCTCCCATTTCGCACTGTTTGCATTAAATTTGCAGGACAATCGCTACATTTATCTTTTTAATTGCAGATACTCAGTCTCTCCGTTCATTCCAAAAACGAGAATCTGCTTCTCCTGTTTCCGAGTGGGACACCTCAGCAAAGCTTGTAAGAGCTGTCCACGATGTACTGCAGTAATGCTAACCACTATTCTTCTGACGTTTGCTCTCTTAAGCAAACTCCTCCTAAATGCATTAATTGCAATGGAGATCATTTTGCTACATCCCATGACTGCTCCAGAGTCATAAATCATAAGATGGCCTTCTTTTTAGCTGTGACGGAAAATATTCCGTTCGCAGACGCATTAAAGTCAGTGAGTTCTCTTCCTCTCCCTCTTTTTTTTTATAGACCTTAGATTTGACTTCCGCAACTTTCCTCATTTTCCTCGCTCTCGCTCTTCTCGCTCTCCCCCCATTTTTTCTCTCCTAATAAAGTTTTTCGGATCTGTCTAGATTCTAAGGTCCTATTATCGACAGGAACCCACTGTGACCTTACGCTGAACTACTGCACCGATGCCGACGGAGCAGAAAATTACTAGACCGCATTGCCAATAAATAACATTTCGAACGATACATACTATACCAGGGCCTTATCGTAAAACTAACTCCAAAAACCGAGCAAACAACACCGGTTTATTTATATCATAATCACCCAGGAAACAATATTTGCGTTAGCCAAGGCATCAGAACTTAGCTTATATGGCTACAACCTGATACAGATAAAACATCCGAAATCTTCATTCTGAAAACACAGGAGGGCCGCATCTCCTGTGTTAAATAAAATTCTATTTTTGACTCCGCAAACTCATATCCTGCTGCGGAACACAAGTCACTTGTAACTCACTTGCTCCCGCTATATATTTATTAGGAAATGGTACAGATTAACACCAAAACCAGTGGAGACATTACCACCTCTTGTTTTCTTTTGAAACCAATGACCAAACCAACGTGGAAATATCTCAGTCCTGGATCGCTCGTTATGAGCGAGATATACTCAGACAATGATTTAGACACCCTTCGAGACCATATAATGTTTCCGACTGAACGACCCTCTGTACTCAATACTGTAGACAGAGGAATGATCGGACAACTGGCTTCATAAATGGAAGCTCATTCCTCAACCTTTTGCTTCAATCGAAAACACAATCACATCTGCTTGGGAAAGATTCTGGAAAAAATTATTAATTTTTGGAAATATTAGCGCGGGAGTGATCGGAATATACATGGCTATAAAAATTATAAAATTAATATTAGATACAATCGTACACGGGTATGCTTTGCATACCGTACGGATGGTCAATGTACCTGTTAGGAGTCATATGGGACTCGCTTACTCAGCTTCTATTACACCTGAGAAAGAAAAAATCGTCTAAACCTAAACGACCAGTTGCCTCGGACCCCGCCGAGTCAGACTCTAACAATAGGACAGTAAGATTCTCCGAACTGTCAGACGATCCGGCACGGGAACATCCTCTCCTCCCTCCAAAGAAGAAATCCACTTATACTCTCGAACTAAAGGATTAAGCAAGAACAAACTCTTCTTCTCGAAACCTTTTATTACTGGACTTTCCTGTTTCCTCATTCTTGACAGAAAGTTGCCAGGCAGCCACTTATTTTACAATATTCATAATTCTCTTATAGATTACAATGGAGATTGCGCGGTTTAACACGCGGTTCCTAACACGCAGTCCCTTGAAGATCAAGATAATGAAGGTGGACACCCTCCATGTTCTGGGTCCAACTCCATAACAGTCAAGAAGATTTCAAAGAATTAATGGAGGATCTCGCCGAATGGCGCGACGAAGCCGATTCTTATATTGACTTGATTCGACTTGATGACATCAGACTAGACATATTGTCGCAATACACGAAGGTCGGTAATGGCACCGAGAAATATTCACCCAAATACGCGGAGACGGGACGATCATGATCACCTTGTTAGATTGGGGTCGAATTGTCGAGCACCCTATTTCGAAATCTATCTGCTTGAAGACAGATTTCGAGAATTGGAATGTCAAGCGATCCCTTGCGGGTTGGCGCACACAGGGTCTAACCCGGCAAAGAAAAAATGGCCCCGACGAGCAAGAGAATTGACAAAATTTTTAATCGAACGGCGTAAGGGATGGATTAGTATTGTAAGACACATAGAAGAAGAAGCAGCTCTTGTAACGTTAGAAGTAAAAACCGAGAACGGAAACGAAACAAAAAATTTGAAAGACTTGTTAATAGATTTAGAATATGCGCGACATACCGAAAAGGCATTAGAAACTTTGCATCCCTCAATTTAGCAAGTAGCAACAAAAGTAACGAAAAGGAAATTTAAAAAAAATATATATATATATACAGGGTGTCCGGGACTACCCGCCTTTACCCTTGTGTGCAGGTAGAGGACGTTAAACTGAGTAGAAAAGTCCTCTACCATTTTGCAAATTTTGTAATAATTAACGAGATATTAATTTTTGAAGATTGCCGAAAAGAGGCATGTTCGGCCGGCCCATCGGCAAATGCAAGCGCTTGGCGAGATACGCCCGCCCCGCGTCGCTAAGCGCNCGGCCCATCGGCAAATGCAAGCGCTTGGCGAGATACGCCCGCCCCGCGTCGCTAAGCGCGCGCGAAGTTGTTTACTGCGGCAATGGCCATGCTCGCTATGCCCGAGCGACGCGGTGTAAACAACTCCRCACSCGCTTAGCGRCGCGGGGCGGGCGTATCTCGCCAAGCSCTTGCATTTGCCGATGGGCCGGCCGAACATGCCTCTTTTCGGCAATCTTCAAAAATTAATATCTCGTTAATTATTACAAAATTTGCAAAATGATAGAGGACTTTTCTACTCAGTTTAACGTCCTCTACCTGCACACAAGGGTAAAGGCGGATAGTCCCGGACACCCTGTATATTCTTATCTCACATGCGATACATTAGATCTTAGTTTCAAGAACTTTTTCTTTATATATATATATATATATATATATATATACTATCTTTAAGTAAAGATAAGATCATAATTATAATTATAGTAAACTACAGTAAATATAATATGACATAATAATAGAGATAATGATAAATTGTTATAAACATTAGTTATAATAATAAAAATAAAAAGGAAACGATTTTGCGCAATTATACAAAAACGTATTATTAGAATAAATTATTAAGAATTTCGCGCGCGCGCGCGCGAACACACACACACACACACACACACACACACATATCTTAAGGTAACAGCTATCCTTTCTTTTCTTTCTTAAGTTAAAATTCTAGCCTAACTAAATTATTCGATCGTCAATTAGTATATGCGAAATGTCGGCGTGCCGCCTATCTCTGTTGTAATCAACCGCAAGAAGAAGAATCTCTTGCCCAAATAGAAGCCTTTTGGTATACCTATCAATATCTGTCAGAACTGTTGGAGAAAGCGTTATGTGAAGCAAAGCCAAATCCACTGCGCATGATCCTATTTTAGGTTAAGAGTTGTGTATCTATATAAGTTATGTTATATATGGCGAGAAAGTGAAATACAAGAAAAGGTTGTGTTGTGCCTACTAGCGCACGGACCACGAAACAGTAAACCACGTTCATAAGTGATTCTACCCCTATCTTGATCCGCAAGTTATCCTTTCCATTTTTTCCCATCAAGAACTCCGTTGTATTATTACAACGGAGAGAAGCACGATTTACCAAAATCGCAGAGCCAATTTTAAGATTTGCGATGATTGTTACGGATGCATGATGGATGAGTAAAAAGAAAGTTACGCAATCATCTATCACATCATTTAATACACAGGGAATCTGTGTACAATCAAATTGAATGAATTGCATGGGCTGCAATAAACGTTAGTACAGTAAAACCTGCAGAAGAATGCCTCGGCTGCATGGAAGAATTTCAGCATGCCAACCAGATGCTTCTTGACTTAGGATGGAGAATACCAGTGGTCACCGCTTGGGTCTAGATCAAGGCGGCCTAAGCAAACCCTTACAGTATAAGCATTTCGTATATAACGAAATTCATATAATAATTTTATTGTCACTCTTAGAATTAATTTAGCTTCCTTATAAGAAATATATATATATATAATAAAATGAAATA
>JANQDE010000099.1:36800-135116 GCA_037157785.1 Cephalotes varians | reverse complement strand
CAGCTGTAAACATTTATGCGGGCCACCCTGTATATACGAGATAAACAATATACAGAAAAAAAAGGAAGACTCTATCGGGCTTATTGCCGCTTGCCAATAGATAACCGTTAACCCTCGAGTTTCTTATTCTAATAGATTGTTTTATTAGCCGTCCTTGAAAGGAGGAAATTGGAGTCCTCAGGACGTAACACCATTATCTTATCATATTTTAATCTTAACGATATTATTACTATTATAGCTATTATTATTATTAAGGATTTTTTTTTGCAGTATTTCTATAGTATTTGAAGGAATGTTTTTCTGTTAGATGTAAATAAAATTGGTACCAAGACGTGCCAGAGACACCGAACATTCAATAACAATAAATAATACCTAAACGTGAGACAAAAACACTCTTCAAGTGAAATCGAAGCATTAATATGGAACGGCGGGTACTGTAAAATCATGTCAACATATGCAACAAAGAAGGACAAATTATCATAAACTTTTATGGGAGTACCCAATAATTTCCAATCCCAAAGGACAATAGAAACATGCTCTATCTATTTTAGAACATGTGCTTTCGTGTTTTCTGCAATCTCTAATAAAAGAGAAATCGCCGACAAACAAAAAATGGATGATTCAAATAATATTTCTGGTCCCACGAGATTCATCTTGCCCTCTCTTCAGAAAACGGGGCAAGTGAAGATCCGAACTTGGCAATAGATGAACGTAGAAAAATCATACTGCCCTACAGACCATGACGAAACTCCAATAAACAAGTATGATAGGATTTACGTTGTGGGTGGAGCCGAACTAACGCGAGAAGTTCCAACTAAATTTTGGAAATCTGAAAATTTGATCACGAAGGAAGGGTATCCTACCAACCAAAACCTTAGAAACAACCAACTTAACCCATTCCACAATCAAAATAAGAAAGAACAGCCGAATCGTGCACCCTAACCGATTATGAATTTCTCATATAAAACCAGCCTCAAAGTTAATCAAATCTCCAATTTCAAATGAATCTTTAGATTAACACGTTAATAGCTACGTTAATAAYAATCGCGTGGACACCGAGAATTTACGGAATAATAGGATATGATTGCGGATCCGCGTCGGCGGATTACGTCATGCAGGTACTTAAAATTTCATTTCATCTTTTAAAAATGGAAATCAAGTGCGTCAACACAAGACACCTAACCCGTGGATCCCTAAAGGTGAAGATAGTCAAGGTGGACTCACCAACATTTCTCTGGGTACAAYTGGAAAATTCGCGGGAGGACTTTGAAGAACTCCTCGAGGATCTCACCCGCAGGATGACGCGATGGGGTCATCGACCCAATCACGTACTACCAGACGAGCTAGTCGCGGTCCGAGAAGGAAAAGGATGGCAGAGGGGGATCGTGACCCAGCTGGGAAGGGGCGATCTGGTTACCGTCACCCTGCGAGATTGGAGCTGTGCCATCTAACGGCCACGATATATACATATTGGAAGACCGATTTCGCGAGCTGGAATGGCAGGCTATCCCCTGTGAGCTCGCTCACATCCAGCCTATAGGAGCAAGATCAAGGTAGCCTCGAAGAGAATTAACAAGGCTGCTCCTAGAAAAACGGGAAGGATGGATAAGGAGCGTTTTTAGCGCCATTAAGTTTCTAATTCGCGAGGATTTATCGCTCGGTTCAGAGGGTTCAAGAGGAAGTGACAGTGCGTCGGAACTCAGTTCAGTCGGCCTCGACAATCAAATGATTTATTCTTTGTTTTTCCATTTTTATTTAATTTATATGAAAAAAAAGAAAGTCAGTGTTAGCACATGCGACCTTTGATCGAAGTATGATAAATAAGAAACGCGTTGGAAATTAATATGGATGATAATGTCAAGTAAAGAATTATAGACACACACATACCTAATTTTGCACTCACTATTCCCCTTAATTTATTCTATAAGAATCCCGGCGAGATGCAAAATAGAAATAAAGGGGTGATTAATATTAGAACTTTATAAACCGATGCAAAGACTGCATTGGAAAATACTAGCATGTCTGCAAGGCGCAAGTAAACTGAAGATAAGCCCAAAGTTTGCCAATATGTGAATAAATAAATTTATGTACAATATTATACATTTGTATAGATTTTTAATAAAAAAAATATTGATGTATAGAAATGAAATACAACTATATTATTTTATAAAAAATATAGTAAAAGGAGGAAATCATGGATTAATTAAAAATACCCCTACTTCCATCAACAATATTAACAAAGCACTTATAAACAGTGCTACACTTACAAGCAGTACGAGCAATATTCACAAAAATGATGGGCTCCCATTGCTGTCATAGCCATTGCCGTTAAGATAGATGATGTGTTGCACCAGATAGACTCAAAAACTAATCTGTCTGCCCTCCACCAATATTTCATCATATAACTCAACTGCTGTCACTGAGGTAGTAAAGATAAAACACTGTGCTAGATGGGGTCCTGGAACGAGGGACGCAAATGGGACTTTCATTTACAATCCTGATTTGGTCCCACTTAGACAAAAAGCTAGAGACTTTATTGAAAGGTCTCGTTCTACAGATCAGCATCTGAGATTTTGTTAACTGAGATTTAGAGGGTGTAATGATTGGAGAACCAGGATTTCATCAAGATGAGTGAGATTAGACTCCTCTACTCCAGGGAGCACCAGACCCTTCTTCTCGAATCTAATGACCGTTATCTCCCTCCTCCACCCCTGAATCCTCTTCTTTCCTCAACTTCCTTTCTCAATACCTCCCTTCAGATACCCCCCCCTACCAATGAGACCGGATCGTTCCTTAGAAGACACACTCCGTTTTCTCGCGCATCATATGTCTATGATTCAACATCTTTTTAGTTTTATCGGGGATTCCTCCCCCCTTAATCCTGATGACTTTCCCCCTTTCGCACAATCATCCTCACATCTCCTCTCAGGACTTCCTCTCTTCTTCTTCTCGGTTCTGCGGAGCGTCTTTGCAGCCCTAAATAACCCTCGGCATTCCCTCCTGCGGCTCCTTCAACTGGAACTGCAGGGAGGCCTTGTCTTCCCTTCCTGATCTTCAACATCTTGCTAATATCTATGACATTCTGCATTCAGGAATCCCTTCTTTCCCCCTCATCCAGTTTTAATATCCCATGTTACCATAATATTAGAAGTGACGTGACCTCTCCAGGAATTAGGAGCTTGTGTATTCTTCGCCTCTCCGAGGCGACTATCTCTTCTCAGTCGTAGACTGTTCCAGCTTTGCTTACTCGTCGATAGAAACTTTGGGTGTGAACCTGCATTGTTCTCTCGATGCTCCTATCCTGTTCGTTAACCTTTATCATCACCCTAATTCTAAAACCCCTTATTCTGTTTACAGCGGCCTTCTCGCCTTCTGACCTCGATTTCCAGGTATGCCCTGATACTTGGAGATCTTAACGCCCACCATGCCTGAGGAAACAGCGGGTTGACGGACAGGGAGAATTTATTCTCCGAGCTTGTGACGACGCCCAAATGGTTATCCTAAAATAAACGACAATTCTTCCATGTTTATCTCCTCCTCGGGATCCTCTGAGTCTACCATTGATCAGATCATCTTCTCGCGAGATTTACGGCTATTCATCACCGCATCCACCTCACTTGATCTGTATGGTAGCGATCATTTTCCGGTTAGTATTATTATTTCTGATATTTCTCCCTCCTCCTTCTGTCACTCTCACAAACTAAAGCTTTCCAAGACCCAATTTTTCTCTCTCCACTATAGGCTTTCCACAGATCTTCCCAAATACAGCAGTCTATCCTCGTCTCCTTCTTCTCTTCCTAGCCCTCTTTCAGATTATGATTTATTTTATTCTTTTCTTAAGGGATCCATCGCCTCGCTGCTTTCCTCTGGATTCTCTTTCGAGGAAGAAACTTATTCCTCCAGGCTGCCAGCCCCTTAGTGGAATGAGGCCTGCTCGGAGGCTGCCTCTATTTTTTATAATTTCTTTAGAATTTCTTCGCCTTGTTCTTTCTTATCCCCTCCATCCTACTCTTTCTTCGATATTCTGGGCTCTTCATCCAAGAAGAGTAATAAAAATCCTTCCATATCGTTTTCTGAGATCCAAACGGAAATTTAAAGAATTTGCCACCCTTCTCATCAACGATGGCATTGCAATCTACACGGACGGCTCCAGGAAGGACGAGGCGATAGATGCCGCCGTGTTCTCCTTCGAATTGTGCCTTGCTATTAAACACAAACTTCCTTCTGATATTTCAATCTTCTCAGCGAAAACCTAGGCTATCTATCAGGCATTGATTTTAATTGAGAGCTCTCATTCCACGAATGCAGCCATATTTTCGGATTCCAGGTCCTGGATGCTCTCTCTTCTTTTGCCGCTAAATCAGATTTTAACTATTTGATTCCCTTGATCAGAAATAAATTTCATTCTATGATTAACGTCGGATATTCGATTCAATGGGCTAGGGTTTTATCTCATTGGGGTATACCCGGTAACGAAAAAGCAGATCTCCTGGCTAGGCAAGCTGCTTCCTATGGCCGAAAACCCAAATTCAGAATCCCTTCTACTAACTTCTACCCCCGCTCCCTACGTCACTTGAAAGACAAGTTCCATGCCTTTCCAGAAAACGAATTTCGAATTAAAGGCAGGCTATATTCCACACATTCTTCTTCCAAACCTTCTCTCTCACTAAACCTTGGTACTCCCGGATCCCTCTTTCAAGAAGCCATCAAATAGTTACTCTATGTAGGCTCCGCTCAAATCATTACAATTTAAATTTCAGCTTACTTAGAAAAAACATAATTGCATCCTCTGCTTGTCAATGCGGGGATCCCCGACAGGACCTTTTGGTAAAGATTTGGTAAAGCCACGTGGCAAGACAAAAATCGTGAAGAGACTTCCGACTATCTTTTCGTGCGGTGATAAACTCCTGACGCATTAAATCACCGGTTTAGATTCATACGATCCAAAATTGGAGATCGGTCGGGTCAAGATTAAATTACATCTTTCGATCCRAATTCGAGTTTAATAAAACGTTTATTAAATCATACGGTAAAACTATCAAACGTGAGATACAACGCATATACAGTTATATCTTACAGTTTAAATTACGTCAATCATGTCATTTTCCGCTGTCCTCTCACTAAACATAAATCCAAAAAACTGTTGCTTTTCCTCAAACGCCTTGATCTCAACAATCAAGATCTCTTTCCTTTTATTAGTTCTCCTTCTCCTAAACTTTGTCGCCTTCTGATTTTTTTCTTCAAATCAAACGACCTCCTTATATAGTTTGAATTTATCGCCTTTTGGGTTCTCCCCCCTCTCCCACCCGGCTGTGCCTTCTTTCTCCTATCAAGCGCTCCTCCCGGCTCGCGCTCTGTGTTTGTTCTGCATTTCATGCACGTTCACTTTCGTCTACGACTCCGATTGGCCCACTACTCGCTCGACATTTAATAACAAGATCTCACGACCAAGACTCCCTGGCCCATTTGACTCCGTAACTACACCGGAGCCAAGCGCCTTCTAAGAAGAAGAAGAAGGGACTACGAGTCATTCTTAACAAGAAGAAGTTGGGATCATGCGCCACAATTAACAAGAAGAAGGGCACATAGAGACATAATAAAAACACTTTTATTATGAGATTCAGGTTGCGATCCACTTGACACTTCGAAGCATTCGATTGACTAATCAGAAGATAAAATTTTACAAATTAATCAATCAAAAAATGCTTCGAAGCATTCGTAGCGCCAAGTGGACCGCAGCCTTAAACTCACGCTATCGATTGAGCCTACTGAAAATTTAATCGGTTCAATCATTAATGAGATCCGATAATTTTCAGTATTTACAACTCGCCGGCTTGCGTATAGAGAGACTCGTGAGATACTACCGTGTCTTTTGATAATGGTATACAAAATTTTGTTACTGACTCAATTCAAGAAATATATATTTTTTCAATATATGAAATATATTCAATATATGAAAAATATATGAAATTTAAATTGTATCAATTAAAAAGAGAAAATATGATAATTTTATAAGATTAAAAATTTTTTAATCGAACAAGGGAATACAGAATATTAATGCACAAAATTTAGAAGTTTTTAAGAAATAATATTATAAAAAGTTTATAAAAATATACTATATAAAAATTGAGTAATATATTTTACAGGCTGACCATAGGCTATATAAATTTTCACTTTAAAAAAATATATAGCTAAATACATAAACTACAGCTAAATAATAGATCTCAAAATATAATAAAGTAATAAAAATATGAATAATTTAAACCAAATGATAAAAACAATGAAAAGAATTTAAGGAAAGATGAGATGGGACTAAAAATAATAAATAAAAATGCTATTGTAATCTTAATATTAAACAAACTTAAGCAAACTTTATTTTCATTCAATATAATATTTAGATTAAATTATTATTTATAAACTATTTTCATTGTTTCCATGTTTTCCTTATTCGGTCCAATAATGCTAAGTTTTTCTATTAAAAATTTTATTTTAATTAAATTTTTTTCGATGAAATTTGTTAATCCATTGAAATATACTATAGTTAAAAATACTTTATGGAAACATGAATATCATATATATCATATATGTAATTACCATTGCATTTAAATAAATATTTTTTAATAAAAATTTATAAATTTATATAGCCTGTTGTCACAATTTTTATAATTATATTCTATTTCTTATAAACTTGTACACTTATTTAAATATCTTGTATTCCATTATTAAATTAAAAAATTTTTAATCTTATAAAATTATTATCATATATGTTCTTTTTAATTGGCACAATTTAATGATTTCTTAAAAAAAAAAAAAATACATGTTCTTTAGGTTGAGTTAATTAATGCAATTTTGTGTAATATTATTATTTTTTTAAAGAAAATTAAAGCTACTATTACTTGGATTAGAATAAGAAAAATCTCGAATGGGAAAGATGTGTACCATTTGGGTTTTATTTTTTATAAATTATTATTTATTATTTTTTATAGTGGTCTAACTGTCTTTCGAGGTAATATATATATATATATATATATATATATATATATATATATATATATATATTCTCTTTCTGATTGGCGCAATTTCAAACATTTTTCTTAAATATCCATTTGGATTGGGTTAAGAACTCTTTCAAAAACCCTTGAATGGGAATACGTATCAATATACGTATCAATACAAAAATATGTATCATTTGAGTTTTATTTTTTAAAAATATAAATAAACTATAGTTATAAGATCAATAATGCTACAAATGTTTTTTATATTCTTTGGTATATTTGTGTATTCTATCCATATATCTGCTATTATAAGTTGCAAATAGTAAAACTGTAAGTGTTACTATGTTTAATAATTTAAATTATTAGTTTTAGAGTGATATTTTAATAGTTATTATTTTTAGATTAATATTTTGGACAGCAGTAAATACATATGGACAAATAATACCGAATAAATTTTTAAAAATTAGAAAGCATCTTTAATATTCGATTGATTTGAATAAAACAATAGTTTCCATTCTCCAAGAAATAGAATGGTGAAACACATTGTAATATCTGATTGAGTTGATACATGTGGATTTTTCGAGTTATATGCGACAGTCTCAGTACGAGTTATTATAAGAAAGATGCGAAACACGGGGTTGGTAAAGCTATGTTAACAGATTGCTACTCAAAAAAATTATCCACAACTACCAGCTATATCAACAATATCACCATTAAAATCATTATTTCATTCCGCTTTTCTTTTATCAAAGATACTAATAAATGTATATTTTTTACCACCATAAATAAATTGCAGGTAATTATTTTAAATTTATAAAATCAATATTATAGTCACGTATCTCTATGGGTCATCATATTTTTAAGAACTTTGTGCTGTTAATAATTTACAGAATATATTCTTATCCGATATGTTGGACCACCATGATCGAATTTTTACTATTCGATATAAATTATTGCAATATCCAGACCAGAAGATTCGAGAAATTTTCACCGGGTGGTCCACTGCTCGCGCATACGACGCAATCTGATCGATGCGCCGGCGGCGCTTTAACGGGGCCCTGCCGTTATGCAACTTACTGCACCAACGAGGTTGCACCAATGAGAGATGCCAAGGTCGATGCACCAACGAACCCGGCGCAGCATCGACGCAGCGCAGAGAGAGGAGCGGCTTATCATCGCCAAGTTCAACGATATCTCGTATCCGCAAAAATATCTCTTATACGAAATTCACCTATAAACGACTGAGGTTTCTCACCATTGCACCGGCGCAAAGGGTAGCGCATCACCGCATTTAATTATCGAAGTAAATAGGGATGTGTTGATAATATTACCAAGTAACATTGGTCGTAATTTTGATAAAATATGGTAAACATAATTATAAAGTTACGGTAACGTTACCATAGTTCAATTTTGTGCACTTGTTAGATTAAACCTAACTTAAAAAAAAAAGAAAAAACAGGAACAGACTTATCGCAGAGAGCGGAAAAATTAATTATTTATACGTCATAATCTTAATTTACTGAATAATTATCGTGGAACTAATATCGAAGAAAGATCGAACATAGATTGCAAAAATAATGAAGACAATGACATCAAGATTACCGAGGATGGCGTGAATGAGAAAGACAAAGAGAATGATATCGATCAAGATGAAGAAGATGAATATGAAATGAAGATTGCAATATCTGCAGTAAGTGTAGATGCAATAAGATGAGTTCGAGGTCGAATAGAAATAGCATTAGCCGAATTAATATTTAGTTGTCTGTAACCTGCAATAAGGAAACTGTCTGAACTATCTGTATAAGGAAACGTTTTAATCTATACCTTATCTTGTTTTATTTTTTTTTCTTTCTTTGATTAATACAATTTAAATTTAAATTTAAATGTTAATTTTTTAACAATAAAAAACATATTTTATTAATTTTGAGTTTTATATATCCTAAAGCAAAATCAATTTAAATTATATTATGGTAACGTTACAGTAACGTAATGATAATGGTAACGAATTTTTAAATTACCGTAATTTTACAACCCCAGAAGTAAATATTATATCGATGCAACTTGAAACGCTCAATCCTATTTACATTTTCGTTTCACGTTCATATTTACACTCGAGAACTTCTTCATTCGATTTTTTTATTATACAATTTATATCCTGTGATTATTTCGTGCGGATTCAATCAAATCCTGTAACGGATTCTCTGAAATAATTCCAAAGAAAAATTTCACGGATACAGCGCCTTCTTTCCTAATGGTAGGAACGCAAAGAAACTATCGAAGACTTAAAAAACAAGATGGGCAAATGCGAGGCGACAACGCATGTTAGCCGCGCGGAATACGTAATAATCCTCGATATCTCCGTCATCGTGCGTTATCGACTCGCACTTGCCTGTTTTCGTCAGCGTCAGAGAGACGTTTTCTCGGCGCTCAAGCAGATGCAAGACCTTTTAGTCGCAATTATTCTCGGACCCTGTCGACCTCCGCGACGCATCTTAAACACGGAGGGAGAAGCTGGTCCCGCAGCGAGTCTTTACGATATTGCCAATAGAATGAAATACTCACCGTCGTCTCCCGCGTGCTTTGGGGCGACGGAGGGATTCCTGGAAGGATTTTCACGGTTCTCTCTCACCGTTATGTTACGGGCGTGAAATCTGTCGATGGTGGCTTATGGCTTCCCCGCGCTGCGTGAGTCGATGGGAAGGTTGGAAACGTAGATAAAGACGACGATGACTACGATGACGACGATGACGATGACGAGGAGGAACGCGAGAATCGATCGTCGTCCCTCGAGCCGCATGATAAGAGGGGACAAACGAAGGGAGGAGAAGGTGGCGTACTTCCAAGCTCCTGGCAGACCTTAGTTCGAGGCGGAGGGCGTCTTGGGTGGCTGGAAGGGGTTCCATTTCAGACACTCCGGATCGATCTCTTTGTAGACGGGGCCCCGTCTCTTCACCCTCTCCTTGTAGTCGTCGATCACGTCCTGGAATTATTTCAACGGTTCCTTTCTTTTTTTATCCGCGGCTCCGACGACGCGACAGCTCGTCGAACGTTTTAATCGCATCGATCGGAAAAGGGGGAGGGGGAGTTGAAGAAATGTACAATGACGAGGGAGCGCCGAGGGATGAGCATGATCGAATTAATCGAATGATAATTAGCCTCGCGGTCTGTACTGTTCGCTCGTATATCGTTCCTCGGGACCAGACGAATGAAATCGGATTGCTGCATCATAATCGCGTTAATTAGATACGTTTATTTCCGATATTCATGCTATTTGCACAGCGAGAAACGTTTCGTTATATCGACGGGTTCATTATTCCTCGTTGTCTACCTCCGCGATTTTATTTGAGATGAAAAAACATTGGAGATAAGATATAATGTTCCCGCGAGGCTTATTTACAGACGCGATATCATATAGGATTTTCACGACAACGAAACGTTATTCCTCAGTTAAAAGTCTGCAAAATATCACTAAATCTTTTTATATTATTTCGTATTATGACATACATGTATAATGTGATGTAATATGTGGACTATTAAAGTATTAATAAAAGTTGCGACGACGTTTCGCTCGAAGCGATCCTCGATGCTTGTCACGAATGTCTAGTCGATTTCCGAAATCGGTGCGATAAATCTGACAAGCACGATGACGAGTGTATTCGCAAGAAAGAAGGGACGATATCCTTCGCGGAATGCGCATTATATCATTATATATATATATAATATATATATATGTATGTATATGTGTGTTATATATGCGCGGCGGATTACAGCGGCGAATTACAAAGAAGCGCATTACCTGTTTCTTCAGAATGATATGCTTGCCCTTCCAGTACTTCATCATACCGAGAGCCTGTAAAGTGCTGACAATGTCGTACGAGTCGATGGCCATTTCTTTGCTGATATCTGAAAGAAGAAATACAAAGCATGCTACAGTGATTATATTAGTCAGAAATTTATGGTCAAAAGAAGAAGAAGAAGAAAAAATACCGAGCTTGTATTTTTCGCGCGTTTAATAACGGTCTTTCGTGACCTTCATCCTCCCCCCTTCCTCATTGGAAATGAAAATTGTCGTCGAAAAAGACCTGAAGGGACACATAATAATCCAATCTTATAGGAGAAATTGTTTCACCCGACGGCAAACAGCAAGAGTAATAAAATTGACTAGAATGAAAAGACATATGAATAAAACATCGCGAATTTATTATTATTTATATTTATGTATGTAAATGTTTATGTATGAAGAATACTATCAATATAAAAAATTTTGGCACACGCGTTTCGAGGAAAACATTTTCTTCCTTCATTAACCTCTCTGATTAACTACGTATTAGATGTAACGCTACAATCCAATCTTTCCAATCTTTAAATCTTTGATTAGAAACAAATTAGAAATTTTTTTTAGATTTTTTTATTAGAAATATTATATTTTTACATAATAGTATAATTATTAAATAGTACATTTTTATGTCTCTCTGATTAGAAATATTTTTTACATTTTAAAATGTAAACTGGAAGCCATTCTAAAAGTGATGAGACAAGGGTTAAAATAAATAAAAAAAAAAAAAAATGTATTCGTTACATTAATTTGATTAATACTGAATTAATTTAACAGTTTTAATATAAATGATAATAAACTTAAATAAAGAGCTCGACAACAGAAGTCGTAAAAATGCGGAAATGATGAATCATATATAATCTGCTGCGGTTTTCAGCGGCAGGGCGGTTTATCCTGTCCTTCGTGGATACAATTATTCAACCGCTAAAACCAGTTATGTTGGGAAAACTTGACCATCGGATCAATAACAATGCGGTGTAAATCCCTTACTGACGACTCCCTTGTCTCGGGGCACAAAATCTAAAATAGAGCCAATAATGTGGTTCAGTTTCCACCAAAACTGAATTATGTTATGCGTACGTATAACCATACATGCCAAAATATCAAGATAAAGCCCTGATTGAAGTAGCGAGAAATAACGGGTTGATGAAATCAACTTCCTCGTTTAATTTCCTCTCGCCAGATTAAAACATTTTCAAGAAGTTGTTAGAGATTTCTCACGGCGAATGTAAATTTTCCCTCTACGGGAAAATTACGCTTTCTGAAACTGATGTCGAATCAAGCGGGACCATTCCCGCGAGTCGCATTAGCGCATTTTCAATCCGCGCATGAATATTTAAATGCCGCTCCATAATACCGGAAGTTAGAACGGACTGACAGCTGACAGCTGCGGCGAGATTTCGCGCTGACCTACCTTTTACGGAAATCTCCTTGCCGCCGAAATTGCAGAGATACTGCAGCAGAACGTCCTTCCAGTAGCTGCGATACGAGATCAGACCCAGATCCGAAAGCGGTTTCTCCGGCGAACCGATTTTTTTCTCGACCCTCGTCAACAAGTAACCTGCGCAGTGAATTGTCAAACGGATTCGATTTATTCGTCAAATATTAATGCTACCTATCAAATTGAAATTATTTAATGAATATAAATAGAAAACTCGTGTTTGCAAAGCAATAATATAAAAGAAATGAAGGCGCGAACAAAACAAAAAGATGTCAAATAAAAATAAAAAGAAACATGTTTTATTTCGAAATATAATAAGACCATTTATAGACTCACTGAGTCTTCTTCAGCTAAATAAATTAAATAATAAATATAAAATTTAGTCATAAATACATTAAAAAATCATAAATATAGAAATTCATTAATTTGTTAATGCAGCGCTAATAAAATTCATGTATCAATTAATGATTCCAATGATGTTTTGACTGTACAATACCAACTAAAAGTTATCAAAACTTAAACGACAAAAAAAAAAGATTAAAAAACAATTTTATCGTAAATATCATGAAATTAACTGCAAAAAAATAAATTAGTAATTTGACTTATAAAGGCTTATGCTTATATTGTGTTGCAGGTTTAGATAAATAATTTTTAAACGAGTAAGTGGATCCAAATAAACTTTTGCACAAATATTTATTAGAGTTTTATTATATGTAAAATATATAGTACATGTAAAAAATTTGATTTGAATTTCATAATGCTATTTCTTCATCAAATTTGTAAATAAATACTCAAATAATACACAAAATACAATTTTATATAAAAAAAATTAATGCAAACAAAATAATCAAATAATTTTTAAATCAATAAGAGAATTGTGTTTAAATTTTACACAGATACTAATAATAGAACAATCTATGAAATTTTTATATTTTGATGTTAATGTTAATGTAATGTTTTGAGATGTGATAGATGCATCCTTAAGAAAAAAAAAACGAGAGGAATCAATTAAAGATTCAATAATTCCACTTTAAGAAAATCACAATTCCAGATAATTTCGGTGATTTGTAACTCGATTAGTACAAAAAAAATATTGATTTTTTAGCAAGTTTTCAAAGCATCATAATAGCTTTCAGCCAAGACTGGCGAGCACTTCGTGAGTGAAATTTCTAAAGCGTAATTGGATAACGAGATTCTATTATACACTTCAAGTTGAGCGCACAAGTGGCGGCGGGCCCGACAGAAACGGACCCGGTCCTGGCCAGCGGTGCTCGTCTGCTCTCGGTTGAACGTCCGTTCCGCCTCGTTTGTCCCAAGTATTCTGCGACGAGGCATCAAAGAAAAATGTATAGACTGCCGGCGGGAAGGAGAGGAAGAGAGAGCAGGCACCCCGAGGCGCTTCATGCCGCGCGGCCTGCCTGCTTCGCCGGTGAATCGGCGAAATCGTCCGTTGCGCGCCATTCGTCCGTCCACGTCAATGGAATTATCCGACGGACCGGTTAAAAACCCGTTTTTCAGAGGGCGACTTAAATGCCAGATCCAGATCTACCGCAATCCGGAGTCAGAGATCGATAATGCGCGCATTTAAACGCCGA
This sequence comes from Cephalotes varians, assembly GCA_037157785.1. Taxonomy (NCBI): domain Eukaryota; kingdom Metazoa; phylum Arthropoda; class Insecta; order Hymenoptera; family Formicidae; genus Cephalotes; species Cephalotes varians. Next base: position 121,250 of record JANQDE010000099.1, on the reverse strand, counting down.
CGCCGCGATCGGTGGATGTCGCTCTTATCAGTACCGGCGCAGGTGAAATCTATCGGATGAAATCGATCGAAGTGACTCTCTTAGGGAAGCGGATCTCTTAGAGAATGTTGATTGGAATCCTTGGTCATTTCGAAGCACACAACATGTAGTCTAGTAGTATAGTAAAAAATCTACTAAAAATTGATTTCCAATTAAACATCGATTTGGATTTCTTCGGAGGCTAAAATCGGACAGAATTTATAATGGGGGGAGCGAGCTCCGTTTGATAATCCTCGTCATTTTATATCCGCGACATGGATCTGAAAATTATCTTCCACGAAGATTGTTGCTGGAGTGACATGAGTTGCCGAGAGCGCGGCGAGAACTGCCAAGAGGAGATAGGGTTGATCCGCGGGAGGCGGGAAATTCAAGGCTGGAATATGTAAAAGTCAATCTCGAGGACGGGATTTAATGGATCCGCGCGTCACTCGCGTTTGTTCGCATTTTGCACGGATTTCGCGAATTCTGCAGCGAGTAGGTAGCTACATCTCGCGTTACATATAACCGATCTTATCCGTGGCATTAGGACGCGGTCAATGGATTCGCTACGTTAGCTAATTGTAGTATGTAGCGTATGTCGTGTCGTTCGCGTTAATGCCGTCCTTGCATTCCCGAAATTATCTTTCGTTCCGCCGGCAGGTTCAAAGCTCCGTCATTAGCAAAGTGATCTCTCCCGTGCTGCTGTCTTCCGCCGAATAAATCCCATCGTTCCGGAAGACGTTTATTTAAAGCTCCGAATGTGCCGTTTCCGCACGGCTGACGGCTCAAAGCACGAGATAATTAAGTGTTAAGAGAGATTACCTGCGGCGTCGGACGGCACCTTTGATTCATTGTCCCGAGTCTCTTAATCCGAAATCACGGGACGCTTATCCGCGGGCGTATTTCCATATTCGGACATCGGTATTGAGAAAAATGATTTGATTATATCAACAAGATGTCTCTAATAGAATACATTTTGGTGAAACCAAATAGAATTTCTGGTTATCATGATAATACTCGATATTCTATAATGTTTATAAAAATTAATTCAGAAACTTGCTAATTTCTGGAAATCATATTCAGATGCCAAGATGTTGTAATAATGGTACCCGAAATATTATCAGAAATATCAAATCTTGTCTCTCAGTGAATTGTGTGCACGTTAGCTAATCGTTATGATTAAGTCGATCAGGCGTTAAGAAATTCTGGTATACTTAACAGGAAAAAATTAATCAAACTTATCTGATAATTCTTGTGGGAATTATCAGATAAGTTTGATTAATTCTTCTCTGTTAAACATACCAGAAAATAGACAAATCGAAATCAGAAGGTAAATTCTTACAAAAATTATCTTCTGATTCGTCCATATTCGAATAGATATACTGGTTGAATCTACCAGATTTTCAGTAAAAATTTACTTGCGTCTTGCGATTAAAATAATCCGTTCATGAGACACGAGCAGAAGTGTTTCTGGCATATCCATATATGTCTTCGAAAAAGTTATCAACGGCTGATGTATAACAAGAATAAAACTTTCTCTTAGTTTCTGTGATGTTTCCAATTGTATAAGAACCTCGAAAGTGAACATCGCGAGTGTCCTTTCGCTGCGTAAAGTTCTCCAAGGTCTTTGATTCGACCGCAGATTACAAGGTTGTCGATATCTGATATGCGCGCTCGGTCGCGCGATCTCGTAAAGATTAGCGCGGAAGGGTCTACTCAATGCTTTCTCTTGCTCGTCCGAGGAGAAGCTTTAGGTCTCTTTATCCCGCGGACAAAGACGGATGAAGCAGGAAAGACGTCTCCGCGACGTACCCGGACCAGGACATGCCGATCCCGCGTTTACATTTTCCGTTCTCGTTGCAGGGTGTTCCCGGCCGGCGAAGGGTTCAACGACCACGCCGCTCCATCTCCTCCACCTTCACAGACCGCGTATCTCCGCCGGCAGAGAGGACACTTCTATCCATCCCCTCCAGCCGCCTTCGGCACTCCGCGAGCTCATTCCGCTCCTCCTCTGCCCCCTCTCCATTTCGCCACTGATTACTTTGGGAGGGTGGAACGCATTCATTACGCGTCCGTTCAGTTTGCAGACTTTCGGGATCGGCGTGTAGGGAAAGGATAGAGAGCGAGAGGAAGAGAGAGGGAGAGAATGGAGAATCGGCAGAGTGGAGGAAGTTCGAGGGTGGAAATTCGAGAAAGAGGAAAACGGTGATTGCCCGGGCGGTGGGAGAGAGGAAGACGGATCGGCGCGATGGGAAAGAGGACGGAGTCGAGAAGGAGGGAAAATCGTCCCAGTCTCGGGCAGGGTCGGCACGACGAAGGGCGGCAGGGCGAACGATGGTGCGAATCGTGAAAAGAATGCGAACGGTGAAATTGGGTGCTGTTGAGAGCAGTTCGTTGCCCCGCGGTCAAAGAATCACTGACGAAGAGATTTACGACTCACCAGGAATATTTGTCTTTCGTGCATTTCAGTGGGGAGGAGGAGGGGGGGGGGTGGTACCGATGGCACGATGTTTTACAAAAATGAGATTTCATCTTAATTTAAGGATAATTACGGTGCGATACGGTCCTTACTCGAAAGTAGATAAAGCAATTATGTTGGTGGAATTAAGAAACAGTATCTCGATAAATGTCGACGAGTTCGAAATTTTAGCTTATCGAAGTGGCTTCAAAGTATCCGAACATATACTGCAATGTTAATATTAATCTCTGAATTAAAGAAAGTCTTTTTTTCTTGAGATATAGTGGGGAGAAAGGATCTTGTTAGTGTCTTTTTTCTCCTTTTCTCTTTCTCTATTTATTTATATTCAAAAAATAGTAATTTTTTTGTTTTAAATATTTCCATCTGTTCTCCTGCAAATCTACTTTGAATTCGCACGAAAAAAAGGGAGTCGACTCTATGAAATTCGATCGCTTCGATTACACAAGGTACGTTCATTTCGCTGTAGCTTATGTTGTTAAATCGAAATTCAACTCTTTCTTTCCTCTCCCCATTATAATTTCTCTCTCTCTGGAACGAGAACGATCCGTCTTCGGGAGAGACAGCCTTGAGAAAAAAAGAAATGCCGCGTCAATGGGAGGACCAGTCCATCCGTCTGGCGGGATGATAGCGCAACGAGGTGCGTATCCGCCCTTTGCCCCTTTGACGAAGGCGAGAGATGCCGCACGCCACGCCGCCCAGTCACAGGCAGTGTTGCGGCGGTAACCCTTCACCGATTCCCTCCCACCCTTTCGTTGCCCTCCCCCGCCGTGTAACTGGCGTGTACCCTTCGTCCCTAGACGTACGGGGAAAGGGCGTCGGTGACCCTGCCAATCCTACGTAGGGATAGTGGAGCGAGGTCACGAGAGGTCATACGATTCCGAGCCCTTCGGGCATCCTGCGTCGAGCGGGAAGAGGAGACGAGCCGGCGGCGGCGGCAGCGGGAATGGGCGAAGGGAGCGAGGGCACGACGGCGGTGGCGGTAGGGCAGGTACAGGAAGCCCGTACTGTAGGGATCAAGGTGTGCGGAGGAGCGGTCGCCCAGGAGAGGAGAACGCGCCGCGTGCGTGAGACAGGAAGCGCGGATGTATGCGTAGCCCGCACGCGTGTTTGCACGCATGTACGCGACGTCGACGTCGGTGGCGGTGCGGTGGTCGTGGGGGTCGATCGATGCGGCGAGACGCCGGGCGTCGCACTTTCCACAGACCACTTCGCTCTCCAACCTAACGCTACACAGTTCACCACCATCACCATCATCACCACCGTTATCAGAGATGCGGAAGCGGTATCGATATGCGATCGTTCTGGTAGACATCGAGTTTACGGATTTACGAAATTAGGAAGCTGCAATGTTGTTAGTAAAAATATCATGTATGGAATTGTTATATATTAATGATAATAAATGCTGAAACTGTAATTCGCTAACCAATTTATGAATGTTGAAAGTAGTATTCACACAATAATGATAAAAATAGGAAATAATAGATAATTGTAAAAAATAGTATAGAGAGATCAAAATAAAATAAGAGTGATAAAAAATATCCAAACAGACTTCAGAAACGCTTTATTTTTCGAGAAATCATTTAAATGGATTTAAATATATATTTTAAACGATTTTGGGTATTGTAATTTAATGCGACTCTCCGCTCTGTATTTTTTTGCAGGAAAATAAACGTTACCGAATCTATTCGAGTGGGACGCGACTCGATATCTTGCGTAGGGGCGCATGGCCTCATAGTGCCGGCCTTGTGCAGTCGAAATACAGCGGCGGAGTCGATGGCACCGACACTGGATGCAAAAGGGATGGAAGGAGGGGAGGAAGGGAAGAAGAGAGAGTGAGAGAGGGAAAGAGAGAGAGAGGGTGCCGTCTCGCTCGCGGAAAAGCCGGCGGGGTTGCGAAACTACCCTTCCCCTTTTCCCGACGACCAGCCGACACACCACAGCCGACGGCGGCACAGTACGTCGACCCTCGACCAACCAACCAACCAACTCTCGACGCATTCCTCTTCCCCCTCATACTACTACCGGTAGTAGCGCCGCGATGCCCGCCGCCAACGCCACCGACGCTCGCTCGGCATCAATGAAAATGACGTCACGGCAAAAAGCCCCGCGTTTAATTATCAAAGCTACGCGCCTCGCGCCGCGCTCGCGCGCGTGCACATGCGTGCCCGTGCGTGCGTGTCGTCGTTGGCGGCGGCGACGACGACCGTCGACGAGGAATCGCCGCGCGTCGGGTTCGTCGTGAAATTGGCACGTGACGCAAACGACGGGGAAAGGAAGCGACGCGATCGCGCATTCCGCGGCGCGCTTGTCGACCGCGATCCCAGATGAGAGTAACGGAAGTTACTCTTAAAAGATTTATCTATTTTCTTGCAAACTCGAGAAAATAGATAAGAGACGCTTTAAATTCTACACGGCAAATTTAAAGACGTACAGTCGCATTTTCCAACTCGCTAGAGTTACGTAACATAATTTATACGTAATTTATAAGCGACGGCGACGATTCGTACGGCTGCATACTGATTCGTAGCAAAAATCGAAAACAGCCCTTCATCGTTACAAGGATGTGTATATCGATATATACTTACTAAAATCGATGAGAAGACGGCCGTAGCCCTGCCTCTGATAAGGTGGCAGCGTTAAGATGCAGGACACGTTGTAATTCAGGAAGGAGTTCTTCTCCTGGAACACAGACGTTAAAGCCCCAGTTAACGAATGCATACGAGTCACGGAAGTCTGGTTAAAAGTACTGCATCGCCGCCAATTTATCGCCTCCGAGATTCTCGCAAATTAACGATTATTATCACGCGGAAGAAATCGTTGAAACCATTATTATTACCTGAATTTTTATTAATGGGGTACGATTCTGCGGGAGAAGCAAAGTTATAAATGCACTCGGTATTAAAAGCATGATCGATGATATTCCGCTCACGAGCGCGAGCCAGACGCGTTCCACGAAAGTGTGACGTTAATGCAACGGAAATGCATCGCGTTTTCGCAGCGTGGAAGATAAGAGCATGTTCGTAACGATATATTTAGTACAAAATTCACTGCGATATCTATGATCTTTCTCTAATAAGTCGAACATGTGGGGAGAGTAACAAAAGCATAAGCGAAAATTGAAACAACAAAACGTAAAAGAGGCGTTTATCTCTTAAAGTTTCTGCTTCTTTTTTAATTTCGCTTCGTTTTTAATTTTCGTCTTTTAGAAGCTTTGTTTATGCTTCTGTCACTCTCCCCTTATATTCGACTTATGCTCCAATCTTTATTTTCGTCAAGGTCATATTTCCGGAGGAGTTCGGACTTCTGTCCGTCACGTATAGCTAGAAAAATTAATTAAAGATCATCGCGAGCCCCGCGAGACGTCTCTCCTAAGAGTACAGCATCAATTTTTCAGCGTCATCCTATAACGAGCTCGCGGAACTCGCGAGAATCTCGTCGTGAAAGAATCATGCGCCTGAAAGAGGAAAGACCGCCGCAATACCAGAAGAGCCACCCTCAGAAATAGAGCATCCGTACACCGAATAAGACGCGAGTTCTTGTATTTTTAACGCTGTCACGAAGTGGCCGTGTGCAACGTCGATGCCGATTAGATAAAATCCTTTTCCGGAATACCGACACGCCCGGTATATCGACCTTTAGTCGTCCATTATGGAAGCGATAGATCGAACTTCTTAAAATCCCGCTAAAACAGGCGTGGATCGCGCTCGCAGTCGCCTCGACATCTTACTTATCGCACTTGCAAAATGAATGTCTGATATACAAGGTGTCTCACGTTTCTCTGGTTGGAACATACGCTCGAAAAGCTTCTTTTCGGTTTGTCATGCCCGTTGACATCATGGCTTCCAAGCCCTTTGTGCCGAAAAGGAATTTCTGGGCAGCCTTGTCCCGCGGTATCGAGACACTTCAAAAGAAAATTGGCCGGACGCAAACGGTCCAGATGCGTTAATTTAACATTTGGCACGTTCGCTGAGAGAAAATATACGTTGCGAGGGATATATCCTGTTGCAAGCGCACGAAAAAAATGACGTTGCAAGAGAAAAAGGGCAGAGAGCGATTGCCGTTAATCCCAACCGGCGCGACGAAATGCCATTTCTCTAAAGGTACTTCCACGCGAGAGCCTCGCGCATTTAAGCGTTGCATTGAATTCTGCACATTGAATATAAACAATTTTTTAGCAGTATTGTTAAAGCAGTCGGCAAGAACTGTTATCCGATGTATTTTCCGCGGTGAGCGCCGGACGACGCTATTGCAATAGAATAATAGTCAATCTGGCAGACACAAAAGAAAGCAAAACCTCTCTCATTTCATCTCTTTCTATCTCTTTTCCCGTTGATTCTCATGAAAGAGCGGTGCAGCTTCTCAACTGAGATTACAAGTTAAAGTAAATGTTACAAAGTAAATGTTTCAATAACTGAATGTGCCCAATGATTAAAAAATCGACAATACATCGTAATTAAGATTTTATTTGTCAATAAGATAACAAAAAAATGACAAATTAAAAAGAAGTTAAATATGTTGTATCATAAGTAATAAAAACATAATTTGATTGCAAACTGTTCGAAAAAAATTGTACAAGTATCGTAGGAGGCAATATATTTATTATTCATCTTCTTATTATCTTAATTAAAACATGATATCTACATTTTTAAAATTATTATACTGTATTTATCTAAAACATGCAGTGTGTTTTTCATGATTGTAAGAAAATTAAATTTGGGACATGATTTTTTTTTCAGTTCAGTTACTGTTACATAATCGGTAATGTATAGTGTAGCAATGAAATTTCACTGAAGTGTTCTTTATTTAGCTTTATATGCTAGTATTTCTCGATCATCGATAAAACAAAGTTTCATCTAAATAATTTCTTTTGTACCATTAATTATCTTAATCAATAATAATATAAAACTGATCATATTTTCTTACTAGTTCAATTATTGGGACATTTATCTTTCGTAGACAGCAATGATCATTTTCGGAGTATCACGCGAGTCCATGGTACATTCGAGAATATATTATATTTTGTTAGATGGAAATATTATATCGCAGTTATTCCTCAGGAATGAATTTGGATAAGATCGACTACTCAACGTGCGATTTCCGCAAAATTGAGAGTCATGACGCACCTGGCATAGTCTTTTCTCTCTCTCTCTTTCTATATCTCTTTTCGCATAAAGATTCGTGAAAGAAATCGTGAAAGTGACCGCCCCGCCGCGAAAGAAAAAATTAACGGCTCGATTAAGACCTACTCTTTAATGCCTCGTGCGCAGTGACGCAGCAACGTGACATGACTTTTTTTCCGGCACGAGACTGATTCATTCGTTCGTTACATCCCGCAGATCCTTAAGCGCTTTAAACGGATGGTCTCGATGGTATTCGGACACCCGGTATTTCCGGCCGTGCGGCGGCCGTGCTGTTGCTAACTGCCGAGGCAGCAACGGTCCGAAGGACACGACCTGCGGTCGATGTGTGCGTGCACATGCCGGCCCACGTGTGCGTATCGGCGTGTTAACTCGGCGAAGTAGAAGACGAAGAAGAGAGGAGCGAAATAGGGATAGACGTGGCGAGAGAGAGGGAGATAAACATTCTATATGAAAAGGGGAAAGAACGATGGGAGGGGGAACTTTGGGCCCTGAGAGAGCAACCGTTCCGAGGGGTCCGTCTCCGTCAGAGGGATGAGGGGAAAGATCAACCGCTAGGAACTAAAGACAAAAATGGAGATCCTCTCCATAGTATATTTTGAAACAGAGATAATGCCTAAAACGATACGATGCTCAGAAAGTAACGGCAATTTATGATGCTTGAAAAGTATCGGATGAATAGTATCGAAGTTAAGGTACGCAGAGAAAGTATAGTGATTTAGTGTAGGAGGGTGACTACTTGTCTCGACGGCCGGTCGTCAGAGTTAAGTGAGACAAATCAACGGGAATGGAAATGAGTCAGCGAACGAGTTCTCAAAGCCTGAGTCGTCCTCGTTGATTCTATTCACTCGTCGTTACGAGAAGCCTAAACTGAACTAATCGATCTTAAACGCATCAAAGATTCCTTCATTGCAACGTCGAAGTTCAGGAATTTCCTGAAGCGTGCGTTACACCATATTTCGTCGTTCTTGTTATAATCGAACCGAGACTAAACAAAAGGAGATCCATTAGGTTCTACTATTATGGATTGAAAAACGCTTGGTCCCACGAAAAGCGTAGAGGGATCTCGAAAGAGAGAGGGAACGGAAGAACGAAAAGGAAACGAGAGACGAGAGAGGGAGCGAGGGAATCTGGGACCCGCGACGTCCTTGGGCCCGGTAATCTTCGCGCTGCTCAGGGCCGTCTCGATGTCCCCACCGGCACCGTGACGGAGGAGGCCATGTACTTTTCCTCCTTCTGCTCCGTCTCTCTCTCTCTCTCTCTCTCTCTCTTTTTCTTTCCCGATCGCTCGATCTCGTTTCCTCGCGCCGTCCGGTCGCCCCACGATGTCGCGTAAAGACGACGGAGCACTTTGTCAGCTTGTTCGAAATCGATTGGCGATGACAAACGGCGGAATTCGGATCAACGAATGAGATCCGTGGATGCCGAGAGGCGCAAACTACAATATTCGAATCATTGCTATTGTTACTTCGCTAATCTGATTTCCATAATTACTCTGCGTTTTATTTCTCTCCTTCCGATATATCACACTCGGGGTTTGCACTACGCTAGAAATTTTTTTCTCGCTTTCGTCAAATTTTAAATACAGGGTGAGCAAAAAGTATCGGAGTAGCTAAATATTTCGAAAATAAGACATTTGAGAACAAATTTCATACAAAAGTTGTAGAGTTTCAAATGCATTAAACAGCATTCAATGCATTCAAATGCATCAATACCCATTTGACGCAGAAAGAGCTCTCAAAGTTAACTTTGATAATGCTAATGCCGATCTGAACTTTATCTTAACCCATATTTCGAAAAATATTTAACCAAAAAAAGTTTTATTATATTGAAGTTTTTTGAAAAATCTCGATCAGCTACAAAAATATTGAATAAAAAGTGGGGGTTCCCGTTAATTTTAAAGTTGATTTCGAGAATTCCTTCATAATCCTACGCTCAAGATCAAATAGAAATTGCCATTCGATACATTTGCTGAAACCCTATATCTATTTTATTTCAAGTACAACGAGTGTATATAGTTCAGCTACAAATAACAGATTCCTGATTTATCAAACTCGATCAGCTCTCGTTGTCACATAAGATATTAATTACGGTAGGATTCATGGACTCGACGGTTTACCACATTTACGGTATACTAGACCCTCATTCCCAATTCCTTCGTGATATGCACGCATTAAGGACCAACCCGCGCGGAATCCTTCCTCGTCCGTCAATAATCACGACACGATCCTCGTGGGTTGTCCTGACGTAGGAGGAAAGTGCAATCCTCTTGGCCGAGGAGACGAGGTACAGCTTCTTTCGCAGATATATAGTTCGCCGGAATCGATACTGGGTACTTCTCTCTCTCTCTCTCTCTCTCTCTCTTTCTCTCCTCTCCTCCCCTCTCGTCTCCCTTCATCTCTGGAACACGGCAAGGTGGCGCATAGAGTAACGATCGCGGGCCGCAGCCACGGCCCGTCGCGTTCTATGGTGCGAGAGAGGAATAAAACAGATCAATGATCGTAACGATATACGTACGTCTCTCGACGACCGACCACACCATCTGCGCCGTGGAAATGATACTGTACACACACGCGCGCACCCACACGCGCACACACTCCTCTCCGTGTCTCTCGATTAGCTTAGCCGGCCTAACGAGAGGTTCAAATAGTTTCATCAAAGATCCACGACCAGCGCGGACTCGCGCTACGTGATCGAACCGCACAAACCGCGTGACGATTCAATTCCGAGATGGAGTAACAAAAGAGGGCGAGGTACAGCGCGAAGATACGGAATAAAGAAAACGAGAGCTTATAGAGCGAGACGATTAAATTCGGACGAAAGCGTAGCCAAAAAGTATGAAAATGATACGAAACAGAGATAAAAACGAATTCGAATAAGGCGCGATGAAAAAAATGTGATGATAGAAAACGAAAAACCCTATTCTGTAATTCTAAATGATTTTAGAAATTTAAATTACCTGTGATAATAATGTTCCTTTTTAATTAAATTGATTATTTAATTAAAAAAAGGATATTATCAATGGATTCTAATAGAAATGAATAAAAGAAAGATCTATGATTCGCGCGATTCTCATTCTCGGATTTTCTCTTGTAATTTTTGTTTTGATTACTGTTCAATAAATATCTTTATATTTTACAAGTATATATTTATTTACAGTTAAATAAATATTACATTTCCCTTCTTCAAAAATTTCTGGGAAAAACTGACCAATAATTGCCAGATGACCAGAAACTTTTGCTGTCTAGTCATTCCCTAAACAAGCGTAGCTAAAGCTCGACTCAGAATCCAGGCAATAATACTGACCACTAATAATTCTTGACCAGTTATATTCTGACTTATTTCCCATTCGGATTCCAGCGTCGCTCTCACGCGATTGTGCATACTTTCGCATCGGTCGGCGATTGATTTTTAAATCGCGAGACGGCGCGGAAATAATTCGCGCGCGAAGCGTGAACGATGAGAACCGTCGCCTCGGGAACGCGCGACGCGTGTCGATGGCATTTCAGCTCGGTTATATGCACCCGCACACAATTCACAGTTCTCGGAGTGAGAGATAGCGAGTGGGCGTTAAATTAATGGCGAGAGTGTTCTTTTTCGATCAATGAAGCGCGCAGACGGACGGCTCGTTATCGTCGTTGTAGATCTCCGTGTCCGATTGATTTCCACGAACTCGCGAACTCTCGGAACGAGAGACTCGAATTTAATTTGTCCCATGTAATTCTGTTGTCCCTGTTACGCGATCTGTTTTATATCGTTTTGCCTATTTTCCTGCAGGCTAATCGCTAGAAAGAAGGCATCGCAAAACCGAGAATCGAGAGTCCAGTTGCGCCGCAAAGCCCATAAATCTGAACGAGTCATTTCCCTTTTCCATCTACGTTGCACGTACGACCGCACATGACTCGCGCAAGAGGGAACATCGGATCGCCCCGCACGATCGTTGCAAAACGCTCGTGAGCGATCCTCTTGGTCGACGTGACCCGTCTCGGGTGAATTCACCATCTAAATGCCCGCGGAATGCAGAAAGAAGAGACATTCGATGACGACGACGATGTGGCTTAACGTGACGTCGGTTGTAAAAGGTTTCCAATCGGTCACTATCCTTTCCCGCGTATCGCCGTGCCACAGGTAAAGCACGCACGAGTAAACGGACGATGCACGTGCGACGGCAAGGAGGGAAGGAAAGAGGGAGACGGAAGAGAGAGATACAATGCGAAGAACTATTGAAACGCGAATCAGCAAGCGAGTACATACGAACATTCGTCGTACATACGCGTATCTCCTTTGTCTCTCTCGCGTTGTCGCTCATAAACACGTCGGCGACGGCGACGTCGACGTTGGTGTGCCGTTCGACGCGTAGGTGAACGAACGTTCTCTGCGAGAGAAGAAGAGAGAAGAGGAGAGAGAAAGAGCGAGATCACGAGAGAGCGCACGCTCGCGCGGATAAGACGAATCAAATAATTGTATCCGACCGCGGGCGAAGTTCGCGTCTCGCTGTAACTGGACCGTCTCTTGACATCTCTCTCTTTCTCTCCCTCCCCTCTCTTTTCTCTTTCTCTCTCTCTAACAATCAGTCTACAAGCCTCTCTTTGAGAGACCCTTTGGTGTCCCTCGACAAGAAGCAATTAATTAGAATTCTAGCCCTGTATATCTGAGTGGAGAAGCAGTACAAGCACCATAGAGCCTAGATCACATCTTAGAAGTTTGTAATCTTCGTAGATACACGGAGAGAACGGTTGCTGAGAGATCTGAAATTTTAACTGGATACAGATCAGAAAGTAGTTTTGTTACCTATCAAAATGATTATCGAAATAATTATGTAGAACGCTCAAACTGTTGTTAGAATATCAAAATTTTTTGTAGCATTGCTCATTATTTTTAAGATTCCAACAAAATTATTTTGATGGTCCAACAAAATTATTTTCAGATTTATCTAGCAAAATTTTAAATTTCTCAGTAAAATCGCTCTTTCCGGAGTGTATATATATATATATATATATATACACTCAGAGAAAAAAGTCGTACTAGCAACTAGAAATTTGAGGACAAATAGCGCAACTATGTATCATAACTCAACTATGTATTATAAAGTTGTAATAACAACAATGAATAAGTAATACGAACTAAGAAAATGTAGTAATATAAACAATTTATAATAAATTGTTCAACAAACTACAGAAAAACAGTCGTATAATAATAATAATGTTTTTTTCGTCATTTCAATAATTAAATTAGTTATGCTTTACTTTAAAAAAATATTTGTCTAAACTAAAAAAATGTAGTAGTTTTATCTTATTTGTATAAAGTCTATATAACTGTGTAATAATAGTTGAGTCGCTATTTCACCATCAATTGATAGTTGACATATATTCTTACCGTTACTATATTTTTATAGTATTTAATACTACTTTAGTTCCTGTTACTTTATAAAACTAGTGCCAGATACTTAAATTACAGAGTTGTCAAAAATATAGTTGCCACAACTATTTCGTTTTCTGTCAGTATACATTTTTTTTTTAAGTTATATATACGTTGTTACAAGCTTCTCAAGAGCCAAACTGAACTCAGTTCCTGAACTCATAACTCATAACTGAACTCATAAAAATGAAACATAAAGAAAAAGAAATCATGCTGTAGAACTAAAATTTAAAAAAATTTATAAAAAGCCGAATTCGATTTTGTATATCACCGAACTTTATGTTATGTCAATAAAAAAATCGGTGCTCATTGCTGCACGCTAGAAAGGAAACATTGCTGGATGATCTTGATGGACGCGTTACAAATGCGTTTACAGAGCATCGTGACATACAACAAACTTTTTCCGCGTCACTCCTCCCTTTCTCTATTTTTGATCCACGAACTTCTCCAGGAAAGTTTCTCGTTTATCCCCAAAGGATATAATAAATAACGCATCCTACATTTCCCTCTTCCATCTCTTTCTCTCTTACCTCATATCTCACGCACAATAGCGCGCTCTCGTATTGTTGCGGGAGGTGTTTATGGAGCGTGTAAGGCTCGCGACGATTGGAATTTTTGCGGCCGTTTATTTATGGTGCTGGTGATGCCGTCGTTCTGTCATCGGGCTTGGAAGACCGGTCGCGGAATCGGTTTAACGGGCCACAAACGGACATAAATTTTCACTTCGATAGCTGGATATTTACGAGGTGGATTCGCGCGTAAATGGAAATTAACCATGGAGCACCGTTTTTTGATTTTCTTTCTCGATCGGATCAGCCCGGGAGTCCCGAAGGGATCCCCAATCTCTAATATTTATTTTTGTTATCTGTAATCTCCTAATAAATACGCTACTTTTCAATTGGCACAAAGTGCCTCCGCATTTTTTTTCTCTTGTCCGCGACGGAAATTTGATACGCATGGCGAAACGAGAACTTTTTCGCAGCAGCCGATGAAATTAAACGTATTCGATCGAGCGGAACGGCAGATAAAAAATTCATCGAATGCTCTCCTGAGAGATCATAGCCTGTCATCGATACGGTCGAATTTTTGCCGCTGCAGTTGCGAATGTATTGAATTAATAAAATATTTATAACATTATAGCGACTATGTGCGTGCGGCTAAACATTTTTTATATTTACCTTATCTATAATATATATAAATATTTAAATATTTAATAAGAGAATTTACTTTAAATAGATATAAACCTATTTTTTCCATTCTATTTCCTCCTCTCATAATTTATTGATGTTAATGGAAAATTGATTCTAGCAGGAGTATTGAAAATGCATTCTCGTACAAAAAAAAGGAAGATTTTGCTGACGTATCTAATATATCTAAAATAATATCTAAACATTAATTATCTAAATACAGATTTAAAAATAATTTTGTTAATTATCAAAATAATTACACTGTTAGAAAATTTGTGTTAAATTTAACGCATTTCACGTGTCCCAAACGGTCCACTTAAATTATTATGTTAATTTGACATAAGATGAATATGTTAGAAAGTAACACAAACATTATGTAAAAATTAATACAAAAAATGTAACATTTTGATATAATTTGTGGAAACATATTTCGTCAGTAAAATTAACATTTATAATATGTTAAATTAACAGGAACATTCATTTTTGATTCATTTATTTTAGAATTTATGTTTTTAAATTACATTATTTTTATGTTATTTGTTCAATTACTCATAAATTATGCTATTTTTTACACTAAGAAATATTAAATATTAAATCAATTTAACACAAAATATCCAAATAACATAATCACATTATGTCAAATTAACATTCGGATATGTTAAAAATTCAACACAAAAATTTTAAGGGCCGTTGTTAACACAAATACAAAATGTTTTTTACTGTGTATGTAGGACACTCAAGCATGATGAGCATGCTACAAAAAGTTATCTAGCAACTCGCTTAAGCGTTCTACATAATTATTTTGACAGTCGAACAAAATTGTTTTTAGATCTGTATCTAATTAAATTTTTAAATACTTCAAAACCGTTCTTTCTATACGCGATTAGATTTACGCAATTATTTTCTCAGGAATATCGTTAATCTGTTTTTTATTCTCAATCCTCTTGTCATTACGTTTCGCATATTATATTGTCAAGTGTTTTGCGTCAGGAGTCATCTATGCTTACGCAGAAATGACGGAATCTGCATATTTAAGAATTAGCATTAGTCGATCGTGATTAGCGGTAAAGACTAGAATATGAGGTTTCCATGAAAAATCTGTTAAAATCAGTTGCGGGAAATATGAGATCCAGGAATAAAATGAGATATGCGAGAATTAGATGGCATATGTATGAATTATCTCGAATCGCTTGGTCATGCGCGAAAGGAGGCGGTGTGATCGTGGCTTAATGGCCGTGCAGCTCCTCGCGACAGTCACTTCTATATTTAGATGCGCCGAGTTTCCTCCTCCACTTTCTTTATGCCGAACAAAGCGTTCCTGTTAACACACGGGGTGTACGTGAAGTCTTATCGCGGGCGTTTCCCATGTAACCGCACGTTTAGGCCGATGAGTTATCGTCGCGAGAGGTATCGACAGCTTCGCTTTCTACGAATCGTGACGCACTCTTCGTCTACGAACTAGATCGCCGTTTCATCACGTTCCGCATTAGCATGTCGTGGTTACGCTCGTCGGTGGAATGGAGGACACCGTGTAGAGTAACTATCCGGCACGTGGCTTCTCGAGGCTCATTAAAGCTCGATTAATTTTACAATGATATTTGCGGGAAACGTGAATGAATTATAAGTAGCTCTAATGCCTGTAGCGCTCTCGTTACTGCTATTCCTCAAATTTGGCTTCGGTAACAAGGGAAATTATCGGGCTTACAAAGGATTGTAATGTATGGCGAGCCTTGCTCGTCAAGAGAAAAATTCTTTCACAAACGAAGCCAGGCGATTCGAAGAATACGACCACCCCGAAAAATTTCATCCCTGGTGCGTGCACAGACAATAGATGCGTCGTCTCACAGGCGGTGGTCATTGGATTTCGAAAACGGACGGTCGACTATGGCTTCGGCTTATTCGTTGCGCACTTTCGTCCTTCCAAATCCGAGCCGAGCCATTATTACCTGACCATACTCCTTTGTCCGATCCGCAGAAACAGAGGATCTATTAGTAGCTGCCGTTTCGTTCTCTTTTTTCTCTCTCGCTGTTAAAGCGGACTGCGCTTGATTCCTTCGTCGCGTTATGAGAGATACGCGAATGGAAAAAAAGAAAGAAAAAATCAAAAACGCAAAAAATGAAAATGCGACTCCAGCAAGTGCAGTGTACGTCTTACGTTTTTCTCTTCTTCTTTCGAGACACCTTGTAGACGGCGGCCATCGATCCGGCGGTCCATTCGGAAAAAGAACGAAAAAAACCACTTAAGTTCGCTCGATCTGAGCCGCGAGATGATGCTCTTAGTCGCCTTCCCCCCGCCCCCTCCCCTCCGAGATTTTCGCAAGTTTCAATATGCGCGCTCGACGACATTCAGGAATAAAAAAGACAAATCCTGAATAATTGCCTATTCGACTGCTGTATGAAAGAAATAAAGAGGCCAACAAATGTGCATATAAACTTTATTATTATCTTTTGTTTCTTTGCGAATCTCAAATTTTGCTCGTTTATTTTATAATTGATGCACAAAAAATATAATATTTAATATTTAATATCCGCGCCATATCTATCGGCCATATAGTCGAAAGACTGAAAATCCGGTGAGCCGATCGATGACTGATCATTGAGGCAGTTCGGAGTCCATTAATTCTGCAGACGAGCCACTCACCGCTGTCGATGTGTGGGAGCTTAACTCCATTCACGCACACAATTTACGTACACACATCACGGACGTAACGAGGAACGGGTGCACGCGAGTTTTTCCCAAGAAAAGGGAATTGGACGATGCCCCAGAAATTCCTCACGTCATCGTCACGTAAGCATAATGTTCGTCAGCATAAATGTTCAGATCAACGACTGGAGAGAGAGAATTCAAATCAAGATTCTTATCGACGGGAGCATTAGTTGTCGCCGAGACCGCGATAAATATGGCACCATAGACTTCTTTTTCATGGGGACCAGAAGAGAACGTTCAAAGAACATCGTCAGGAACGGGAAAAGGGGTAAAGATTGCGGGAACACTCTTGTAGATGTACATTCGGCGGGATTTGGTCGCACGAACAGCAGTACTGTCTGGCATCGATCGACCCCAGTCGGGGCGAGGTTTTGCCGGTTAAGAGAGACTGAGAGAATGAGCGAGAAAGAGAGAGACAGATAGATAGATAGATAGTGCGAGAGAAAGGACGCGGGGGTGGATAAGGGAATAGGGGATGGCTGGAGAGTTGAACGGATGGTAGGATGGCGACGGAGGGCGAGCCTACCCCAACCTCTTCTCGACGAAGCGAGGCGCGTATAGTATCGACGATCTCTACTACTACTACGCGCACTACTCTCTGACGGTACTACCCTACGTCATCCCTCCTCCGTGTCCCTTATCCCTGCCTGCCTGCAATTCCCAGCAGCCGCCCTTAGCATCTCCTCGCCCTCTCGCTCTCGGGCCACCGTCTGCGGGATATTTTTAAGGAAAATTGCCCGACCCTCGTGTCCTTCGTTCTTCTCACCCTCGTATCCCGCCCACCCGTCTGCCCATCTCGTCTCGTCTAGCACTGCCGTCTCTTTCATCCTTTTCGCTTCCTCCCTTTTGCGGTAGTGGTTCCCGCGCCGATCCTTTTCTTCCGTTCACCCGGGAGCTCTCCGTCTGTTCTTCCTTCGAGCCTCAGGAGCTCTCGTCTCCTGGAAAATCCCCCTGTCGGCCTCCTCGTCCTTCCTCTGCTCTCTGATCACCGCCCCTTCCGAGTCCTCCATCCCCGAGGACTTGCTCGGGGAGCTTCTCGAAGAATTCCCGACATTCTGCTCCTCCGTGACTCCGTCCGTCGGATTATGAAATTGCGAGAAGGGATACTTCCGATCGCTGCGATCGATCTTCCTGTCAAGGCTGGTGCAATCGCCCGTGCAGCTCGGAACAAGAGATAAGTTTCAACGAATGCGAGACCCATCCCGAGCGTTACATCTGGTGCACAGTGCGTATCAATCCTAACGTTATCTACTCTAAGTTAGAGACAAAATGATGGAGCGAAATTGTAAAAAGTAATTTTAGGTATTCCAGTCATTTCGATCGATAATGTCCCTCGTGACGAATGTTCGTCGTGCTTTCGCCAGTTGTTTTTCAGCCAAGATCCAGCGACAGAATCAGAGATGGGCCAAGGATCTCAGTCCACCGTTGTCCTGTCTTGCCTCTTTCTCGTCACTCGCCTCTTCTCTCTGGCCCGACATAAAGCACGTGTATAAATGCCCGACTGAGAGGGACCCCTGTCTGTCTATTTATTATAATATTATATACGCCGGACAAGGTTTTCTCTCATCGGACCCTTCACAGATTCAAACCGCTCTCGTGAAGGGCGCAGGTACGTCGGCTCGACTTTCTCTCTCTCTCTTTCTCTTTCTTCCTTTCCCTTAATCTTCTTCCTCTTCGTCACCCGCTTCTCTCTTCCTTTCTCGTCCTTCCGCGCCTTCCTTCTCGCTCCACTGCTCCCTATGCATTATTCAGAATATATAACGCGCGGAGCCGTCCGTGACGGGCTAACTGACGCATCGCCGGAAGTTAGGCAAATGAGCCCTGAGCGACCGTGGATCGTCGCGTTTCCACGGAAACCGCGTCCGCCGATTTTTCACGCCCTTTCCCGCCCAAAGTGGAAACATCCTGTCGGTGTTTTATCTCGCGACTTCCACATCGTACACGGATATCAGGATAGTTTTACCTGAATTCCCGATTGGCTGGGAAGCGAAATGGATCCAATACTTTTGCGAAAATTTAGATTTACATTTATTTCTGCGTCGCGACGATGACGTTTCGGTCGTCGCACGGTAATTATTTATATATTTTTAGATAAAAACTCTATTACCATTTTAGAATTCAAGGATGAGAGTATGCGGATTTTGCGGCAAAAGCTAAAATTTCAAGTGGATGATCGATCAAAAGTTCTCGTTGTCAATGTGCGCTTTCGTTTGATGATTATATTGGAATTATATTAATGCGTGACTATTATATCGGAATAAATGAGCATCGAAGGCGTAACTAATTTATTTATAGTTCTAGATATAGTTGCGATCAAACAGCTTCGGCTACACAGCTCGCGATGTATCGACAGTGCTTTTATTCGACGCTTATTTTCTTTCGCTATCGTCGTCCCTATCTGGACGGGGATTGAATTTCACTGAACTCCCACGTCGAGAAGAATATCCATCTTTTTCTCCCGCTTCCCTCTCTCTCTCTCTCTCTCTTCTCTATTCGTCCGGAACAGGTATCTCGTTGATGCGTCAGGAAAAATAATACCGCGCCGTTTCGAATGCGAATACATATGGGCGCACAAATATTGCTCCGACTCAAATTTACTCAAATAGTAGCATCGCAGCTGCGAATGAGCGTTTTCATCGGGCGAATGAAAATTTGCGCGCGAGGAATGGAGGTCTTTACCGTCTCGCGTTTGCGAAGTTTACGCTTTCAACGAAAGGCAATCGATCTAGGAAAATCAAGTGCATCTCCATTTCTGTATCAATTCTCTTTTTCGCGTGTTCCGTTTCAGCCGTTACACATAGATTTTCACAGACTGCATCGCTTCAATTTGGATAGTTCAATTCAATTTAGATCTTCCTGATTTTTTCTAACCGTCCGTAACGGTCTCTCTTCGAGAACTTTCTCAGAATCCTCTTCCCCGATTTCTCCTCGTTTTTGCGATAAATCATAAAGCGTAAGCAGTGTTGCGGTTACCGGTAAACAACACGTCTCGCTGCCAGTCAACGTCTTCTTGTTCTTTTTTGTCCCCTTCGTACTGATTATTATCTAGAATATCTGCGTAAGAGGATACGATACTGTTTCGTTTACTCGTGACTCCCGTACACTTCTATGCTCTCTTCCTGGCCGAGTCGAATGCCCGGACCGTCTGGCCGAGTTGCTATCGACCGAACCCGAGCGATTCGGTTTACTCGTTAATCCCTTTGCGATTTATACGTCGCGAAATTTCTTGCGTATCGATGTTATCGTATTTGAAAAGTAAATTATGGATAAGCTTGTAAATAAAATTAACAAAATTAACATATGTTAATTTGAACAATAATGCACGTGTTATGTGTGCGTCATTTATTCCTGATCCGTGATAGATTTCATTAATATTTAAAAATATATATTTTTTGTTATTTATACACAAAATTATATAATTTCTTTAATAAACAATAAGTTAAAATTTTAAAACTAGAGTAATAAGAAAAAAATTGTAAAAATGTTAAGAATTGGAAAAATTAAACATTAAGTTACTTATGCAGCACAGAATATTTCAGCTATTGAAACATTTCAGCTGTATCGCAGATTACTTTATTAATTGTATTTAATAAACGATTTGTCACGCGACTTTCGAGAATGTAATTTTTGCACAAGAAAAATTAGAAAATAAAAACGAATATATGGTGCCATTATTGTGTTAATGTTTCCATAATTAGCCTATTGGGTACTGAATAAAAACTAATATCGGACATATTAAAAATAATCAAGGAATCGATAACAGAAAAATTATGAAGATAATTCGATAATTCAAATTTAATCTCTTAGTTACAGCATGCAAATGAATCATCGATAAATAAGACGGAACATTTGATAAGAAATAAATGTTGCAACACAAATATCGAGCTTGTTAGACGTGCGCGATATATTAGAAGGTAAAAGAGAACTTCTTGATTACATCGGCGATTTGATACTTGTCAACGATCCGGAGATTAGAGAAGTGGACTACCAAAAAAGTTTCTTTTACTCATAAGAAGCGGCGCAATGCTGCGTCCTCGGTCAACGCGAGACGACGCAAGGATTTCAGAATTGGAAAATGGGCCTTGCATCTGGGACCTGTCGGCCCCCAGAACCGGTTCCGCTCTCTCATGTGACACGCGTTTCGCCTTTTCAGGATATCCAATCGAACACAATTTTTAAATACAGTCTGAATCTTATTAAAGTCGCGTTGTCGTTATATTTTGAGAGAAAACGCAATCGTGAACGTCTCACGATGAGGGTATGTTTAGACTCATTTAGACTCATTTTATTGGAATCTGTCGTGAATTTATTATGTTTGGAACGTATAATTATATTTTTAGCTGCAAACGTCATACATATATACATGTGTCACGAACTGAGCATCTACATAAAAACATATAGTTTTGAATTAATAATCGATTCTCTGCTACACTGAAAAAAGAAATGATGTATTAACAATCAACAGCAATCTAATCGAAAGTAATCTTGTTAATTCAATAATAGTATTAATAAAACAAATGACATTTTATTAAAACGAGAGCATGGCATATTTATTTCATTAATATTCATCATTGAATTAACAAGATCATTCTCAATTAAACTGTTCAATTAAACTGTTGATTAATGTTGTTAATAAATCTATTTTTCATGTATTAATTTGATATCATTACACAGATTAACGGAGATAACAAATCAGGTCAGTAATGTCGTAACTGCACTTCCGTTTTATTTATCGATGATCCCCCATGATGCAGTTAAGAGATTAAATTGTTGAATTATCGAATTGTCTTAATAATCTTTCTGTTATTGATTCCTTGACTATTCTCCATATACCCAATATTATCTTTTCTTTTATTCAGTATCCAATAAGCAAATTATGCAAATATTGCACAATAATAGCGTTATAAATTGACAATAATTTTGCAATAATTGTTCTAAGATGATTCGTTATAACAGAGCAGTTTCGTCAGAATAACATTTCTAAATATTTGTCAAAAATTAGACAAATCCTTTGAAGTGTAAAATACTTCAAAATTAATTTTTTTTTAAGATAATGAATGCCCAGCAGCATATTAAAAAAACAAGTTAGAACACCCAATTATTTTCAAATTCTCGAACACTTCCGAAAAATCGGTTCATATACACGTCAAAAATCGTTTGACTCCTTACTTAAAATTTAGCCATGCTGAATGTATAATATTTCACGTTGCATTTCTATATTATAATTAAAGAATAATTATGCATTTTTGTGAGATGTATGGATTAATTTAATTCCTTTGTGTACAATTATATTTCTAATATTCGTATATTAAATATTTTAAACATAATATAGCTGAAATAATCTTCTCTTATTGAATAATTTCTTTCCAAATTTAATTTTGCAAAAATACTACACACTAAAATAATTCGCCATATCATTATTCGCCATATCATTGTTTTGCCGAGATACTATTTTGAAATTAATTGTGCTAACAATTATCAATATTTTATAAAATGTCAATATTTCTATATTTATTTGTTTAAATATACTTATATTATAAATATTCTATTAAATTAATATTCTACAAGATTTTGTCATATAAATTTTATAAATCTTTTCTTATCAGAATAATAACATTAAAATTCCGCCCGTAAGACTTATACTTGATATTCATCACAGCGAGCATCGGCCCAATTATCCCTACTTATGGCAGTCGTAAGAAGTACATTATCTCTGCTGAGAACAAATAGACGCGGGGCGCGGGAAGAGGCTTCGAATGGCGGAAGAACAACTCGTCTTCATGTCTCAGTAAACACGGCGGAAGCTGTAAACGTTCACGCCTCAATCCAAACCCTCTTAATTTCTGCTCGGCTGCCTTAGGTTTGATCAGAATTCCGCCTTCGCAGAGCGAGTGAAGATGCGCGATATGAGAGGATACCGGCAACAGAAATCAACGGCACCGCCGAATCCTTGATAATCCGAAGGGTGGATTCGTATTCAAGGTGAAGAGCGCGATTACTCAAGTTCAACGTCAGGACCTCGACCGAGGTCGACGGACGCGACGCTCGCGAGGTCAACGGCCAGATGGCTCAAGGTCAATAACCGAGTTTACCCGGGGTCAACGACCGCGTCATTCGAAATGCCGATGTCTGAATAGTCAAAGGTCAAGTTTCGAAAAGGAGGGTGGAGAATCGGGGAACTTTTACGACCGAGTTGTCGTAAGCTCACGACAAACGTTTCCAAACTACTTTGGGGGATTCGAAACGTCGTTTCCATGTCGTTAGAAGATTCCCGCGAGTAAAACCGAAAGAAGCTCGGTTGTAATCTATCCAGAGGTACCTTCGAGTCGCTGAACTGAAATTCGTTGTCATTAATATAATCTATCCTGCGCGAGTAAATTGTGATTACAGCCTGTGTGTTTGATTTCCTGCGCTCTTAGTTGGATTCGGAAAAGATTCCGATTCTGAAGCGCGTAATAAAATATCGTCACATTTGTTCATTATAAATGAAAATAATTACAATGACTTATCAAAGAAAAATGCAACCGCCTAGAGCAAGATTAAATTAAAATTGAATTCATCTTCGAGGACGGTTTTCTTCTCCTGCCAGCTGTATAAATGTTATTGTCTGCGTCCATAGGGAGAAGACGGACAGCTCGTAATCCGGAGATCGCGGAGTAACGCGGAATGATACCATCCTGGCTAATCCATGCCAGTTATGGTCAGGCATGAATGGCGAGGTTTTCAAGTGTCGCAAAGCGTGATCTGCTCGCAATTTCCGGCGATTTCTACTTTTCAACGAACTATTCAACAGAAAGGAACGGAAAGGAAGCTAGGGAAAATTCTTGTTTCTTCGCTACTCTCGCAAATCTCGAATGTTTGCCTCAAGCCGTCCCACAACGTCAAGGTGAGACGCCGACATTGTGGTTTAACGCGACGGCGACGACGATAGCGACGGCGAGAGGAATGGAAAAGCGAGTACAGAGGAGAGGGATGAAATTTGACGCATGGAAACGCGAGCAGGGAACGAGGCCGAGCGAGCGAAACCGGTCGGTGGAACGTTGCCGAGCGCTCAAAGATAAGCGAACGCTTGGAAATACAATATCGACTTGATATTCACTGCGATCGGCGGTGGTGTCGTATTAGAAAGATCGGTGAAGGAGGAGAACGAGACGACAACGACGACGACGATAGTATGATGATRGAACGTAAAGATGTAAGAAGATCGGATATCCGCTTCGGCAGTAAGCGTGAACGATCGATTCTCATGTCGGTCATATTGATAACAAATTTCTCATTAAACAGATGACATTTGAAATCAAACAGTCACACTTTATACGCATTAATATTTTAACGTTAATATTTTGAACATACTGAAGGAATATGAAAACTAATCGAGCAAACCTGCGTGAATGATTATTGAAAGTTACGCGCACGCGACAAGAAAGATGGATCGAGGAGAACAAGAAGCTCGTGTAAGAAGACAAGCAGAATGTGAAGATAAAAGACACCGCGCGGACTGCTTACCCATCCGAAGAGGAAGAAAGAGGAAGAAGACAAGGGAACGAGTGTACACGCATGAGCGATCGTCGAAGGCGAGATCTCGCGACCTCGGAAGCCGTGCGAGCGAACGGACGAAGAAGGATACGAAGACGGATCGAAGCACGGGGAGCGTGTTAAGACGAGCCGAACGGAAAGACGGAACACGAGGAAGAAGACGGGAGGAGAACAACACGCGCCACTTCGAAGAGGTGGTACCGGAAGTACGGGGAAGAGCGACGGAGACGACTAGAGCGTGCAAAGACACGCTGGGACCAAAAGGAGGATGAGAAGGAGCGGGAGGAAGAGGAGAGAGAGAAGAGAGGAGGAAATAATAACGACCCCGACGACGTCGCAGTGCCGCAGAAAGGTTGACGACCCGACGCGGCAGGCGACGCCCTCTTTCCCCTCCTGCGCCGACACCCGCCGCAACCGTCGGCACAACCCCTTCCGCAGCAGCAACTACCACCTCTCCGGAGCCACCGCCATCGGCCAACCGCCTAAACCGCCCGACTACTCTCCTCCCTGCCCCCGCGCTTCCCTCCACCTGGTCTACTGAAGCGCATGCATAGCGTACGTACGCCAGCAGCAGGGCCACCCTCATCCCTCTCTCACACCGTGCTCTTTCTCTCTCTCTCTCTCTCTCTCTCATACCCTTCATCCCTCGTGTCCCGGCCGTCGCCACTACCACCACCATCATCACCATCACCACCGCCACCGTCGGCGTTACCCTGCGACCGTCTGGCCAGGGTCGGGGTCATTGAACGTCTATAAAGATTTTGACTTCGCGCCGCCGCCACCGCTGCGGATGCAGGAAGCGAGTTACGCCCTTTTATACGGAGTGTAACATAATTTGCAGAGGAGATGCGTCGGAACGATTCACCGATATTAATAGATATTAATACCGTGAAACGAGAACCAATGTCAATCTATTTTCGCAGGTAAAAGGATCAGTATCCACGCGCGTAACATGTGTCCAAAATTACACGTCTGTTCTGAATCCGAGATATTGATACAAGGGACATGTTCCTAATTTGAGGAATATCTTGTTCAAAAGTTAATAAAAGAGTGACGCACAACGCGATTATTTCAAGAATAGAATCCTCTTAAAGATACCACCGTTAAAACTGACATTTTAAAGTTAAAACGTTATTTTAGATCGAGGGATAAGTGGCTCGTACGGGATTCACAGAGAACTCATCGCGATATAATTTTGAACAAAGAGGATACTTCAGGAACTTAACTATTTCACGGCGGGACACACCCTCTTTTACGTGAGACATAACGCGACTTGACACCCTCGGCAATAACGATAAAGACTAGATGTTTTATTATAATTTGTGTTAACAAAGCGTGACATCCTCGATCGATTGTGTATAGTCAATCGCACGAATTCGCATCACTATGTAAAAGCACGTCGGTCGGTCGATATTACTGATTGTAAATCCTTTCGTTGCTCATTAATTAAACGCGTGTCAACGAATAAAAGTTATTATAAAGAAATTGAATTTGCGGCTAAAAAATAAGAAGCGAAAAGTAACTTCTAAACTTATTTGAGATACTCATTCGAAAACGAGTCAAAAGGAGAAAAATCAATTAAAAAAATTCTGTATAACAGGATTCTGTATCCCACTTTAATCATTTTTTGATGACGCATTCTTCGACCAATTTGCGGAAATGGCTAATTACTGGACGACTATAAGTGCCTCGACATTCTCGTTAAGGGGACATTGACGTCAAAGTTGGTCAAAGATTCTAGAACAGTAATGATGGAAGTAGGATGCCCTGTATAATGAGTGAAATGAGACGATCGAGTCGATTGAACGACAAGTGTTAAAGATCTGACAAAACGGTCCGCTTGTCAAGACGCTGGCGTCAACAATTTGTAGAACGGATAATCCTCTCTTTCATCTCGCTCCGCGTTATCGGACGGAATTTCTTTCTCGTAGAACAGAGAAAGAAATAGGAGAAAGGGGATTCTAAGACAGAGACGGATCATCAGTCGCGGAGGATAGACGTCTCCTGGCGAGAGACGAGAGACAAAGGAATTAGGGAGGGCGTGGGAAAAGATTTAAGTCGAGTCCGAAGAAAATTTTCACCACGTCCTCACGAAAGGATGGAGGGAAAAGGGCAGGGAGAGAGGAGAGGGAGAAAAAGAGAGAGAGAGAGAGAGAGAAATTGAGAGCACAGGAGTAAAGACGCGGATTGGCGGCGCGTCTTGCTAGCGCCAGGGTCAGAGGTCGTTGAACGTCGGTAAAGATTTCGACTCCCGGCGATGCTGTGTCCCGTGGTAAATAGGCGTGCGTGATTCCCACTCTCGCTCTGCTCCTCGAGGCAACGTGTGTATGCGTACGCCAGGCTTGGCGGCGGCGAGAGGAAGGATGGGAGGGAAGGAGGGGAGTGAAGAAAGGTCAGAGATACGAGACACCCTCTTCTCTACGAGGCGCACCCTTGTTCGCGTAATCCGTGCACGCTATGTGGATGCCATTACGACGGGGTGGGAGCTGGCTAAGCCGCGGAAAGAAAGCCCGGGGATTGTGTAGACCAAACGATAGAACTCGTCAGCTCCGTCGAATTCGGATTGATGAGGAATTTTGAGATTCTTCGGGGCTTCGCGAGAACGTTTCGTTACAGTGACGATATTCTTACAGTTACAATCTCGTCACTCGAGAAATAATAGCGGCACAATCATAAAATATTTCTATGGAACGAAATAAAAAATTGGCATGACGATTCACCAGGTAGATATGTACTCACTTTGCTGAAGTATCCGACGGTATGGCAGCCCTCAGAATCGCCGATTGTCATAACATAGAAAAGAAACGGTTCGACGTCGTAGTATAATGTTTTATGATCCAAGAAGAATTTGGCCAGCAAGCAGAGATTCTGACAATATTGCTTGTATCGCTTACCGTCCACTTCCCACACGCCTATCTTGTCCTTTCTGTAAAATGATAAATCAGATATGCGATAATTTGGGTTATTATTGTAGATCATCCAAATTACAAAGTTACATAACTTTAACAAAAAAATATAATCGAAAATATTTTAAAAAAATAAAAAGAAAATCACATTATTTATTGTTAATTTTCTTTATTAAGGTTTATTAATATTTCACGGATATATTTGTTCAAAAATTTGTTTTATCTTGAAAATGTGATATAAAATGAGTGGGAATAATAAAGTGTGAATAATAGAAGAATATGCTCACCTGTATACTTCGTGTCCTGGTGGATGCCTCCACAAACACTTTTCTCGATGTCTCCTCAAAACTTGACGACTTTTCGCATACCTCAAACAATATTCGCAAAGATAAAGCTTTGGAGCACGACTATATTCCTCGGGATATGGGCTTTGATACCAAACTTCCATTTCCCATTTTCCCATTTCCACGACTCTGGTGCCGCCACTGTTTCTACCTTCTCCATCGTAGTCCAATTCTTGTAACTCCTTTTCCTTAAACATAAAATAAACATTGTATAGAAGAGCACAATAACATGTATTTGAAAGAAAATATAGTATCAAAATTTAATATCAATTATAAATTCTAAATATATATCAATTATTCGTAATAACTGACTATATTAACTGATATGAAACATGAATTAAATATTTACGATTTTTTCACTGGCTATCGCCTGAGCTTCCATAAATAATTTCAAGTCATAATCAGATGTAAGATTATTCAGTCGAGGCTGCTTGTCTTTTTCGTTCCCCTGCAATTCACCGCCGCTGTCGCTTTCATTACCGTCGCCAGTATTACCCTTCCATTTGTTCCTCATCTCTCGCACTTTAAGCTGGTAATTGCGTTGTTCGGTAGTTTGATGAACACCTTTAGGTTTCTTGGCTAGATTCATTATCGCCTTCTTGCGTTCTTCCTCTCGTTTCTTTCTCTCTTTATAAAACTCTCTAGAAAAGTCATTTGGAATTATCATTTCATGTGATTGCCATCAAACGCGTGTTTTTAATTTAACATCACTATCGATCTCAAAATTGAAATCTGAGATGCAACTTACATGCAAGCTTGAGGCGTGGTATTGTGATACAATGGACATGCTTCCAGAGTAAAATGCGAATCAAGTTTTCCAGAAAGATGTCCTCGTGAATCGCAGGACGCGGCTAATGGACATTCACGTTCCTTCGTAGCACGTGTTCGATTGTAAGAAGCTTGATTTCTACTTCCTGTAGCATTGGTACTACTATTCTGTGTCGATCTACCGGATCCAGAGGATTGTCTGGCAGTGGATGATCCAGCACGTTTGACAGGTGATTTACTTGTGCTCCTCTTGCTCTCAGCTACTCTCAACAAATCATGCAAATCAAAACAATTTGTGAAATGTTCACATATCTCTATCTAAGTATATTATCAGAGGCAAAAAAACTCAAAACAAACATGTAATTTAATATAATTTACAGAAAACCATTGCAGAGAGTAAAAGAATTTGATTTAAAATTAAAAAAACAATAAAAAATCAAATCGAATAATTGAACACTTTCATCAAGATATAAAATCATCTTTTATTTATACCTGTATCAGATTCGGAATCGCTTTCTGCCTTCGTTTGTAGCTGGAGCAATTTACTTCCTTTACGTGTTTGCAATTTCCGCTTGCCTTTCGTCATTGTTTTCGAAGATGACGCTTCACGGTCGTCCATCTCCTTCTCACTCGCGGATGCATCTCCATCGTTGTCACTCTTTATAGCACCTGTTTAGAAAATCATTCTTTGATTTCTTCTTTTTTCATGCATCAACGCATCGGTAAGAAATTTAACAAACCTTGCCGCCTTGTAACTGCTTTTTGCTTTACCGGGGCAACTGCCACCGAGGGCCTCTTAGGCGGCACACTCATTACAGTACTACTTGTCAGTGTACTAGATTGCGTTTCCTTCTTTTTTGACTGAGGCTGAGAGCTAGTGATGCTTTCGGATGATTCCGAGTCAGAGCTGGTGTCTGAGCTACCTGAAGATGCCGAACCAGCGGAACTTTTTGAACTCGCGGAACTGTCCGACTTCTGTAGTTGCACAGACTTCGTGACTATAGAAGATAATACATAAAAAAATAATGTTAAATTTATAATACATTTTGAAAAAATCAAAATAGTTGCAATCATTAATGTATATGAAATAGAATTGTTTACCAGGTCTGCTTGCTGCTGTAGGTTTTTGCTTGGTGTCATTCAATTTTGTTTTAGCCGGCGTATTTTTGGAACATTTTGCAGAACCTGTTGACTTCGCTGCGTTAATTTTTGCTGAAACACCACTGTCACTTTCGCTACTGTTTTCAGGACTGAATATACTTTTTTTCTTCAGTTTCTTCTGAACTGGTTCTGTTGTTTTCCCAGATTTCTCAGGAGATTTGCTGTTAGCATTTGTGGAACCTTAAAAGTTATCAATTATATACTGTTTTCGAAATATAAAAACACATTTTATTACACAGAATCTAAAATATTTAACAAAGTTAAATTGATGAACTCACCAGAAAATTTGTTGAGTTTAGCATTGGCGGGTTTTAAAACAGGTAAAACTTTATGCTGTCCCGATGCAGGCACTGGTTTTGTGGGAGATTTCTGCGTCTTCACAACTGGTGCTACGGTAGCAGTAGCTTTCGGTTTAGCTGGCGGTTTCCGTTTCTGTGATTTTACTTTACTGGGCGATTCCTCAGACTCCGAAGAGTACACCGACGGTCTGGGTTTCGGTGGCTGCCTGTCTTTACTTTTATTTTCCAGAGGTGGCACAGATGCCGTTTCGACTTTGGACTTAACATGACGGGTGGCTGGATATGGCGCCTTTTTCTTGGTTCTTTCTGTATCAGACACTTTTTGACTGTTAGCGGAACTACTTGAGTTTTCCGAGTCAGACGAGCTGGATTCACTGCCTGAACTTGACGAGCTACTCGACGAGGAGCCCGAACTGCTTGTTGATGTGGATTCCGAACTGGTCGTCTATAAACGTCATATTGTATATGGTACCTTAATATGCATATTTCGGACTATTTTTTTTAAGATGAAAAGATTGCAAAATCATTTTTCAAATTGATGAAGAAAATGATTGATAATAAACAAACAGATCATCGTGATAATAAATAAAAACAATGCATAGTTCGCTTTTCACTCGTACATAACCTGTAAATATACTTGCCTTCCGTTTAGGCGTCATCTTCGCGGTGCTATCTCTCATTCAGTTGACAGACATCGCTGAGCATCATCTCTGTCAGCGTATTTTCGTCCCTCACCGGACTTTTGCCCGCACGGATAGCTCGTTATGTTTGCTTCGCGCTTTAAAAAACCATTTACAAAGCATAACAAATACCGTACGCATCGACGCTTTGATATGAATCTTAAGAGAGAAACCTGAGAGCGAACAAGCCGGCTTTTTTCGCGACACCATCGAAATTCTCCACTACCGCCAGTACATCCACTTTTTAAGTGGAACTACGTAGCACGTCCATTTTGCGACACTATCGATAAAATCGGCGAGTCAGAAGTGGATGTGGTGCGTGTCCGTACCACTGAAATATAATAATACTGGAACGAGCGCGGGCGCTAGTGTCGTGAAATGACAAAGAGGGTCTTAAGTGGTATCTTTGTCTCTTTTTAGTACAATCTGGCCAAAAGTTTCTTTGTAACGTTTATTGGATACACGTAACCGACTTTTATAAAACGAGACTGTACGATCCCCACTATCGTTTACCACACATGCGTAGTATAGCTTAGAGAAGGCTAAAGATACCACCTTGGACGCTCTCTCTCGGATCACACTTATTCATAGGGTCGCGCTCGTTCCAGTATTATTGTAGTTCAGTGGTCCGTACTCACTGAAATGTAATAATACTGGAACGAGCGCGACCCTATGAATAAGTGTGATCCGAGAGAGAGCGTCCAAGGTGGTATCTTTAGCCTTCTCTAAGCTATACTACGCATGTGTGGTAAACGATAGTGGGGATCGTACAGTCTCGTTTTATAAAAGATGGTTACGTGTATCCAATAAACGTTACAAAGAAACTTTTGGCCAGATTGTACTAAAAAGAGACAAAGATACCACTTAAGACCCTCTTTGTCATTTCACGACACTAGCGCCCGCGCTCGTTCCAGTATTATTATATTTCAGTGTCCGTACTAAATCCACTGTCGAGAGAGAGAGAAAGAGAGAGAAAGAGAGAGAAAGAGAGAGAAAGAGAGAGAATGCATGTATAACTACATACAGGGTGAATCATAATGGTTGTTCAACGTTTTACCATGAGAGATGAGTTACCGACTGCAACTGTAATCCACTAATAGTTTCATAAGGTCTGTTTTTTATTCCTGCATTCTCTGAACTGGTACACACGGTGCAATAAGTTGAAGTGAAGTAAACATATGTTTATTTCACTTCAATTTATTGCACCGTGTGTACCAATTCAGAGAGTGCAGGAATAAAAAACAGACCTATAGATGACAGCTGCTTGGGTCGACCGTGCGTACTGAACATCGACATGGAAAGTTTGTTCGCGTCGCATGCCCCAACATGCTCCTACTTGCTCCAACACGCTCCAATCTATAGTATTACGTAACGTATATTATAGAATGGAACGTGTTGGAGCAAATAGGAGCATATTGGGGCATTACGACGCGAACAAACCTGGAGACCTGGACCGCTGATTGAGGTGGTGGGAGTAGAGACACGCGTGGAGTGAGAGGCAGATAATAACACGACTTCCTTCTCTGTCTATCAAAGCCAATCAGGCCCCCACCAAAGCCCGAGTGTGATGTACAATCAAGTTCTAAAGTATGAATTAAATGACATATATCATTTTATAGAAGCTATGCATGCTTAATATATATTTAACTCTTATATATTTAACTCTTTTCTTAAACGCGGTTTATCTTTGCGCGTTTTTATTTTTATGCATTTCCTTACGCATTCTTTTCAAATTAAAAATGTAATTTGTTACGTCCAAACCCCGAAGGTTTTGTTTATATAAGTTGGAAAGAAAGAGAAGGAGGAGGTATGGAAGGACGTATTCAGTAACTGTCTTGCAGGTATACGCACAGAGGCGCGTGCTGCGAGTCGTACGCACTTTTATGGCTCTGGAAATATGGGTCAACGTCCCGAAAGGACGCTATAACACCTTTTTCCACGAGCAGTGTGATCGTCGATCCTAATTCGAGTCAAGGAACTTAATCCCTTTAACTCGGGACTGGACGTGCGATCTTGAAGTGTAAGGAAATGAAAAGCGAGGTCGTTAGACCTTTAATTAATAAAAGCGAGAACGATTTTCGCTAACATTTAAAATTTATTGTAAAATAATCAATATAGAAATATAAGTAATTGTTGAGTAACCGCAATACATTATTAGAGAGTCAGGCGATTTTTTACAAACGTGTTTATGTGTAAATGTATGAAAGAGTACGGGCGGAGCGGAGTAAGGAAAAAATATATTTATATATACTTATTCATTTGTAAGTTGTTGATTATCTTTGAGAAGGTAATTGAGGAAAAAATTTCAAAAAAATGACATTGAAATTATAAAAGATAGGAGAATGGAGAAAGAAAACTGAAATATGATAATTCATTTAACATTTCCGAATATTCCAATTCATTTTAATAAACATATAGGGGCCGGCCTGTTCCGTCGATTTCGTCGATTTACTGATATTTAAAGAAACATTGTTGGAGGTAATCGAACTGGTTGCATTTTGTTAAGATTTACTTTTCTGAAGGACTTATAAAATCGAAATAAAATTATTTAATTTCGGGAAGTGTAAGCGTTTTGCTCAAACATTCTAATGGATATTAACAAAAGGGAAGAAATAGACTGGGTGGATAGAAAAAGATAAAAAGTCCACCGTGTAGGTTGACTTCTATGGTTGCGTAGATAAA
Source organism: Cephalotes varians (assembly GCA_037157785.1). NCBI lineage: Eukaryota > Metazoa > Arthropoda > Insecta > Hymenoptera > Formicidae > Cephalotes > Cephalotes varians. Next base: position 87,927 of record JANQDE010000099.1, on the reverse strand, counting down.
GGATACGCAGTCCACCATATAGGTTGACATCTCTGGTTGGGTGAATAAAAAGGATATGCAGTCCACCGTATAGATTGACGTCTTTGTTGGGTGAATAAGAAGGATTAATAGAAGGAGTGATGAGGGGGATAATTCAACTAGTGACTGAGAAGTCTGAGGGAAAAACCGTTCCAAGATTCGGGGGTAGTTCGCGGATTGCTTAGATATATAAATACGTGTTGCGACTTACTGTTTGATGATGGTTGGACCTCTTATGCTGTAAGTAAAACTTGATAGTTGTAAAGCTGTTAGATGATCTCTTGAGATTCACTTATACTTGTAGAACTGAATAATAACTGACTAGTTAAATCGTGAGTTGATGTAATCGAGAGTTAACTGCGTTGATTGCGTTGACTGCGTTGACTGACTTTGAGCTCAAAATGTCGTGGTTTATATAGGAGTCTTCCAGGATGGATTTTGTGGGATGGGTTAAGTTGGTTGTTTTCCAAGGTTTGGGTTGGTAGGATACTCTTCCTTGGTCAAATTTTTAGATTTCCGAAATTTAGTTGGAGCTTCTAGCATTAGTTCGGCTCCACCCGTAACGTAAGTTCTATCATACGTTTGTTTATTGGTGTTTCATTACTGCTTGTAGGGCAGTATGATTTTTCTACGATCATCTATTGGCAAGTTCGGATCTTCACTTGCCCGCCCCGTTTCCTGAAGAGAGGGCAAGATGAGTCTCACGGTACCTTCCAGAAATATTATTTGAATCATCCATTTTTTGTTTATCGGCGATTTCTCTTTTATTAGAGGCTGCAGGAAACACGAATGCACATGTTTTAAAATAGATAGGGCATGTTTCTATTGTCCCTTGGGATTGGAAATTATTGGGTACTCCAATAAAAGTTTATGAATTCGTCCTTCCTTGCATATGCTGACACGATTTCACAATATCCGTCGGCTTATCTCAATATTTCACCCGAAGGGTATTTTGTTTTATGTTTAGGTATTATTTATTGTTATTCTCGAATATTCAGTGTCCCTAGCACGTCTTGGTACCAGTTTTATTTACATGTGGATCAACCGAGACCGGCAAAATCGTGCTCTTATTTAGTTTTGTTTGTTTAAGTTTTTTCCTGGAAGGTTCCTCTTAATGTATTTACACGAGATAAACAACATACCGCAGAAAAAGGGAAAACTCTAATCGGGCTTATTGCCCGTTTGCCGATAGATAACCGTTAACGCTCGAGTTTCTTATTCTAATAGCTTATTTTATTAGCCGTCCTTGAAAGGAGGAAATCGTGGAGTCCTCAGGACGTAACAAATTCTTTTTACGCGATTTCTTATTGTTATGCGGAACTATCGCGTAAAAAAAATTGGATGTAAAATGCTATTCTTATAGAATATTATAAGTGCTGTAGAGTGCAAAAAAAATACTATTTTACAATACTTTTTAAATATAATTCTTATAGAACAATCGCGTTATTGTATTTTTCTAGAGAAGCGGAATTGTGCTGAATTTTTGACATATAAAAACAATAAAAATTATAAATAATGTGGACCTGCCACACCACTCTTGAGGCCACTTTTGGCGTGTTAGGTTTTTTTAAAGTGGACCTTCGTGCCGGAGCCATTAGAAAACAAGACGGTGATTGGCCACCGCGTTGCCGCTTTGCCGCATGTGTGCCAGAACCAATAAGGTCTCTAGTTGAATCCAATCTCAATCTCAATCTCAGTCTGATACGGCCTTTATCAGTTTCCTCTGTGAACGCAGCCAATGACGCAATAGGGCTGATAGCGTACTGCTCGAACGCACCTCTAGTGTGCATTGCGTCCATATGGTCGACTTGTGAACGCACGTGGTTTCTTCTGGTTATTGACAGTTGTATTTTTCAAGTAGAATGCCGGCAGGGAACGAGGAAGACGTGAAACTGTTTCAAACGATCGGTTTGAGCGAACAGAAGGCTAAGGAAACTTTAAAAAATGTTAACATTACGAAAAATCTCAAACTGGCTATAAGCGAGGTTGGTAAGAATTCACCGGCGAATCGGCAATCTCGTATCAAACTCTTCTTAAAGTTATCAGAATTAATTAAAAATTGAAGTATTTCTAAAATATGTAATCTGTCATCTTTATATATTGCGATTCACTAAAATTATTGCATCATTCTTTGTGTAATACATGACACAATTACATCATACATTTTGTATAATGAATTTATGGACGAATTCGTTTATGCAGTCACTGCTGCAGAGAGTATCATTTTATCTTCTTTGTTCATTGGACATAAACAAAAATAAAATGATACCTTCTGCAGCAGTGACTGCATAAACGAATTCACCCTATATAATCTATTCTTTTATTCGTTTAATGGCAAGATGTTTATTATTAGGATTTACTTATATATATATATATATATATATATATATTTAGAATTTATATTTTTGTAGGCAGCTAAACATGGGTCTGTTACTCAAGACACTGGCATTTTGCTGTACCATCTAGCTTCCAAGATCAAAAATCAGATTGCAGATAAGATACCATTTATTATTGATTATATAGTTGAGAAGAAACTAGATAGTGTACAGAGGGTGGATGCCGCATTGACTTATCTATTAGCTAATGTGGGCAATGATGTTGATATAACTAAGTTTGAGGAATCTTGTGGTGTAGGAATAGCAGTTTCACCTGAACAAATAGAAGAGGAAGTAGAGAAGATCATAAAGGCACACAAAGATGAGATATTGGAAAAGAGGTAAATGAAACTTTTTATCTTAATTATTTAAAACACAAAAAAAAATATGTTATAATTTATGTCATCTAAATAGATATCGCTTTAATTCTGGCCCATTGATGCAACAAGTACGTAATATTTTGAAATGGGCAGATGGTAAAGCGATAAAGAATGAATTTGATATCCAGCTTCTTGATTTATTGGGGCCAAAAGTTGATGCTGATCTCACATCAATACCTAAACAAGTGAAACAGTCGAAGGACAAGCAGGCGAAAGCAAAGAAGCCAGAAGTTGCTAAGGAAGGTGAGCTATATATATAGCTACTGTTGAAAAAAATATTTTGTTCTATGTTTGACGAAAGATTAATAATTTCAGAACAGAAAGAAGCATTGAATGCAGAGAAAGGAGAGGCACAAACTATAAGCGAACTCATGAAGACTAAAATTCATTTTCACAAACCTGGGGAAAATTACAAAACTGATGGATATATCGTGACACCAAATACACATCGTCTGTTACAGAAACATTTGAAAGCTACTGGTGGCAAAGTAGTAACAAGATTCCCACCGGAACCTAATGGGATTTTGCATATTGGACATGCGAAGGCTATCAATATCAACTTTGGGTATGTGTCTTCTTTGTATGGTCTTGGAAGTGAAATTTGTAAAAAAGATAATCTTACAGATACGCTGCTGCTTATGATGGCATATGTTATTTACGATACGATGATACAAACCCTGAAAAAGAAGAGGAGAAATTTTTTATCGGTATACAGGAGATGGTGGAATGGCTGGGTTATAAACCGTTTGCGATTACACACTCATCGGATTATTTCCAGCAATTGTATGACTGGGCCGTAGAACTTATAAAGAAAGATTTAGCCTATGTTTGTCATCAATCCAGCGAGGAAATGAAAGGTTTCAATCCTCCACCAAGTCCTTGGCGCGATAGGCCAGTCGAGGAAAGCTTACAATTATTCAATGTAATGAAAAATTTTTATTGCATCATATTGTCCCCTTCTCTCATATTTTATTACTATATATATAGAGTCTATTTTACTTCTTAAAAAATAGGATATGAAAAATGGTTTGTTGGAAGAAGGAGAAGCAACCTTGCGCTTGAAAGTGACTTTGGAGGAAGGCAAGCAAGATCCTGTTGCATATAGGATAAAATATACGCCACATCACCGAACTGGTGACAAATGGTGTATTTATCCCACTTACGATTACACCCATTGCTTGTGTGATAGCATTGAAAATATCACTCATTCTCTCTGCACAAAGGAGTTCCAATCGCGAAGATCGTCTTATTATTGGCTTTGCAATGCCTTGGACATTTATTGTCCAGTACAGTGGGAATATGGTCGATTGAATGTCAATTATACTATAGCTTCCAAAAGAAAAATTGGCAAATTAATAGAAGAAGGAATAGTGTCTGATTGGGATGATCCTAGGTATAATGTAACGAATATTATCTTCGTTGTTATTTGTTATTTTACTAAAATGTCATCACTTTTTTTTATAGATTATTTACATTAACTGCGCTACGTAGACGTGGATTTCCGCCAGAAGCTATAAACAATTTTTGTGCTCAAATGGGTGTAACTGGTGCACAAGCAGCCGTCGATCCTGCAGTGTTGGAAGCAGCTGTTAGGGATGTTCTAAATCTCACTGCTTCCCGACATATGGTGGTTTTAGAACCTATCAAATTAATTATCAGAAATTTTCCTCAAGAGGAAGCAATAAAACTTACCGTACCCAATTTTCCTAATGAACCAGAAAAAGGACATCATGAAATTACATTTGATGAAATTGTGTATATTGAAGCCACGGACTTCAAAGAAGTATGCAATGTATATTTCTGCCTCTTTTAAAAAATTTTTTGCAATTTTTATTTATCAATATTCGCAGGTTGAAGAAAAAGGTTTTAGACGCTTGACACCAAAACAATCTGTAGGCTTAAAGCATGCGGGCGTTGTAATAACATTTGAAAGTATTGAGAAAGATGCTAGTGGTAATATTACGAACATAACTGTCAGACAAGATCCTGTTTCAGAGAAGAATAAACCAAAGGCATTTATACATTGGGTGTCACATCCAGTATTGGCATCTGTTAGATCATATGAGCGTTTGTATGTTTTATTAATTATTACACTATTTCTTTCACACTCTGAAATGTAATTATTTTTAATTTCTAAACTTCTAAAATATTTTTAATTTCTCACAGGTTTAAGCATAAAAATCCAGAAGACCCAAACGAGGTACCGCATGGATTTTTGAGTGATATTAATCCATCCAGCAAAAAGGAAATTGTAGCGTATATGGACAATAGTCTAGCTGAAATAGCAAAAGTGTACGATAAGTTTCAATTTGAACGTATAGGCTTTTTCTCTGTCGACCCTGATACCAAGCCTAATAAGGTAAGTGTAAAAGCATCAGCACATGTACATTGTAATAACATTCTTTTTTATTTTAGCTTGTTTTCAATCGTACTGTAACATTAAAAGAAGATACAGGAAAGATGTAAATATATTTTTGAGATACATATTGTATCATCGAAAAAAACGCATCTCTACTACTATTTTTATTACTGTACTTTTTCTATGCTGAGGCAAAATGTGTGCTTTACTATGCGACAGTAAACAATTTTACTTTTATTATGTCAAAGATTTTATTTTTCTTTTTTATGAAGATCTTTGAAAAGAAGTCATATATTTAATATGTTATTATTAATTTCAAACGATCAAGTTTCAAACGATTAATAACGGTATATATTTAATATATATGTTGGTATATCTTTTTTATCACTTTTATATCTTTATGTTATGTATAATTTGTTATATTAAATTTTGCATGCATTTTGATTTGTGATAATTACATTTTCATGAATAAAGACTAAATCTATTATAAGGGTTACAATGTCATTTTCAGCTTATTGATTCATCATACAGGATTCGTAGGTGGGAACCATATATTTAATATTTATGAAAGCATCCTCACCACCGTATCTTTCCAAAATTTCAAGCGTTTCTTGTATAATATCCGCTGCGTTTTCTCCTCTTTGCTGGGAATAATCGATACCCTCTCCAAGATTTACTGAAATCAAGAATATTTATTTTTATTTGTATATGAAAATACAGGAAAGTGTTAAGGATGAATGCTTACCATTTCTGTCTTTGAGTAAGTTTGGGATAGGCAAGATTTGCCTAAAATATGGGACTAAAGCCTCACCAACGCAATCGGCTGATCGCACTAAACGTTGAAGTACTTTCATGGTGGTGCAAATTATCTCGGGCATTCTTGTATTCAAAGCATCTAACAAAGTTTTTTTAATTACAGTATGAATATTTTTTTCTATTAAATTGGATTTTAATAAACTCACTTTTAATAGGAATAATCAATTGAGGCACAACAGGCAATATCTTTGGTCCACCATGTTCTAGTAAATCTGATATTCCTTGCTCTACCAGAAACTTGTACGGTTGTTCTGTTTCTGTTAATCCATCGAAAAACATTGGCAAATAATGATGGAAATCCAGATCTTCTATGTCTACCTTCCAATTAATTTTCTGATCGTAGCCGTCATTCTCCAAAGATATAGGGAATACACCACGCTTGTAAAACTTCCTGAAAGTCGACGGTTTCGGTGGACGCGGTTTGTATAATGCACATCGCGGAGGTTTCGCAACGACTGTGTTTTCCTGTATTAAAATTAACACCATGTCATATATCGTACGTTACATTCATCCTGAATCTGTTAATGTGTTACTTGTAATGCCTGGATAGTGAAGGCAGGAACTACACGTGGCTTTCTCTTTTTGTATCGTGGTATATCTTTTCGAACTTCTGTCCAAAATTCTTTTTCATTCACCATTCCGATGCCTGATGTCTTTCTTTTGATATTGAATTCGAATTATGCGTTAAACATTTTATTCAAATGCTGTAAAAGATTATATGCGCGCGAAGATATAGGCAGTAGATAGGAAACGGATTTAGATCAAACAATACTGTTTCTTAGCAACGAAACATTTATTGACATCCTGTTCATATCACAATTGTCAGATACAAGTCACTTTATAAAAATATATATATCTTTTGTATGTACAAAAGTATATTATATATATATATATATATATATATATATATATNATATATAATTTTAGATATAAATTCAATATTTTATACATAAGTGACAATCATAGAGAGAGATTAATAATACAATGATTATTTAGTGAAAGGATATATCTTTTTTAAATAAATTATTTTTCCTCATCATCAAATGTAAAATGTTTAACACTAAGTTTGCAATGTTGGACGCAGTCGATGAAATTGTTTTCCAGAACGGAATGATTTGTAAAACTGGTTGTTCAAAGTTGCTTTTTGCATTGATTCGTCTTCGTCTGCTGTGTTCGAATAAGAAAAACAATGAATGTATTAAAATGTGTTATCGATTTTTTAATATTGCGTATACACTGAAGACCTTATTAAGGTTAAAACATTTGCTTTTTGTATAATTTGTTTGTTTAAAAATATATACGGTACACGAAGATTCTGTATTAAGCTTATATGCTCATTATGTTTTTTATTATTTTGAATTAATGGACGATATAATTTTACTAGAACACAAATTAAAGATAAATAGATGAACATGAGAAAAGCTTATGTACGAGTCAAAGATCACAATAAAATAACAGGAACTATACCTAAACCTTGTCGATATTACAATAAAATGGATAATCTATACGGAATAAATGAATGAAATAGTAATAATTAATTAATTAAAAAAAAAATATATATATATTCATTTATTATATACATTCATTTTTTGTAGACAAAGTTTTAATATTTTATGTATCACGTAATATTGTTTATTGAAAATTGAAATTGACCATGTATTAAAAAAATAGGAATGGGTAAAAAATGCACGAAAAAAAATCACTCCTAAAAATTTGAAAAAATTCCAATCGATAGATAACTACAAGATGCAATTTTTTTCCCTTTAGAGTTTTTCTCGTAAGTCGCAAGTTTTCAAGATAAGCGTTATTATGAAAATACTGCACTTTTGCACAAAAAATTGAATAATGCGAAAAAAATGGTAGACAAAGTTTTAAGCGAAATTAAAGCTGAAACTATAAGCTTTCAAATACTTCTTACAATTTTTATCTGTGATCAATTTTACAAAAACGACAGCTATTTTAAATAATAAAGAAAAAAACACTACATTAGTAAATTTAACGCAGTTCAATGACAAACTGACATCTACATGATCTTAATGCGACTAGAAAGCTGAAAGTCTCCCTTTTAATTTGCAATCTTGTTCATTTCTATACGATAATTGAGCTATTGATATTTGAAATTAGCGAATGTTTTCGACAGGTGATCTGATACTTTTGAGCGATACTGTATATATAAAATATGTCAATAATTATACATAATTTTATATAATTATATATAAAACATTTTTCCCGGGTACATATTCATTTTAAGATACCTAATATATGACTTACAGATAAATGTGAATCTTGTAAATAAAATTAATATCTTTTGAATTTTTTATTAGATCTAAGAGAGAGCATATCATTATATAAAAGTCGTTTTATTCGTTTTATTTTTTCAATCCATATTTTGTTCAAATGTATTAAAATGGATTAAAATTTTAAATTTCAATCCATTTTCGTTTGCTAGGAAAGAAATCTCTCTTTTATAAGCACTTACTCGCGTGAGGTGATCTTCAGCAAATGAAAATGAATTGAAATGGACAGAAATTGATTCGTTTTGTCCGTGTCAAATCAGATTCTGATCTTTTGAATTCATTTCCATCTAATTAAAGTTTCCGAATTTTTTAAAATCCATTTTAATCCATATGAAGGGATAAAAACAAAGTTATTCTTATTCTTTTCAATTCAAAAAAATATGCAGACTATTAATTCATTTTGATCTATCACGCGGGATTAAAACAAAATGATTTCTACTTTTTAAATAAAAAAAAAAGTTACTCGGGTCATACAATTCATTTTAATCCATGACATAGGATTGAAATGATGTAAATGCTATTTTTTTCAATCCATATTTTATTCAAATGAATTAAAATGAATTAAAATTCATTTCAATCTATTTTCGTTTACTGGGTCCGACTGAGATGGATGTTTCGCCTCGGCTCGAGTATTATATCATTCTCTAATTTCTTGAAAGGCTCTATCTCCGTCTACTTTACTTGTCATCGACTTTCTAGCCTTTTTGATCCCCATGTGAACCGTGCGGGGGGGGGGAGATCACGTGCCATAAAATAAGAAGAAGAAGAGGTAAGCACGTGCCTATAAGTGTCACAGAAGTTATTAACAATTATTAGTGCTTTTTCTTCCCACGTGTACGTTTGTTGCTGCAAAATGGAGATATTTGTTAAAACGATTATATAAAAACTGTGGCTATGTTAAATTCTTAAGGGAACAGAATTTTCTTTCAAGAAAAACATGATCGCTTCGAAAGCCTGGCGGGAGGAGATTCGAACAACTGACCGGCTGACCGGCCGCAGCTCGACTCGCATTAGGTTAGAATCGCTCCGATTAATTTAATCAGTGATTAACTTATCAAGTAATATCTCTACCATCTTGTTGTGAATAGAATATTAATTTTTCCTTGTTCAACGTAAAAAAGATGGCTAAAGTTGCCCCAAATCTCATTTGTCAACGAATTTTCAGGACGCATTGAGTACTGATCGGTACTGATTGGCTGTTGGAGGAACAGCCTCTTGAAGCTTCGGAAATTCTCTATTCTGTAACCAATCAACGAGTCTGAAAGGTTTATCGTGCGACAAACACAACAATACCTTTAATTCGCGCCAATTCGCTCGTGACGCTCGAGTATTCCGCAGGAAAATTGGCCGCTGCGATTGCATGAAAACAAAACTCGGCCGATTATGCCGGCGTGACAATTGTGAGCGGTATACACGGGAGGTATCGGCGAGGTGCTCGAAGACGCTGCGAAAATGCCGCGGGTACGTAACAAACGTAGCAGGATGCTGTTAGGTTAATCGCGATACCTTTATTCCCGAGTGTCAGACTCTCGAGATCTCACGCATGTGTCGTTTTACCCGCAGGACATCAGATCCTATTTTACGCCGGTCGCAACTTCTCAGAAGAGAAACAGCGAGCCCGTCGCTCCGAAGCCTCAGAAGCGGCGCGTCATCTCGTCAGACGAAGATGAAGAGAAACCAAAATCGTCTGCGAAACGCTCCAAGGTGTTATCTTTTGTCATCCGTGATCTGTATCTACTCAGATAGCCAAATCTGCATATATTGCAAATTTGCATATTATATTATATTATATATTGCGTATTATATTATATTATATTAGTAGAAGCCGAGCAACAGCCGAGCACTTGCTTTTTCTAAAACCTGGCATATGATGCTTGTTTTTCTGCTGGATTGCATTTTAATAAATTACTCCAAACAGAAGGCAGAATTTCTAGTAATTTATTAAAATGCAAGTAATCCAGCAGGAAAACAAGCGTCATATGTCGCAAGCTTAATATTGGTAGAAATTTATCAGAAAACAAGCGAGCTTTGCATGATGGTAAGGTGTGCTCCATTTCTGCTATGTTTCTATTATATTATGGCTGGCAAATTATAATAATAGAAGCCAAGCTTAAAGAAGACATAGGAATCTGCTCTAAAATCATGATCGAAATTTGCTGGCAGCTGCTAGCATTTTGCTATCTGGGTAGTTGTTTTAGTTTATTTGTCATGTTATTTCTTTGTTATTTGCAATAATCAATTAGCAAGCCGTACGAAAGACGAAAAAAGCTTCTATCCTGTCTGATTCTGAAGACGACATAGTCATAGTAGATGAAAAGAAAAATTCTAGACGATCTAAAGCAAGTGAGAAAAATGAGAGTGAGAAGCCACGCAAGGCAATACCTTCTGATGAATTATTTGGCAAGAAGCCAATAACAAGAATAGAAGAGACAAAAGTTAATCGAAAATTGCATAAATTGGTAAGTATTATATGCAAATACAAATGGTAAAATTAAAAAATATTCTATATAAAAATATATCTTTCTGGAATTTATTTTGAAATTTGTAGGAATCTGAGTTTCATGATGACAAAGATTTTGAAGCTGTGCTTAAACAGTTGGATACATCTCAAGATGCTCTAATGCAGGATAAAATGAATAATAAAAGCAGTAAAAGCAGTACAAATGCAGATATCTCTAAGAAATCCGAAGTTGTAGTTGAGATAGGTATATTTATGTCCGATTCATTAAACGTTCAAATAGATATTATTACACAAATTTGACATAACAGAACATTTACAGAGATGGACTCTAATAAGAGCAAGAAACATGATACCTGTTTGAATGATTCCAATAATAAAATTAACAATATGAGTAAATTAAAATCTGAAGAGATAAAAGAATCTCACAATAAAAATAATGTACATTCAAAAATTATTATAAATTCTCCTCCAAAACGAAAATTACAAAAAGGAAAGAAAGGTAGTTCCAGTGGAGACTTATATATAAATGGTAAGTATGATGATGAGATATCTCTAAGCAATTAAATTTCGACAACTCGAAAATAATTCACATCTACCTCTGTGTTAGAAGAAGACAAGGATACAAAATCACCAAGTAGAAAGAAAGTCAAAACAGTGGATTTATTTGAAGAAAGGGTAGAAAAGAAGAAACAGTGTGCTATAATGTACGAAAAATATCTTCAGAGAGGCGGCGCCAGAAATCCCGGTTCAAAAGAAATCCCTACAGTAAGAGATTACATGTAACTAACAATAACATTAAGAGTAATTCTAAATGGAATAGAGACTAATCTTCGATAAGATTAAGATTAAGAAAGACTCAATTAATATTCTGTCGCAGATTTTTAATAGATTTTCTATCTCAGGGTGCCGAAAATTGTTTAGCCGGAATAAGTTTCGTGATTACTGGTGTTTTGGATTCCTTAGAAAGAAATGAAGCTCAGGATTTAATACGGAAATATGGTGGTCGGACCGTAAACACTGTATCAAACAAAGTAAATTATATTATAGTGGGAGATGAGGCTGGTCCAGCCAAATTGACAAAAGTATGTTTTTACATGATTATATATACTCATACATTTTGCATCTCTTTCTTTTCTTGTTTATATGAAATAATTTTTTAGGCTAATAGTTTAGGTATTAAACAAATATCCGAGGATGATCTCCTAGAAATGATTCGTACAAGACCGGAAGGTAAAGCTGCAGATATCAAGCCGACTGTAACAAAGAAATCAAACACAAAAAAAATATTGAATAAATCTGAGAGTGATAAATTGCCATCACCAAACAAAGCAAAAGCATTATTAGATTCACCTAAAAAGATAAAAACGCCACCATCTTCACCAATGAAAACCAGTGTAAAAACAAAAACATCACCAATATCGAAACAGACTTCAGATATAAGTAATGATATACAGAAGGTAAATCTAGACAATTTGACATACAGCACACACACACACAAATAATTTTAAAAAATGACATAAAATTTAAAATACGGTTTCTTATTATCATTACATTCTTCTAGACAACAACAAGAATTGGATCAGAACCATTAGTTGAGAAATATAGACCCAAAACTATGAAGCAGATCATAGGTCAACAAGGAGATAAGAGCTGTGCACACAACTTGTACATATGGTTACGTGATTGGCATAAAAATCGTCAAAATCCCAAAAACAGCAGTACTTCAACTTTGTTCCTTTATCAAATATACTGAAAATAAAATAAAGTTATTAATCTGATTATAATTTTATTTTTTATTTTATTTTATAATAGCTGCTAAGCAAACTCACGGACAAAGTTTCAAAGCTGCCTTGCTGTCCGGTCCACCAGGCGTTGGTAAAACAACAACTGTGCAAGTTATTTGTAAAGAATTGGGATACGATCTTGTGGAATTCAATGCTTCCGATACGAGAAACAAGACACTTCTGAAAGAAGCGGTCTCAGGATTGTTATCCAACACCTCGATGAAAGATTATGTCACAGGTAGATATATAAAATCTTGAAATAATTTTACCATTTTCTTGTCATGCAATATGTTATAGGTATCAAACAAAAAATTACAAGCAAACACGTGTTGTTGATGGACGAAGTCGATGGTATGGCTGGCAATGAAGATCGCGGTGGCTTACAGGAATTAGTTGGTTTAATAAAATGCACAGAAGTGCCAATTATCTGTATATGTAATGACCGATTTAATACGAAGGTGAAAACCATTGCTACACACAGTTACGACTTGAAATATCCGAAACTCAGAGTGGAACAGATCAGGGTATACTTAGTTTATAGAAGTTATAGATTTTAGTTCGAGTAACGTTTCTTGTTTGATATAATTCGATGTTGTTTTTTTTCACAGAGTTCCATGCTTTCTCTGTGCTTTAAAGAAAACATTAAGATTTCAAAAGAGGATCTCGATCGTTTAATCGAATCGACGAATTATGATATTCGACAAGTAATAAATCATTTGGAGTTTCTTGGCAGTCAAATGTCTCACGTGGAGACGACCGATAAAAAACATTCGAATAAGAATTTCAAACTTGGTCCGTTCGACGTCACAAGAATCGCATTCAATGCGGAAGAGCAAAAAAATATGAATCTGAACGATAAGATCGGTTTATATTTCCACGATTACAATATAGCGCCCCTTTTTATACAAGAAAATTATCTAGGAGTCAGATTATGTCAAGTGTCACCGTAAGTATATTATTACTTTTGTGTATAAAGCCTAAAAATTAATAAACTTTGTTATGTTCGCAGTCGTCAAAGGCTAGAAAGAATTGCCGACGCAGCTGACAGTATATCTCAGGGAGATCTCATTGAGAAGATGATGAGAAGCAATATGATGTGGAGTTTACTTCCGATGCATGCTTGTTTCTCATTAGTTATACCGGCTAGCGAAATGTCGGGAAGCTCCGACGGGTTGATACGATTTCCGAGTTGGTTCGGACGAAATTCGAAGGCAACGAGATTTAATCGGTATTACAAAATACTGATTATTATCATTACTATAACGCGATCTATTGTGATTATACTTATTAACTTTACTAACATTTTGTTCGTTATGCTTCCAGATTGATGCAAGAGTTGACAACGCATACGCGATTAGCTACGGGTGCAAACAAAGATGCCCTAAATATGGATTATCTGCCCCATATTCGAAACGCTATCGTAAAACCTCTGATAGATAGTAGTACGGATGGTATAGAAGCAGCGATAAATATTATGGGAAAGTATCATTTGACCAGGTTCGTATTTTATTTGTATCAAATGCACTGGAAGATACGAAAATAAATATACTGATATTTAATTTTTTTCTTAGGGAAGACTTGGATTCAGCAATAGAAATTTCTCTTTGGCCAGGAATTCATGATCCTACGAGTAATCTTGATAGCAAAGTATGTGCAATATTAATAAATACTAATTGATAACAGTTAAGATTTAAATCATTGTGATAGTTTGGTATTATAGATTTTAATTACATTAATGTTATCGATATGTCAGGTGAAAGCTGCGTTTACGCGAGCATATCAAAAAAATCCTTCTATGCTGCCATACGCAATTAACAGCACTGCTACAGCAAAGAAAAAAACTATGCCAGATAATGATCTTATGGAAGAAGAAGAAGAAGATGATGAAGAAGCTGACATTGATTCCGATAAGATGATTAAGGTAACTTCAAAAATTATTTTTGCAATTCCATCATAAAAAATGTATTAATTTGTCAACAAAATATGATTACATAATATATTTTAGGCAAAGAAACCTACTGTTGCTAATACTAGCAAAGCTTCTACATCGACGAAAAAAGGCAAAGACGAACCAGCCAAGAAACGTGGAAGAGGACGCGGTAGAACAAAATAGGAGATAATATTAAAAGTTGGAATGCACATTTTATTTAAAGAAACTTGAAACAAAATTAATTCATTACAAATATTTGTTCACTATTCGAATTTGATCGGAGTAGCGTTTATGTGATTGTGGAATGATTTTTACATATTAGAATTATTGCATCAAAACGCAGTACTTCGCGTTCGTTTCGAAATGTATTTTCTATTCTTTTTTATTAGTGAGGAATATGTTATTCCAAAGACTCATCGATAGCTCTAGCTCGCTAGCTCTCCTCTCGTCTGTACACATCCTAAAACAAAAAAAAAAACAATTAGAACGATATGTCTCAGTTGTCATATAAAAACATCTGATACAAAATATACATATAATATATAAAATATATGAACAATAAAACTTCATAAAATATTTTATATGTATGATGCATACGTTTTTTACTTGGTTTCCATCCAATGTATTCATTAGTTTTCTTGTTTTCTTCAATCAACCAATCAGTCAAGGGCTTAAAGTATTCCAAAAGTCCTGCAGCATCCATTTGCCTTTGACCTGAAATTTTCTCCATCGCGTCTGGCCAGGGTTTCGAAGAGCCCAACTCCAGCATAGATCTGACACAAATGAGATCAATGTCTTTATGTCTCTATGTTTAAATTGTATTCTTATAATGTTGCCGCATGTCAAACTTACTTTAGCAGATTTCCAGCATCCTTATTATCATAAATATCACATTGACTCAACAGCTTAGCATCTGGATTATTCGGATCATATTGCTTCGCCTTGGTGCACAATGCTTTGTGAAACTGGAACTGTATCACGAAGCTCACATAATATCTTATGTACTCGACGTCTGCAATTATATGATACTTGGAGCCAGGATCGAAATCTTCTTCCGACCTATCCACAGGAGGTTCGATGCCCTGATACTCCTCAGCGAGCGACCACCTTAAAGTAAGAAATTCTAACTTGCTTAAAGTATCTTTTAAATTTAAATTTGTTTGAAAATTTGATTTATTAAATTTTTATTTGAGGAGAAATATTTTTTTGTTCAAAAAAGACAATATAAAGAGATAGATTTTTGTCATCCAGAACACTGAATACTGACCAGTTACAGTTGTAATTGTCGGGCGTGACTTTTCCCTGGAATACGTTCCAGCGCCATCGGTCCATCATGTAAGCGAACGGCAGGAAGACGATCTTGTCAAGACTCTTTGCATAGAGATGATTGAGGAGTGCCTCTTGGTCAGTCGAGTCATCTTTTAGTAGACCGATCTTCTTGAGATGACTAAGAGTAGACACGCTGAGAGAAATAACGTCACCGACAGCCTCGTGAAAACCTGGATTCGCGCCTTCCTTGAAAACTGTTGGCTGATTCTTGTACTGCAGATAATATTCGATGTGACCCATCTCGTGATGCGCTGTCGACAAGTCCTCCATATTAACGCGTGTGCATTGCTTGATCCTGAAATCCTTGCCGTCGTAGAAGTCCCATGCGCTCGCATGGCAGATCATTTCTACGTCTTCCTGCTTCGTCAGAATTGATTTCTCCCAGAACGTATCCGGCATAGCAGTTAAATTGATTGACGTGAAGAAGTTTTCGGCGAGGCGGAACATGCTCGTCGCATTGTAACCTGATCAAAGTGTTATGTGACATTACAACAAGTATACAGGCTTAGAAAATGAGCCGTAAATAAAGTGGTTCAACGGTAATGCCTTGAAAGACACTCAAACGTAAACCTGCCTTGTTCGACTAGAGCTGCACTAACGTCCGGCAACTGTTTGCCCGGGAATGGCACGGTGAAGTTTGCAATATTCGTCCAAGTCTGCGCCCAGGTATTGCCCAATAGATGCGCCGGGATCGGGCCGTCCTTAGAGACAATGTCCTCGCCGTATTTCTTCCTGAGCTCGCGCCGTATGTAGGCGTGCAGTTGTAAATACAGTGGCTTTAACTGTTGCCATTGGTTCTCTGTACAGATTTTGCCAATCTATCAGTGCTTCATTGAACGATGCTGCAGATGATCTTACCAATTTGCTCAGGGAAATCATCAGCCTCATAGTCCTTCATCCAATACGCTGCGTAGTCAGAGAAGTTGTTGAGCCTCGCTGCGGTATTGGCTATCTCGACATACTTGGGATACAGAGGCTTGATTTTCTCGCCCGATGCTTTCCTCCATTCCACCCAGATATGCTTCAGCTCCTCGGGATCACGACAGCTCATTAACATCTCGGTGATCTCCGGCTCGAGCGCGAGATCGCACTTACTACTGTTCTTGTAATCGCAGATTTTTGCGGTGCTGTAAATGTTTTCCATCTGACTGATCGTCATCTCGAATTCTTTATAACTCTGCAATCAAATATCGGTAGTTTAACTTATGATCGTGGTTTTGATCAATGAAATGAATTTCAGTTTTTGTCCATTTTTCGCAGGAAATTTATTATTGGTAAATGAAAGTGCACTCAAAGAAAAAAGTCGTACTAGCAACTAGAAATTCAAGAACAAATAGCATCTCAATTATGTACTATAAAGTTGTGTGTGTTGTGTAATAAAACAATAAATAAGTTATGTAAACTAAGAAAATATAATAGAGTATTGACTACAATCGTTAATGTTAAATTAATATGTATATACATGGAAAAAAAAGATAAGTTGCAGCAGCAAAATGTGTGTGATAGCTAAATTTCGAGTCCCATTATATCCATATATTTTGTGCTATAGATTATAAAATTCCTGAATTAATTTTTGAACAGAACTAAACACTATATAATTATAGATGTAAGTGCTATTTCACTATTAATTAATAATTATTTGTTACTGTCGTGATTATATTTTTATAGTATTCAGTACTATTTTTGTTTTTATTAAAACTTTGTAAAACTAGTTGCAGGTATTTAAATTTCAAAGTTTTCAAAAATATATTACCACAATTATTTCTCTCAGTATGATTAATATAGATCTCTTCATATATTCTTACATCTTCAGGAAGAGCGGCGGGGCCAAGTACACCGAGCTTCTTGAACTGCCTCTTGATAGACTCATCTTCCAAGTCTCCCCAAGGAAAGGCGTTCACTTCCTGAGCAATCTGTTTGGAGACGCGTGCCGACTCCGCGGATACGTTCAGCTTTTCTGCCAGATTCTCATCTGTCAGATTCGACGCGTAATTCCATCCGGCGAGGCTCTGTTTGTTACTCCATTCCGCATACCGCGCGTCAATGCGTTTTAGGAGTTCCTGGGCGTTTTTCAGAAGACTGTCGGCAGTTTGCTGATTTTCGCTGGGATCCGCTGCATTTTCTGTCGTTGGCTTAGTTGCTACCAGAGTTATAACTGCTGCTACCAAGATTCTGATAATACAATTACATTTTATTGATAATTTTATTAATAATTATTATAGAAAATAGAGAAATACAATCACAACAATTACATTTTTAAATCGTGAATAACTAGATCAATTATAAATGAGGCGAAATATTTTAGCTCAACTTTTTGGAAGTTGTGTATCAAGCATGTAAAAAATCATCGGACGACTACTGATTTATTACTTCACATTATAGTAATATGAAATGTATAATAAAATATTTTTAATAACTAACTAATATATAGATAACTATTCATTATGATGTTTTTATTACGATATTCAGCTTAGTACCAAGCGAATAAATTACTATGAAAATAAAGAATATGATGAAAAATCAAATATTTCATCAGTATTAAGGACATAAATGAAAAGTCAAAGAATCTCAGAATCTTAGCTTTTATACAAAAAATAATAGAGGAAAAGGTGTATCATGGTTCCCTATTATATTGCGTATGAGTATAGAATATTCGTATGATATCTGGCATTGTCTGGGACCATACAAAACTAGATTTAAAAAATTGATTTTGTTTAAAAAAAACAATATTTGGTTACAAAATTATATATTAAAAAAAAAATATTAGAATGTATGCAAATGTATATACGTACACATAACTTCTTTCGCATATAGGCTGCTAGTATTAAAAATCTATATACGTGTATATAATATAAACTATAGATTAGCAATAGATATACTATATAATCGGTCTTATCGAATAATTATTTCAAAAACATCAAAAGAAACCATATATCATCAGCAAGAGGGATCAGGGGTCTGCAGTACCAAAATGCCATGTTCAATGTCATGTGCCATATTGTTTAACTTTGCGTAACTTAAAAAATGTGTATGAATACAAATTAAATAACGAATAAAATACTCAAGTATATATTTGTGTGATAATACGCCCAAGTTTTAAGAAGAATGAGAAAAAGAAAAAAGTCTGTGTAATTAAATGTTAAAATGTACCTTGAAAACATTTCAAAATGTTCGAAAAATGCTAAAACATTTCAAAATGTTCGAAAAATGCTAAAAATGCATTATAATAAATATCGATTATTGTGTATTCCCGGGAAAAAATTTTTCATGTAAGAATATATATAAATATATATAATAACAAAATATCCTCATATATCCTTCTTTCTTTTATAAAATTACTGTCTGATAGAAGAAAAATAATAATACTAATGAGGAAACATAAAAAATAATTAAAAGAATAATTTTTGCATTGTTTCTTTTACAAAGAGTCAAGGTTAAAGAAATGAGAAAAAATGGCTCATATATTATTATATAAAGATTGTTATGTATAATTATATAAGAACAATTTTTTCTTATTTCTTCAAACTTGACTTTTTGTAAAAGAAACAATGCAAAAATTATCTTTTTAATTATTTTTTATGTTTTCTCCTTATTTTTTTGTATCAAACAGTAATTTTGCAAAAGAAAAAAGGGTATATAAACTTACTTATATGAACATATTTTGTATATAATGTATATATGTTGTGTATATGTATATATATATGTATGTATATATATATATATATATATATGTTATGTATGTGTTTGTATATTTATATATATATTCTTATATAAAAAATTTGTTCCCGGATTGGCATGTTAGCATTATTTTGTGTGTGTGTTTTTTATATGTTATATAACGGCAACTACTAAAATGATCCCCTAAATTACTAGAAATTCGCCTTTAGTAGTAGAGATATTAAGAGAGACTGTTATATTTATACGGGCCATGATATGACCTTCTTCTATATTAACATATTAATATAATATAATATTAATATAATATAATATTATATAATTTATAAAAAATATATAATTAACTAAATATAATTAAAAACAGCCGCTTGGTACTTCTAGAATTAAATCAATTGATTTTCACAACAATTTTACTTTCTCTCTTTCAATTGCATTTCTTGTGTATGAATAAACTCGAACTGAGAAACTCGAATATTGATAAATTTCTTTGGATGTAACATTGTTCAACAAAATACGAATGCTAAATGACGCGAGGTCAAATAATAATTTAAAAGGCACAGGCGCGAAGTGCACACGTCCGGCGTATTAACTCGTTAAATCATGAATGTCATCGTTGTGCATCCGGATGTATTTGATGTAAATGTCAATTACTTAGGCGTGTAATACGATTGTGGATATTACAGAGGCTACTCCTTATTCCGTGAAATGATTAAACGGCGTTAACTAAATATGCAAAAAAGAAAAATACTGGCAAAAATTTATTCAATGTTGTTGAGATTGAGAGAGACTATTTTTTATTATGATTATAACACACATAACTATAATTATTATAGTTATATACTATAAGTGTATAATTTATAGTTACCTTTTTATTACGATATCACTGATTTTTGAAAATGATCAATATATCGTGCAACTATTTCTCCGCATTTCCTTGCGATCGTAAATTCCAGTTATCCGATAATTATCGAGTGAAGAATACACGTTATGTTAATGAAATAACGGAATACTTACAGGCGCAGCATATTCGTCGATTCTCCGATCTTTGACGGTTTTGCGAAACAATTCAGTATTTTAGCGAAGGATTTCACGACCGTTCTCGGCAGCTGCGATTCGTAACCGCCATCCAATCGTCGACTGACCTCCACAAGCGAGACACTTTATCTTTTATGCAACTTCCCCACTTCGCGAACAACATTTGATTGCATTCCTGCGTTCTCCGATAAATTCGGTTACGATCCTATCGCTCGGTCCCTCGGTTCTATCGTTAGTTGGCGTGCCACGTTGTCACAAATTTATATTTCAACTCGAATAATCGTGTTCTACAACTTTCATGTTTCTCAGTCGATTGTTTTGGACCGAGAGGAGAACGCCTAATTTTTTGTTCATTATGAATATCAATGTTTTATCGATTCCGCGCGATAGGAAAACATTTATAAAATTACATGACAAAATCTTGCATAAAATTTGTGAATTATATAGGCATATTTAAACAAATAAATGTAGAAATATTGACATTTTATAAATTATTGATAATTGTTTACGCAATTAATTTTGAAATAGCATTTCGGCAAAACAATATGACGAATTATCTTATGGTGCCAGACTATGCGCGATTCGTAGTGATTCGCGTTTTTTGATTTCGTCAAAAAAACCGCTCCGTGAATTGACACAAATATTAAACGACGAGTACAAATTCGACGAATATGTCCTTTTGCATTGTTTACAAATCTTATATGAATAGAAAATTGCGAGTTTGAGCTGTCACGAATCACGAATCGCATAGTCTGGCCGCACCATTAATAATATATTTGCAAAATTAAATTTGGAAAAAAATTATTCAATAATTGAGAAGAATATTTCAACTGTATTATGTTTAAAATTTAGAAATATAATTGTGCATGAAGGAATCAAATTAATCTATATATCCATGCTCACAAAAATGCATAATTATTTCTAAATTATAATGTAGAAATATTGCAACATGAAATATTATACATTTAACATGACTAAATTTTAAATAAAGATACAAACGGCTGCTGGAATACATGATCTTTTAGAAATGTTTGTTGAGAATTTGAAAATAATCGGGTAGTACGTTCTGACTTGTTTCTTCAATATATTACCGACATATGTCTCATTTATTATATTCTTGAAAGAAAGTAAAAATATTATTATTGATAATATTGTCAATAATATCATTAATAATATTGTAGTAATATTGAGTTCTAAAGTATTTATTTCTCAAAGGATTAGTCTAATTTTTAACAAATATTATTAAAAAATTTATTCTGATAAAATTGTTGCAAATCATTTTAACGCATTGCGAAATTGTCGTCAATTCATAGTGCCATTAATTATGCAGCAATATTTTTACAATTTGCCTAGTGGGGGAGTAGATTAACCAGTCAACTAAGTTTGTTAAAAACAAATTTTTTTCAAATGCTTGCTACAAATTTTGTTGACAAAAGGATACCTAATTTGATGCAAATTCTATATTCAATTCTATATTATATTCAATGATGTCAGCAAATTAGTGGCAGATATATAACAAAATGATGATGTAACATAAGAAAAAATTGTTAGTAAAAACGGTGTAAAGCTTGCTGACAACTTGATAGTAAATTAATGGCAAAAACCGATCATGATCAAAGCGACCAAAGTTTTGCTCGATTTTTACTGTTAATTTGCTGTTTGGTTATATATGTAGGCTTTGCTAGCAAATATATTTTCACGAGAAAAAAATGCCTTAAAGATTTGTTGAAATTCGTTTTGTCGTATCCAATTTTTCTTGCATTCATAATTATTAGGTACGTTATAAAGACTTCCTCTAAACTTCCTTGAAAATTAATCAGAGTATAAAACAGGACACTTTGCATGCCAGAGTAATTTTTCGAACCATGCACATAATTGTTTTCAAGGATTCTTTTTAAGCCGAATTTCTGAGATTGGCAATTTTTTTAAAATAGCCATTTTTTATTGAAAGAAATTTAAATCTCCAGACAAGATATATGTTTTGAGAAAATTTTTAATACATTTTTTCAAAAATTTCTACGTTTTGTCTTCTAGATTCAAAGCTGTTATTTAAATCATATTATACTTATAGTGTAATCTCTTCGGAATATACAAAATAAATACAACGTATAAGTTTAATACAACGTATTCAGCAACGAAAAACCGACGAACCTTGGGGAAAACATATTGTGACAAAGTTAGCCACTTTCGTATTTTGCATTGTTTATTGCCGTGACCTAAAACTAACTGTTGACTCGGGCATTAATAATGTCCAATATAAAAGTGTACGTGTATCTTTATCTGACCAGTTTTATATTCTGGATTCGTGAGAACGCCTCACCGTCGTCCTCCGATTCTTTTCGCTTCATTGCTGACACTTCTTCGAGTCGAGGTCACATCCTGGACTCGATATCGATTCAAGGGCTAATCGATACAATCACAGAATAAAAAATTATTCATTATACGAAATTTCGAAGGTAGTTATGCATTTAGTATATCTTAAACTAAAATCTCACAGCTAATTCTACAGTTCTAAATCTAGAAGACAAACGCGGAAATTTTTGAAAAAATTAGAATGTGTCAAAAATTTTCTTAAATATATACTCGTCACACTTGTAAATAAAAACATGTATACTGAAAATTTGAATCTTTCAACAAAAATAATCTGCTATTTTCAAAAATTGCCAATCTTTTGGCTTCACTAAAAAAAAAATTTTTGAATCTTATCTTGAATCTTTGCTTGAGAATCCTTAATTAAAAAATTTATAATTTATAATCTTTAATATAATATATTTAAAATAAGATTTAAAAAAAACGGATTTACGAAAGTAAAAAGAAATAGAAAATTTTTTAACATTAAATAATTAAAGTGAGATCATAGAATAATGTAAAATAAATAGCATTTAAAAGAAATTATAACTTAATAAAATGTTTTTATTTTTGATGATGTTTATCTATCTAATAATTAATTAATAAAATATTTTTGTATTAATTTTTCGACTTTTCCAACATAATCTCGAACTTTGGAACAGGCTAATTTTATGAAAAATAAGCCAACATGGGCAAAAAATATTACGATAAATGTATAAAAATTATTTGTGCTTCATATAATATTTTGTATTATTATATATAAAAAAAAAGATTATCTTGATTAAGACAACTGTTTCTTTTTTTCTACTTTTTTCTCAGACTCCACTCGCTTGGCAAAAAGAGATCGGTTTAAAGGAAATTGAAAATTGCTATTGATAGCTAAAGCGTTTCACTTGCCGTTCACGTAAGTATCTATTAATATTTTTAACTTTCGGTTTCGACAGCAAAAATAAAATAATTTTATTATGTTGAGTACCGAGAACGTCAAGTAAAATGTACTTTACAAAATGGTTTTGGAATAGCTATCTCATGCATGCGTGCAATAGATATTTAATTTTAATGTCATTTGAGCGATATACTGAGTTTCATTGCCAAATATAAATATAAAGTGATAATAGAAAATAATAATTGTTTACGATTGGCTGAAAGGTATCTTTGACACGTTTCGTTGAATCAACTGAAAAAAGTAATGAAAAAGTCTTATAGAAAATCCCATGTAATGTCTTACAAATCTTATGTCTTTCATAAAATCTAATGCAGCCTTGAAGAAGATATAGTCACGGAAAAAATATTTTTTGTCATCTTTTAGATATCTTTTTGTTTTATTTAAAAAAAATCTTTCAATTATCTTTTAATTTCTTATACTGTCTGAGAAGTTTGTGTAAATAAAGATACTGACTTATTAACGGAAAGACACCTTATTTTTTAATAATATTATAAAACATCTGCTCCGAAATGCATATCCGTGTCATCGGTTATCCCCACGTGCATTCTCAATTAAAAAAAAATAATTGAAGCATCAGATTCTATAACGCAGCAGAAGAGGGTCCATACAATATATTGATAGTGCCAGGGACACCCGACATTAAAAATGTCGTAAAATAAATTAACCGTAGATCTCAGGTTTGTTCAGGTTGCAGGCGTAAAAATTCTTTCTTTGCCGCGATGCAGATAAGATCGTGGAAAATTTTCATGTTGCTTATAAAAATATCAGACGCTGAAAAAGCGAGCTGTCTAATTGTAAGGAGAATATTTCGCTAGTTGGCTCTTTTTAGCCAATAGAACGCTATCTAATAAAATTGTGGTAAAACGATACACTTATCGTTGAAACTTCCGTTTCTACATAATTCATATAACCGAAACTTGATAATGTGTAATCAAGGTTCCTCACACTGATGTATAATTTAGTATTAGAAAATAAATTTGTGCGTTTGATGGAACTATAACTTATTTATTTAATTTAAAACTATATGTATTTGTTATGTTATTTTTCTCTTCCTCTTTCCTAGAAAAAGAATCTAGAAAATATATTTATAGATATATTTTTTATATGATTATTATTAAAATTAAAAAATTATAGATGATTACTTGTAATTTTACAATTTAAATCCACAATCGTATCCAGGATATATCTCATTGTTTTATATCATTGTTTCCGATGTTTTTGTCCTCACATTCACTGAACTGTTGCATGAATTTGTTTCACGCCAAGGGGAACAAGGCTGCAGATTTCACGAAGGTTCAAGACATAAGATTTATAGTATGATATGATATTTTCTACAACGGTTCAATGATCCATTATGGTCCAGGTAATAAATCGGACAATCTAATTACCAAGATTCGAAAGAGAAATCGACGTACCTTGAATGGCACTAAGACTTACGTGTATTAAAATTAATTATTTATGAAAGAAACTTATGGCAAAATAGAATATTCAATAAGAATCTACTCTCAAAAATAATTTAGATTTATTCTTCGAAATTTGCAGATAAATTATCGCTGATATCGTTAAGCGATACCTATTTTCACTAACATAGATTAATTTTAACTTTGGTTCAACTTACTCTTCATCTTTTTTAAATTCTTAGAACTTTTAAATCGAGATTAAAGTTAATCTACATTGGTATGGAAACAAGCATAAATTGCTTTATTTTGAACAGATAATATTTTATCGATTTTTAATTAAATTTTAGATTAATCAATTTGAATAATACATGTAACATAGATTAGATTACTTAATACAATAATCATTTCTAATACTTCCAAAAAAAAAAAAAATATATCAATAAATGTCTCTTATTAAATTCATCAATCAAATTAAGAAACTGTTCTTTCTTATATAATTACAAACTGTATAAATTATAAATGTTATGTATATAATTATGTATATAATTATGTTTTTTCACAATTATGTTTCTCAGAATTACAGCTTAATTTAGTAAGTTTTACGAGTTTTACAAGTTTCTCTGAGCGAATTAAATTGAATGACGATTAAATGAATCGTTGAGATTTATTCTTAGCTCAGTTCCCTTTCCTTTTACTTTTCCTCGCCGGAATAATGAATTATGTATTATACAAGAAACACATGCGG
Organism: Cephalotes varians; assembly: GCA_037157785.1. Classification (NCBI taxonomy): domain Eukaryota; kingdom Metazoa; phylum Arthropoda; class Insecta; order Hymenoptera; family Formicidae; genus Cephalotes; species Cephalotes varians. Next base: position 62,028 of record JANQDE010000099.1, on the reverse strand, counting down.
CGTTTCATTATAAGCATGAATAAATTAAATTGCCAATTGGCAATTTGTCCAAATACCTGAGGGCAGAGTCATGGCCACGTAGGTGGTGAGACGACTGTGATTCAAACGCTTTATCGATCATGAAAAAAGAATGAAGCAAGAACCAAAGAAAATATAGAAGTTCGCAATGAACGAACAACGACGAATGTTTCCGTTTTTCTCGTAATGAATTCCTTGAGTATCGAGGTACTTTATTTTCTGAAGAGTACATCGTCCCGCGTTAATATCCTGATTTGGCTATGAATGGATATTTTCAGTAGCGCCACGAAGCGTCGGGGATTTCCAACGTATGCCAAAAGTATCCTCGGCAAGACTACGAGAATGACCACGAGAAGTTAAAGCCAAAGAAGAAGAAAAAGAAAAAAAAAAGAAGAAAATAAGCTAAAAAAATGATATGATGAAAATTACGTGCACTGTATTATTTGTATACATATAATGAATTTTTCATCATTTTTAATCATTTAATTAATACCGAAATACTTTTGCCTAAACGTAAGAAATTAAACTGCTGATAATTCAATTAAAAGATCCATGAGATTCATAAAATCTATTTTATATGCGACATCCCATTTAATTTAAAGTAAATCTTATAATTCTATTACGTTTTTTATAGAGAATTTTTCTTTAATTTTTAATATAATTTTATTATAATTAATACTAATTTTACAATGTTTTTGAAGAATCTTTTTCGTATCAACTAGAACATTTAAAAATATTCGATCCCAACATAGTGATAAGAATTCGATTGCAATGAAAAGATTGCATTATATTTTAAATACCTACTTAAAAAAAATCGTTGCAATTATAAAAACTTGCTTACTTTCTATGATATTCGATTATTAAAGATCTACTTAAAGATTTTAAATAGACTATCTCTTAATGAGCTGCGACAGACGAAAAGCAGATAACTGCAGCGATGGTGTCGGCAACCCGCGTTAATGTCCAGATTAGGAGATGCTGGTCGTCGCGAGGATTTCCAAGAGAATGCGAACAAGAGGAAGATGAAGACGAAGGAAGAAAGAGGAAGAAGGGGGAGAGGAGAACGACAATGACGGCGATGATGAGAAGCGATGCGTCGTGGCGCTCGAACGACGTCGCCGCCGTTCTCACCCAAAGGCGTCTCTCGAACCGAACAACGTCCAGGCTTCCTGGTCCGTGTCCCACCACCCGCGTACCCATCAGCGTGAGGCGTGGGCAGCATCGCTGGCCAGCCCTCGAGGCGTCTCGCGTGCCCATCTTCGGTAGCGTCGCGTATCGCGCCGCGGACGTTATATCTGGCGACGCGACGCCCTCGAGCCTCAGCCGCTCCTCAGCCGCCCGTCGATTCACAACTCACCCTCACGGTTAGTAATAGATCCGCGAGACGCTTTTCTCTGTGCTTGCTCGAGTTCCTCGGAAGTTTACGCGCGGTTGCAGAAGCTAAAAGTGCCGGCAAGGGATTCTAACAAAGAAAAGAAACATGTCAGTGCATAAATCAAAGGGGTTGATCTAAAGAACAATTCTGCAACACAATCGAAGTTCGGAAAAAAGAAATTGGATTGATTCTAAAGTGAATTAAACATTAATTAGAACAACATTGTGTCATCATATAGCAGAACAAAAAAATTTTTGCAAAAAGAACTTTGTATGTTATATTAGAGAAATAATAAGTAGTGACCAATTACTTATAAACATTATAGTCATTTGATCAATACAAATTTTTTTCTTCATAAAATAATCAAGATTTTATTATTTAATTATAACAAAAAAAAATATTATTAATTATAAATAATAACATCGTTACTTGATATTTTAATTATTTTATAATAAGAATAAATTTAGAGTTCTTCACACACAGAAAATATCACAAAAATTAAAATAATATTTTTTAAATTCTTATTTTAAAAAAAGTTATTATTTTATAGGAATCATTATTATTTTTTAAAAAAATTTTGTGACATCCTTGAAAAATAAAAAAATTAATTCAAAAATATTAAATATTAATAATTGATTCAAGTTATTAATAGTTTAATAAATATTCAGATACTTCTAAAATAGATATAGACGTTTGCTTACAACTTCTATAGATTTTTTGAATTATAACAAATACGATGTCAAACTGTAGTTAGATACGACTAAATCAAATTAAATGGAATTATGTAAAAAATCTCATACATTTTCAGGACAATCATAAAAAAACCAGTTTGTGATATGTTCACTTCTAATTTGATTAAATAAATCCTTTTTACAGAGAAACTAAAACAGCAGCAAAATGTGTGATGACGAAGTAGCAGCCCTCGTCGTAGACAATGGTTCCGGTATGTGCAAGGCCGGTTTCGCCGGAGACGACGCTCCCCGTGCCGTCTTCCCCTCGATCGTCGGTCGACCTCGCCATCAAGGAGTGATGGTCGGTATGGGTCAGAAGGACAGTTACGTGGGTGACGAAGCCCAGAGCAAAAGAGGTATCCTGACTCTAAAATACCCGATCGAGCACGGTATCATCACCAACTGGGATGACATGGAGAAGATTTGGCATCACACCTTCTACAACGAATTGCGTGTCGCTCCGGAAGAACATCCTGTCCTCCTCACTGAAGCGCCTCTGAATCCGAAAGCTAATCGCGAAAAGATGACGCAGATCATGTTCGAAACCTTCAACAGCCCGGCCATGTATGTCGCCATCCAGGCCGTCCTATCCCTCTACGCCTCCGGTCGTACCACCGGTATCGTCCTGGACTCCGGTGATGGTGTCTCTCACACCGTACCCATCTACGAAGGTTACGCACTTCCCCATGCCATCTTGCGTCTGGACTTGGCCGGTCGCGATCTTACCGATTATCTCATGAAGATTCTCACGGAGAGAGGCTACAGCTTCACCACCACGGCCGAGCGAGAAATCGTCCGCGATATCAAAGAGAAGCTCTGCTATGTCGCCCTAGACTTCGAACAGGAAATGGCCACCGCTGCCGCCAGCACCTCTCTCGAAAAGAGCTACGAGTTGCCCGATGGTCAGGTCATCACCATTGGTAACGAGAGGTTCCGTACACCCGAAGCCCTCTTCCAGCCTTCCTTCCTGGGTATGGAATCTTGCGGTATCCATGAGACTGTCTACAACTCCATCATGAAGTGCGACGTTGATATCCGTAAGGATCTCTACGCCAACAATGTTCTCTCCGGTGGTACCACTATGTACCCCGGTATTGCTGATCGTATGCAGAAGGAAATCACCGCCCTCGCGCCCTCGACTATCAAGATCAAGATTATCGCTCCTCCCGAAAGGAAGTACTCCGTATGGATCGGTGGTTCCATCCTGGCTTCCCTGTCCACCTTCCAACAGATGTGGATCTCCAAACAGGAGTACGATGAATCTGGTCCTGGCATTGTCCACCGCAAATGTTTCTAAACGCGTCATCACACGATCGATGCAACATAATTTTCGAAAGAACATCGTCGTACCTCGGGGAGAACATACGAACAATATGCAGTTCTGGCCCGAGCAATCAAGCTGCTATGAGAAAACGTCATCAGAACATTATCATCGATTCTCAATCTTCATCGGATCTCATCGAATCATTGTCGTGGCCTCGCTCATCGTTGCGCAAACAACGGCGATCTAGCTGATCATCTTTGTCGTCGCAGCTTTTTGTAAAACTGCGCTCGACAGCATCATTGCTCACTTAATGTCATCACGGCCGAGGTAGCGGTGGACGAAATTAGCTCTCGTCACAGGACCTCTCTTGTGGTAGCCTTGAACATTGTCGAGCATTGGAAAGGATCTTTGCACATGAATCTTCGTGGAGCGTTACCAAATGCATCTTTCGACCCATGAAAGGAACATTCTGGGTAGACGTAAGGACACGCAGGAACCTCAGATTACACTTGGCAACGAATTTCGAGACTGCTTCAGGAAGGCTGCGCTTTATTCACTGTCGCGCGAGCGTTCTCACCACCGTTCGAAAACTCGAAATCCTCTCTTAATACGTATTACATATTAATTACATCTAGTCTGCTAACCAAGCAACTAAGCATCTACAGATGTACTTCTATACTTTAATTTATTTTGTAAATATTATACATGTTATATATTGTTATACGATGTCAAAGTCAATTCAAATACACATTATATCACACCACTACCATTTCTATTGTATGAACTTTTACATTACCTCACGTAAACTTTATGTTTGATTATTTTTGCGGTTCCTCTTGGCGCAACACATATTTCAAATAATTCCTCAAACCTTCTCTCCTTTTCTTTTCTACCTGTAAAATATGTCGTTGTATAAAAACGCGGATTTTTAACTTTTTATGTGAGAACTCATTCACAAACATTTGTGTATCGAGAATAAGAAAATGGATAGAAAATATATATAAACAAGACATTTTTCTAAATTTATCAAGAATACGTAAAGTCTTGAGCTTCTTTAGCCTCCTTATTCTTTCAGTTGATTACATTAAGAGAAAAGAGAAATTTGCTTATGCACTTCACGAATAATTCAAGTATTATTTATCGATTGCTATAGTAAGTAAATTTGCAGCTAGGCATTCTAGTGTCATGTTAGTTTTCTCGCATCGCTCTCACGTCCAAATTTGTCTTCGATCGCGGCGAAGTAGCCTGCATTATTTTAAAATAACTGTTATCGTCACATGTATACGTAGTTGCGATGAGTAACCTTGGCCTAATACAAGATTCACCCTAAACGAATTTATCACTATATCATTTATTTTTCTCTCTTTTTCTCTGGACAACATTTTAGTAGTGAGAATTTTTGTGTATCACTTCCGGCTTAGGCTCGTTAGTCCTACTTGAAGAAAATGGAAAAACATACGAAATGTACATTTGCTTCCGATCGTCACGACTTATCATCTTATGCAGTTTTTCGTTAATTATTTCTTATCTAGAAGCCTTTCGTAGGCGTTTTCGAACATCCCATTAATATTTAGGAACAAGAATCTCCGCGATAAAAGCTCTTACGAAGAAGTTTATTTCGGTCGCATCGCATAATCTCAAAATACTTCTGCTAACTTTTGTAATATCCGTAAGATTCTATCAGGATGTTCTCTTCTGTTTTCATTTTGTTGATATATTTATTTTGGCGAAAAAAATAATTTTGCAATGATTGCACGTAAATATGATTACAGTTTTAAGTTAAATTTACTAATGAAAAATGATTAAGATCGAGAAATATGAACTTTGAATAATAATTCCTTTCTCTGGAACTTATACAGTGTCAATATCGAAAGTTACGTTTTTAAAGAAAAGATAAAAGATCTAAAAGAAGAAAGCATATACATGTATATTGCGCTTGTCGAAAAATATTTTGAGAAGTTTTTTGTAAAATAAAGTCTGTCTAAATCAGGCATTCGAAAATATTTTTACGAATGATATTTTATTCAGAAAGAGAGAGAAAGAAAGAGAGAGAGAGAGAGAGAGAGAAGAAAAAAAAGAAAAAAGAAGAAGAAGAAGAAGAATACAAATACTACTTGATGCGAGATTAAAACGCAGTTACACAAATTGCACTGCATTAACTTTAACTAATATTTGTAAAACGACGCAAGCAGATAGGGAGAAAACATTAACTAGCTCGAATTAATTAACATTGAACCGATCGGCATCTCGATGTAACGCGGGAATGCGTCGCGGTATTTCCAAAACGGTGAAGTATATTCCTCGGTCCGCTTAGGGGCTGCGGCCGCCTAGTTCGGCGAGCGTCGCGACGCCTCGCGAGGCGATGCCTTTTTCGTGCCTGTCGGGCAAGCACCATCCCACGAAAATGCGGGGGCGTCCAGACGAGAGCATATAATCGACGTCGCGACGCCGCCGAGGCACAGACGCCGCTCCACCTCTGTCCCGTGCACGGTACGTAGACATGGTTTCACGAATTTCCGCTCTACCATCGGATACGCATTTCACTCTCTTCGGAGAATACGAATACGTTTTTTGCCTGTTCCCGCAACATTTTATCAAGACGTCCGCGTGTTATGGTGATTAGCGAACGAAAGTGATAAGCTGCTGTACCATTAGGATTATTCGAGATAACCAGCAATACAGAGTAACAGCTTCATTATTATCTTAACTTATGTTTAAACAAAATTTTAAAGTTAAATTTGTCAAATGCTTCTATACTGCAATAATCTATTAGAATCATTTAAATTAAATAATATTTAAAAGAGAAAAATTTTGCTTGTATTTTTAACTATTTTTAATTAAAAACTACAAACAAGATTTCTCTCTGTTTTAGATATTATTTTTATTTTTATTAAATTTTATTAAATATAATTTATAAAATTTATATATATATTATTCAGATTTATATATATCATTCAAAACTGAATAATATATATATCAGATTTATATATATCAAAACTGAAAAATTCAGTTTGTTAACAGAATTATTTAAATTATTTAAATTATTACAAGTTATTTACATTTTCGTATATTTTATTACGTCTCTTTTTACCTTCCTTTATTCTTTACTTTCTTTCAATTTTGAATTTTAATTTAATCGATAAAATATTTTTAGCTGTTCATAAATTAAACTTAAAAATATTGAAAACTTGAAAATTAAAAATTTTGATGCGCGACCAAAATATAGTAGAAGTCCTATGTAATTGTTTTTTATTTAATATGCTACTTTTATTTATATTTTATTTAATTTATACTACTTGCCTCAAAAAAGTTCTTTGACCCTTTGCTGAATACTCGGAAGAAGTTCAAGTTCGCGGCATTCGCTGTATCCATTAAGATTGATTCTTGGCGTATCGTCAAGTCGCTCGCATCTATTTGTCTCTCATTTCGATAACAGGCAGAAGACGATTCCTATTCCAACAAATTAATATTAATCTCCGAGTAGAGCACTCTAATATTATATTTAATAGATTAATTTTATTATGTAACATTACCTACTTGTAGATAATATCTAAAGATATAAAAATATTTTTAGATAATTAAAAATATCTATAAATTAAATTTTGCTAATTTAGCTATAATATTTATATCTTCATTCTGATAATGTTAAATGGTACTTAAAAAATAATTATTGTACAAACCAATAGAATATTTTCTTGAAACAAACTATTTTAGTGCAATTAATGTTCAATAAATTATCGAGGTTTTATAAATAAGAAAATTTAAATACAAGCATTAAATTTAGCTCTAATAAAATGCAAATAAAAAGAAGATTATTTTATAAATGCTTTAAAGTCAGACTTGCTTAATATTATTTTCAAGTATCGGATAATGTCGGAAATTCTTGTATAAGTTATAGAAAAGAACCGAAAGTACAATCAAAGTTACAAAAATGCAAAAATCATTTTACAAAAATTAAAGTCTCTCAATATTTCATTTACTTATACTGAAAAATGTTTAACTAGTAAAATTATGAATCACATATGTTCATGTATCTTTCGATGACCATAAAAGGGCTCATCAATAGATCGCACCCTTGTGTCTTCTCCATTGATTCCTAAAATTACTCTTTCTAAGGATCGCTTAACATCAGTTAACTTTAAATATAGCTCGACCTTTTCTAAACTCTTTCTAGAATGACAACCGGTATGATACGAGTTGGAATTAGCGTTAACGTTAAATTAACGTTACCGGTCATAAAAGTCACGAATATACGCGAACGTGAGGCGAACGGCCGTTTCTTCGTGGTCGCGTTCATAGTCGTATAGTCGAGGTCTTCGGCCGTGCAATCGCGTTGGTCCTTTTTCGCGAGTAGGCATAATTTTGGCACGCTCGTTGCCTCGCGGCGGGACGTTATGTTTCATCTGTCGACGTCGTCGTTGTCGTCGGCGATGGCAGCGGTAGCGACGGCAGCGGTAGCGTCGGCCACCATAACCGTCGCTTGAACTTATTAGGGAGCGTCCGTCGGCCGTACGTCTAAAGTTAGCGACTCGCTGGGCGAAAATAGCGCCGCGACGCCGGGGCTTTGCCTATCGCTTTATAGGCAACTAGGTCAATTCTGGCTTCGTGCAACGCTCACCGGGAACCAGCTTTATCGAAGAAATTCGCTTCGGCTATCATCGGATGTATGAAACAATATTCCTTTCAAATAACGTTTTCAAGTTTGAATTCCAAACTTTGGAAATCTGAATGTTCTGTTTGTGAAAGATTATACAAACTTCATTCCTCGGGAGGGTCTTGAAAAACCTGCAATTAAAACTGTAATTAGATATCAAATAATTTTTAATATTTATATTATTATTTGATTTCAAATACTACGATAATTTAAAAATTTTATTTATAAAGAATTTGAGAACTTGTAGCAGAATTATTTATCCAATTGATATTCTTTTAATTAAATGTATAATTAACTTCGTTTTTTCATAAAAAAATATTTAAAAAAAGCTACATTTACACACAAACTATTTTTTAACTTTATTTTGCTTTTCTTAGTATTGTTATTGTTTACGTAATAATACTTATATTATATCTTAAATTATAATAATTATTTATAATAATTCTAATTATTATTTTATCGAAAGAGAATATGTCACAATGACATAATGACACTATGACACAATGTGAATATTTACAGAAAAAAACAACATAGTCTATTATCAAAATTATATTAATATGATGACAGTCAATTATAAGCGATCATCATACAGAATCAATATACAAATAATCACAGACTGAGACATTATAATTTTTGTTACAGAGCGTTAAAATCGAAGAAAAACAACAATGTGTGACGACGAAGTAGCTGCTCTGGTTGTAGACAATGGCTCCGGCATGTGCAAAGCCGGCTTCGCCGGAGACGACGCTCCTCGTGCCGTCTTCCCCTCGATCGTCGGTCGACCTCGCCATCAAGGAGTGATGGTCGGTATGGGTCAGAAGGACAGTTACGTGGGTGACGAAGCCCAGAGCAAAAGAGGTATCCTGACTCTAAAATACCCGATCGAGCACGGTATCATCACCAACTGGGATGACATGGAGAAGATTTGGCATCACACCTTCTACAATGAATTGCGTGTCGCACCGGAAGAACATCCTGTCCTTCTGACTGAAGCGCCCCTGAACCCAAAAGCTAACCGCGAGAAGATGACGCAGATCATGTTCGAAACCTTCAACAGCCCGGCCATGTATGTCGCCATCCAGGCTGTCCTGTCCCTGTACGCCTCCGGTCGTACCACCGGTATCGTCCTGGACTCCGGTGACGGTGTCTCTCACACCGTACCCATCTACGAGGGATACGCCCTTCCCCATGCTATTCTCCGTCTGGACTTGGCCGGTCGCGATCTTACCGATTACCTCATGAAGATTCTCACGGAGAGAGGCTACAGCTTCACCACCACGGCCGAGCGAGAAATCGTCCGCGATATCAAAGAAAAACTCTGTTATGTCGCCCTGGACTTTGAACAAGAAATGGCTACCGCTGCCGCCAGCACTTCTCTCGAGAAGAGCTATGAATTACCCGATGGTCAGGTCATCACCATTGGTAACGAGAGGTTCCGTACACCCGAGGCTCTCTTCCAACCTTCCTTCCTGGGTATGGAATCTTGCGGTATTCACGAGACCGTCTACAATTCCATCATGAAGTGCGACGTCGATATCCGTAAGGATCTCTACGCCAATAATGTTCTCTCCGGTGGTACCACCATGTACCCCGGTATTGCCGATCGTATGCAGAAGGAAATCACCGCTCTCGCGCCCTCGACTATCAAGATCAAGATCATCGCTCCCCCCGAGAGGAAGTACTCCGTATGGATCGGTGGTTCCATCCTGGCTTCCCTGTCCACTTTCCAGCAGATGTGGATCTCCAAACAGGAGTACGACGAATCTGGCCCTGGCATCGTCCACCGCAAGTGCTTCTAAGCAATTACGCTCGATGCTATTCACTATTATTATTGTTATTATTGCTACACCTTTCCCTAAGATGTACCGTTCACTGCCGCATCGCTTCGTCTAGTTGGGTCTCTGTTAGTCGAATACTATTGTCATTACTATTGGTCCGTGGCGGCGAGTCTTTTACCAACGACTATCATACGAGCATATACGTCATCTTTTGTATATAAGTTTACGTCTATGGAATAAATCAATCTTATATTCTCTCTTACAGCCGTGTAATTCGTAATTTTCATTCTTCAGTACCCTCATATTTGCACAAATACTAATCAGCAATATTTAATTGGATTAATAATTTACATTAATAAATCTTTCGCGAGATATTTTATCTTTTAAACAATTATATAAAGCAGCTTTAGCTTATGAATTAAATAATTTAATCATTTAATGTTTAATAACATAAATAATCTATTAATTTCTTAATCTAATAGGTATAATAATTTTTAAATATGTATTTACTGTCTTTGTCATCATAAAAATTATAAACTTGAGATGTATAAATTTATTATAAACGTGGAAATGCACATTTACATGCTTTGTAACTATATATGGTATCTGAGATTTTATGAAAAGAAAGATATTTTTTGAAAGCTACTAAAAACATTAAAATCTATTTATTAAAGTTTTAAAAAAGTTACTAAATAAAGAAGTAAAATTATACTATATATGAATTTTAACTATAACTTTATAAGCTTCGAGATTTGTGCACAACTGATATAAAAAATTATTTAAAAGAAACATGCATGTAAATGCATTTGTACATATTGCAACATTGAAATTAATATCATTGTTTTTTATTGATATCAGAAATTTAATTTGATTGTGAAACTATTCGATTATTTGTAATTCTGCAGTGTGATATGCACAAAAATAAGCGTGCTCGTATTAACGAGTATAAAATTACGACAGTATTACATAAAATATAAAGCACAATCGAGATTACGTAAAATATGGCTGAGGATGTCTCGAATATCTGGCTGTATTCCAGATGCTTAAATCCAAAGTACAATTTTGCAAGACATTATTAGACATTTTTTTCAGCAAAAATTATATAATAATATATTATTTTATTATATGAATAGAAATACAACTAGGGAAAGGTGACTATATTGTTTATAACTCAACTATTGTGTTTAATACTCAATAGTATATACATTTTCTCATATGAGAAATCAAAAAGAACAATTCTATATGTGAACGCTTTAATTGCTATCAGATTGTTCTATAATTATGTCAATTATGAATTCTTTCATGTTTTTAGATCTCAACAAGTTAGGATCTTAAATTTTTCTAATACATGCGATTATATAATTAAATTCTTATGAAGGATTTTGCTCCTGATCTTTTGAGGTAAAAAAACGGAATAACATTCACCTTCGGTGTTTTCGCTGGTGAAGATCTGGACGTCTTTTCGCACTCATGCCGAAACTATCCTGATGACTGTCACGGCTGAATGTAACGATGAGAGATGTTCGGCAACAAAGATGCGCCCTTTCGGGGTTGAAACTCGACAATGCGAATCGACATCAGCATCAGCTTTGCCGGCGATGCAAAAAGGTAGAAGAGGGGATCTTTACGATGGCTCGAGCAAGCGAGTCGCCCCGTGCACCTGCCAATTATAACAAATTGCAATTTATAGTCGTTTTTGTCCATTAGATGCACTAGCAAATCTCTTCTGCTAATATGTTTGAATATCATACTATATCAACGGAGGCGTTGCCAATATTAATAACATGTGCCAAAATGCGCCTTATTATGCGACTTATTATTCTTGGCAGTGCAATCTTGATCATTTAATAAATATATTTGTTCTATCAAAGAATAACAACTAAAGATAAAAGTATTTATTTTTCAGGTAATTAATAGACCATTAATTAAATTTGTTACTTCATTCTAAAGAAAGAGATTTATTTCTCGCATCATAAAATCGATTTTGTTTGAAAAATACAGAACAAGATGCCACTTTTTTCAGGACTTTCTTCATCAGCACACAGTGAACTAGCCGTCCGAAGTTTACTTCTTTCTTCGAGATCCAATTATTTCAATTTGACCTTTGCTTGACCTGTGTTAAAGAGTTTGTATCTTTCTAACTTATTCTTCCGAGATTAAACATTTTTATATTTTTTGAAGTTTGATTCTTGGAGAGTTAGATCTTTATATTGGATCTCCGCTAGTCTCTGTTTATACTTGCTTCTTCTTTGTTATGCCCTATCTTTTAAAATTCTATTCTCGCTCACTCTCGACCCTTCCAAATTTTATCCTTCGTTATTCCCTTAGAGCCTCATCCCTTTGCCAAGGCCTGTGGTGACAGCTGACGGCCCTGTCGCGTAACGAGTCCTTATTTGGATCCGGGGGCCGTTGGCCACCACCGCGACGTCGTAGTCGCCGCCGTCGCGCGATGCCCGGCGTCTTCTTCTCTCTCCCTCCACTGCCGCTCCTCTCTTTAGGGCGAACTAAGGACTAGGCTGACTCTAATGGGCGGCGCGGGCTCTCTCGACTCGTCGTTAACGCCGACAGCCGATTTCCATGTAAGGGGCGGATCGCTATTTTCGGCCGCCAACCGATATGGATAAAGGGACCCCACGGAGCCGGTACTGCGCCACTTGCCGCTCTCGCCAGCCTCTTGCACGACGTTACACGCGACCCTAAGCGATCGTCGCCAATCTCTCTTCCTCGAACATCAGCGAACGGTAAATCGCTGTATCCTATTATTCCTAATGTTCGCGAATCACTTCTTTTACGCGCATCGTCTTCGAGGGATCTTCTTTGATCAGTTTTCCTCACTTTACTAAGATCACCTACTAAGAGAACCTTTGATACCAAATTAGTGATTAGTAGTGATCCGAATAAATAGTGCTAAGTTAAAGCTCGAATTTTCGAGTGTCGAGAGGGTTAATAGAAAACATCGTCAAACCGATCAGAGTAGTGTTTCCGAGAATCTTCAAAGAGAACTGTATGATCCGAGTGAGGTTTGCGAAATGTAGACGTGAAGTGAATATCTGGTGAATGTGCACAAATGGATGTGAACGCGATAGTTATAAAGCTAAAAAATTTATTAGCAGACTATTATCATCCTGAATTTTTATAACTAGAATTTATTTTAAATATTTTTCATATTTTCAAAGTATAAAGTAACTAGTTTAACTGTTAACTTGTACATATTTGTAATTATTAATTCAATGAATTAATTTATTGATCAAAAAATAATTACAACATTTCATCATAATAGCGATTTGCCCTGCGAAACATTCCTTTGCATTTTTCGATGTGTATTCGCAGAAAGTAACAGTAATAACCGACCAAGATGTGTGACGATGATGTTGCGGCATTAGTCGTGGACAATGGGTCCGGTATGTGCAAGGCTGGATTCGCGGGAGATGATGCACCGCGCGCTGTATTTCCTAGCATCGTCGGCCGCCCTCGTCATCAGGTCGGTCATCCGAGCATTGATTTCTTGTTTAAAGTCATAAATTTATTTAATTTTAAATGTATTTTATATATAATGTGTTTTATATATATATATATATATGTGTGTGTGTAGACATAATAATATCTATCTTATGTTAACAATTTTACATTAAAATTCTTTTAAATAATATAGTACAAAATATATTTTTTAAATATATCTTTCGATTCAAATTAAGAACGCTTAGATTATTCTTCGTTCATTTACAGGGCGTGATGGTCGGTATGGGCCAAAAAGACAGCTACGTTGGCGACGAGGCGCAAAGTAAGAGAGGTATATTAACACTAAAATATCCTATAGAACATGGTATTATTACTAATTGGGACGACATGGAGAAAATCTGGCACCACACCTTCTACAACGAATTGCGTGTCGCTCCGGAGGAACATCCTGTCCTTCTCACAGAAGCACCCTTAAATCCGAAAGCTAATCGCGAGAAAATGACGCAAATTATGTTCGAAACTTTCAATAGCCCGGCCATGTATGTCGCTATTCAGGCCGTCCTGTCCCTATACGCCTCCGGTCGTACCACCGGTATCGTCCTGGATTCTGGTGACGGTGTTTCTCACACCGTACCCATCTACGAAGGTTACGCCCTTCCCCATGCCATCCTCCGTCTGGACTTGGCCGGTCGAGATCTTACCGATTACCTCATGAAGATCCTCACGGAGAGAGGTTACAGCTTCACCACTACGGCCGAGCGAGAAATTGTCCGCGATATCAAAGAGAAGCTCTGTTATGTCGCTCTGGACTTCGAACAGGAAATGGCCACCGCCGCTGCTAGCACCTCTCTCGAGAAGAGCTACGAGTTGCCCGATGGTCAGGTCATCACCATCGGTAATGAGAGGTTCCGTTGTCCTGAAGCTCTTTTCCAGCCTTCCTTCCTGGGTATGGAATCCTGTGGTATTCATGAGACTGTTTATAACTCCATCATGAAGTGCGACGTCGACATCCGCAAAGACCTCTACGCTAATACCGTCCTTTCCGGTGGTACCACTATGTATCCTGGTATAGCTGATCGTATGCAGAAGGAAATCACCGCCCTCGCGCCCTCGACTATCAAGATCAAGATCATCGCTCCCCCCGAGAGGAAATATTCCGTATGGATCGGTGGTTCCATCCTGGCTTCCCTGTCCACGTTCCAACAGATGTGGATCTCCAAACAGGAGTACGATGAGTCCGGTCCGGGTATCGTCCATCGCAAGTGCTTCTAAAAATACATTGTATCGAGAATCTGTCACGCTCAACGATCACATTCTCCTTTCATCACGATTCTTTTCTTTCACTTCTTTATCTCCTTTTCTAAGTACACGATCATACCTCATTACACTATACTTCATTACATTACTATTCGCCACGATATATAATAACGCGAGGAAAGAAAAGGAAGAGAAAGAAGGAATAAGAAGAAAACGAGGGAAAGAGAAAGACAGGGGAAGATTACGTATGAAAAATGACAGCAGAATGAAACATTCAAGTGTCTTTATGCTACACATTTACCAAACTATGCTATATTTTGTAGTTTATACAACACGCCTGTATGTTTATAAATTAACTTATTGATAATCTCCTCAGCCACCCGAGTTTTCCTTTCCCAACATGATCATCATTCATGATGCACATATACACATATGCATATTATACACGAATACATTATACATGCTCGCTCGCGGATGATTGCGTAAGTTTGGCATTTGCTTATAAAGTTAATTATCGACAACGAAAGACACGAATGATCATTACGGGTCACATCGACGTCGGCTCATATTGCTGCCCGACGGATCGTTCTTATTGTATCTTATGATTATAACAATGATAATAAAATCGTATGTTATGTAATAATTATATATTTTAAATTGTGATGAACGATCCTATGTCAACGTTGTTCTCACGGTGATAACTTTGCACGTACATGCGCTGTGACTTTGTGGAGAACCCATCATTTTCGTGCGATCGTAGAATGTAACCGAACATACCATCTCGAATTTTTATATTAACGATGCTCTTTCGGGAAAAACAAAATATATTTAAATATCCTGAATAAGCAGACTTTGATATATTCAGGATAATTAATGCGCGAATTGGTGGCTCGTAAATCTATTTTTATTGAGCAATTTGTATTATAATTGCATAAGATCTTGAAAAAACTTGTGCTTATTATTTAAATTCTCGAATCTTTTTTAAAATAGATAACACGGAACATTCGTTCATTTCAGTGACTTTATATTCTTTTTATGCTTTTCTTCATTTCTTTTTAAATAAAGAACATAATATTGTATTAAATACCAAAAACAAGAGAATATAATTAAAATCGATGGATTTACGGTCACTGTGAGCGACCAAAGAAATGCTACAAAAAAGAAACACATATACATGTCTTTAAGTCAGTTAGACCATAAATGGCCAACGGCCGCGTATTTCGAGCAGTTGCTTCACTAGGTTTGTTATATTTGGCGTGTGCTATGTGTCAGCCACGTGGCGTTGCCTCCTTGCGTACTGTTGGGAAGGGGAATGCACGTAACTCAATAGGAGCGAGCGAAAGTGCACGCGTGTGATACAGATTAAGAAATAGCAAAAATAGAGCCGCTACTCGATAAAATCGGTGCGCGTCCCGGTCGGCCGTTCTCGCTTTAAATCGCTCGCGTCTCAAGCGCTAAAATTAGCGGCCATCTCGCGCGCGATGCGCGGGAAGGATGCTTTTCGAAGGATATGTCGCTCTTAGAACGATTGGACCCACTGATAGCGTCCGACTTGCATCCCCAGCATCGTAAATGCTTCTAGTGCATCTTGGAAGTTTACCGACGTTTCCATTAATGGCCGTTTGTTTCACTTGTAATTCCTCTCGACAATTTTTCCATCTCAAATGGACGTATAATTCGGGCGAGATAGAGCAAGGAATAAATAAAACTTCTGAAATCGTAACGCTTGTATTGTTCATCTCTTATCGGATTTAATTCTGATTACGTTCGTCTAATGAATAATTGCTGTTCGTTTGACAATTTTTTTTTAATTTCCGGAGAACGATAAAAAAATCTCATATATCTCACATTTTAAAAAAACTTTTTATATTTAAAATTTATGAAGGTTTCTGAAAATACATTTTAAACGTCTTCAGATTTTATGAGTTTCTTTCAGAAATTGTAGAATGAGAAATCTTAGAATAAATCTTAGAATATTTCAGAATTCACATATAAGTATAAAGAATTCTAAAAAAGATGTATTTCTCTCTAATTTTTAGAATCAGTAAAAGATAATGAATAAGTTGAACTCAGATTAAAATTAATCTATTAGTAGAAACGGGCAGTATTTTTGATAAGTGTTCTAATTCGTATAAAAAATTTTAAAATTGTTTTTGAAAGGTTATAAAATTACACAGAAATTTTGAAAAATTCTGAAATTTTTATATGAAAAATATAAAAAATTTTATTAAGAATTCTTAAAAAATTTTTACTAGCGTCAAATATTGGTCAAATATAATATTTATGTCGAAAATTTTGTATCGATAATCGACAATTTCTTTTACTTTATAATTATCTCTAGATACTTTTAATTATCTCTAGGGTCTTCAAGACTCCGCTATAATCACAAAATACTCATGATCTTTAACCTTTTAACGGCGGGGAAATTTGAGTTAAAATCGACTTCTTATTAAACGTGAAATTTATAAATAAATTCAATGAATTTCTTATATGGAGTCCCCAACCTGGCTGCTGGTCCCTATATRGACCAGCCCCGCCGGCAAGGTAAAGTTTAATGTAAAAAATTTGGCGCGAAGGTTTGAGAGTATTTTCCTACGTAATTTGATGCGCTGAATACGGGAAAAATAGTAGAAAAAAATCCTGGTAGCATCCTTGACCTTGAATATCGCCATTTCAAGGTTAAATTTTTTTTTTTGCTATTTTGGCCTAAAAGTTGGTATACCCACGTTTTTTGATGCGCTGAGTACGAAAAGAATAGTCATATGTGTCGCAAATGTCACCCTCAAGAATATTTCAAGGACACCAGTTATTATACAGGGTGTCCCATTTGACCTTGAAATAGCGATTTTCAAGGTCAAGGATACTTCCAGGAATTCTTACACTATTTTTCCCATATTCAACGCAAAAAATTTTCCCTGAAAAAACATCAAATATTATGTGTCCCCTAGTTGGTCCATATATGGACCACTCCCGCCGTTAAAAGATTAACAATATGAAGATCAAAGCAAACTTGCTTAATGCCACGCTAGCGGCTGAAAAAAATTATTTTGATAATTTTTTTTATGCGCACAGTAAATCTAATACAAAATTCATTTCAAGGCTTTTATTGTACATATGTTTTAAGTAGCAATTAAAAATTTTTTCATATTTTTTTATGGCAAAATAGCGACGCCATGTTTAGACATGTATGTCTAAAAGATGTCTTTATGATGTCTTTAAGATGTCTATTAGAGGCTTTCTACAATAAGCCATAAGTCACAACTCATATCGTAC
The DNA here is from genome assembly GCA_037157785.1 of Cephalotes varians. Taxonomy (NCBI): domain Eukaryota; kingdom Metazoa; phylum Arthropoda; class Insecta; order Hymenoptera; family Formicidae; genus Cephalotes; species Cephalotes varians. The sequence continues at coordinate 44,219 of JANQDE010000099.1, read as the reverse complement.
TAGTAGTAAGTCAGAATTATAAGTATCATAAATATAATAAATCTTAAAGAATTTGCATCCACAATAAATCGTATTAGATCATTGCACCGTAACATTTCAGCCAATCAGAAAGAGTAGTTCTCAAGGTAAACGACAAGGCTATGTTTGCATGTTCTATGTTCATATTGTTTGTCTTTTTTAGTGTACATATTTTGAGATATTCATTCCATACTTTTGACCTTTTAATAGATAAGTTTGTTATTTATTTTAAAGTATATTTCAATCTGATTATTTCAGGTATCACATATTTGGCAGACATATATTGCTTTTTGATTAGTTGCCCTGATAAAAAAATACGATATGAAACGATTAAAATCGATAGGATTTCTATGTGTATGTATCGTTCTCTAAYAGGTCTATCGTTYACCAYGAAARTGTAATAATATAAATCCTAGCATATTTTATCGGTTTTAATAGGATCTGTTTTCTATATGGATAACACAGTAGATATTCTATTGATTTTAATCCCATGCTATCTGTCGCACGATATTTAATTCGAAATTAATACATTGATATGTATAGTTTCCTATAGGTTATTTCAAAGACAGAATTTATGATGCATATGGTATTCGAAATGAATAGTTTCCAATCGAGAAATCTCGGATACAGTAGTTTATCAGTAAATAATTGAAGATGTTCTACTCGTCTCTATYGTTAATTTCTCATTTGCCAATTCTACGAGAATCTATGCGAAAAAAACGATAGGAAGGAAATCGTTTTCTGTGTGGCATTTCTACACCGAATTACCTATGGGTTTATATTCGATTTCCCCGATACAAAGTCTAATTTTTTCRAACCGAACATACCATAAACGGGATCAAATCAGTAATAACATTGAACATGCAGATTACACTTGATATACCGTCTATTGTTAATACCGTATACCCAATTGAGAAATTCGGATTAAGATTCCGGATTAAAAACTATTAAAACAGATTGAATACAACAACGAAATATATTTTCAAAAACGATTGAAAAACGTATATACTTGTATATGATATTTCACATACAATTTGATTGAAAGCGTATCTATTAATGCAGATTATAACCGATATACCGTCTATTGTCAATATCGTGTACCCAATTGGGAAATTCGGATTAAGAAACCTGATTCAAAACGATACAACTTTTTCTATCTTTTTCTATCGTTTTTTTTTACCAGGGTGGTCATAATGTAATCTCAAGTTCTAAATCAAAAGAGATGGAAATTGGCCATCTCCGCTCAATCACTGACTACTGACTTATTATTGTCTTACGACACATTACTGACTGACTTACACCTAGCTTCCGACTTCTAATTTATGGCTTATTGTAGAAAGCCTATTAGACATGCGTGTTGTCTGGGTTGCGACTCATGTTTACGACTCTATCGGAAACAGTTACGATAATCAGAAGATGCATCCTACTTAGCAACACTCGCGGGCATCATTTGTCCTTGTTTAACATTTAATAAACAACAAGGATGAAATGTTTCCAACAGCATTGCGAATGTTAAGTAAAACGCAGCCTTTGTACTCAAGCTTTGATGCATAAATGGCTGTCTATAAGGCTGTCTATAAATCTTAAGCTATAAAATATAAAAGCTTAAGCTATATAATATAAAAATTGACTAATCACAGTCGAATATGGGGAGAATAATCGATTTCTTACTTAACATATTGCTAAGGACTATAGCACACAGAAAAACTTAAGCAGTAAAACTTAAGCGGTAAGCGAATCAGCCAATCAAGAATTTAAGGCCAAAACATAAGCAGTAGCAAATCCAAACTGTTGATTTTTAAAATTTTTTTGTGTGCCATGGTCTTAATGGAGAGATCTCTCCGCTTTGAAGTAAGTCGCTGCATGATCGAATGAGAAGATTTCTTGTCTCCCTTAGCAATGTGTTTTCTTTAAATATACTTTTTCTTTCATTATTTAGTCAATCTTGAACCAGTGATGCCACTGAGCGATCGTTTTGCAGCACAGCGAGCAGCACTACCTCCCACTCTTAAAATCATTTTTATATGCTCTTTAAGTCTTTTAAGTGAAGAAGATTATTCTACGTCGTTAGCGAAAAATGCGCGATTGCACGCGCGGTTGGCTAAGTGTTAAGACTTAATAGATCTATTGTAAACGGTCTTTAAAATAGCGCAAAACGTAACACGCGCTAATGCACAAATTTGAGCATAAAAACTTTTATGCTAGATCTATGCGAGTCTCAGAGTCGCAAGAGCGGTCGTGACAATAACAAGCGTACAACCAATAAGAAGAGTAGCAATAGTACCATTTATGATCGTTGATCGCAACCGCTTTGAATGAGTCTCATTCTAAGCTGTTTGTTCTTTTAAAACTATTTTGACACCGAATTATGCCGAATTACTTATTCATCAGAAGAGTCGAGCCGAATGTGCGCCCAAAAATTTTGAAAATTTTTAACAAAACTATTCGATTTTTTGGTGCTTACATTTAAATATTTTCTGATCGTACATATATGATTTCTGTGCTAATTATGAGAACTATTAGCTACTAGTCGTGGACGTAGATCCTTCACCCTCCACCATCTGGCACGAGATCTCATCACTGCATGTGCAGTGCAGCATGTATGTATGTACATACATGTGCGCTCAGCACTTTGATTTCGTGATACGACTCGAGCGCAGTGTTGGATAGGATAAATCTCATCGACTACGTGACTGATTTCAACAAACTCGTATTCCGATGTTGTTTAAATGCTTCTTGAGGGCTATATGTAAATATGTAGTAAGTCAACTGCAGATGCAACACATTAATAAGTTATTTACTTTTTATCTACAAATTGTAATATTTATTATTTAACACTTTGCTGTCGGATAATGTAATACGTTTTTTCAAAAACAAAAATTGAACGGTTGACGTAGTAGTACATTTTTTAAAAATAAAAACTAGAATAATAAAAAAAGGAAAATCGATTTTTCTGTATACAAAACTATATTTCTCTATACAAAACTTAAACTTAAGTAAAAGTTAAGTAATAGTTCCTAAATATTTTCAGAACGTGCTTAAAATATTGTTGTATATTGAACAACTACAGCTCGCTCTGAGCGTACGATCTTACATTAATCTCTCCCGCCAATAAAGTGTTAACAAAAAATTTTTTAGCATTTTCTAACATTAATTTTCTCATTTCCTATTCTTTTTTCATGAGTATAACAATACCCTTTATTTCAATAAGTACATACGTAATTAAGGTCTACTGTATTTGTTTCATTATATATGTCTCCTAAGAACACTCCCAATATTGCTATCACTGCTCGAGCGTCCGAATTTTGCTTTAGCACATACTGGCGATGATATACATATATATAGTAGGACTGTGGGATAAAACATTTATAATTCGGTTCAAGTAATCGTTATATCGAAACAACTGATTTCGAAATCGATATGCGACTCGATAATAGTTATACACTCAGTCAAAGAAAAAGCGGTACAGCAGAAAAGTTGGAAAAATTTACGAAACTTCAAATGCTTGTAACTCAGTAAATAACTATGAGGTATTTAAAAAACGAAAATGAAGCTTGAAGTTTACTTTGAGAAAATTTCTATATTTTAAAAATTTCTATATTTTACAAAATTAGTATGACACCATTTGATAGAGCAAAGTTTCAGCTTTCAGAATCTGTTTTATAAATTACGATACGATGATTTTTAATAGAGTTATGAGCAATCAGAATCCTTGTTTAATTTAACTTGCGAATAACTTCCCGAGCAGCACAAATTAGTTGGCCAACCGTTGTCCAACGTTGGTCAATCATTGGTTAACCGTTGCCCAAATAATTTGTGCTGCTCGGGTTAAGAATAAAAAATCGTAGGAACATTTGTAAAAAACGTTTTTGTAGGAAAAGCTTCAAATTTTCACAATAGATAGTCAAAAATTTTCTCAAATTTAATTTGGGCACGTTACAAACTAACAAAGTGAAAAGAAAATTTTCCATCTTTTTTAGCTCATAATTTTCTGTGTGTAAAAATTACCAAACTCACATAAATTCAAAAAAATATGATAAGTTTTTGAAAGTAGAGATTTCAAACTTTAAAATTCTTTTTTTTTAATTTAAATTTTATTCATTTTTTACGAAAATATTGTATATACAATTTTAAGCTAAAAAAACGCTACGAACTTTTGTTCCAACCCAATAGAAAAGTACGATCAACTGTACAATCATGAAAATTTGTGCGAATGGTGTGTGCGATATCGGTATAGTAGAGCAATACAAAGCGTGTTGTCCTTGTCACTTTTATTATCGACAATCGTGTTATCCTTGTCATTTCATTTTTAGTCTGAATTAGATATGTCTGTATTATCGACATCGTTCAAGTTCGACCGTCTGTCCAGCATTCTTCATAGATATTCATAGTCCATTCTTATTTTAAGATTGTCTTAAGTAATGTCTTAAGACGCTAATATGACTCTGTGATTGACTTATGACATCTTGAGAGTGTACGTAAGACGATCTTAAATATAAGACTCGACTATGAATACCGGCCCTTGATCGACAATTTAGCACGGACGCGTACCACATCTACTTCCGACTCGCTGATTTTGTCGACAGTGTCGCAAAATGGACTACGTGCTACGTAGTTCTATTTGAGAAGTGGATGTACTGGCGGTAGTGTACGAAGGATTTCGACAGTGTCACGAAAAAGACCGACTTGGTCGCTCTCAGGTTTCTCTCTGGTCGTGGTCGCTCTTTGAGCCAATGGGCGCGTTCAAGTCAGCAAAGCAGCTAGCCTGCTCGCCAAGCAATTGAACATGATTGGTTCTTGCTTATAGAGCCAACTAATTATATTAAATCGCTCGGCGAGCAGGCAAGCTGCTTCGTCCGGCTTGAACATGGCTATTGATTTACTCCAAATTGTAAGAACCAATAAATTGTTTTGGGGCAAAAATTTAATTGATTGTTCCTTTAGATTGTTCAAGTTTAGTCTGCCGTCTTTATGCGCAATGTCCATACCTTATATTCTTATGTCATGCTCAGTTCCACGTGCATCGTGCACCATGCATCTATTCCAAACGGCACCCGTCAAATGTCTTCTTAATTAAAGGATTTGCAAACTCAGAAATATGTATTTAAATTTTGTAAAATAGACTTTCTAATATTTTTTAAATATTTTTTAAAATACCTCTTTTCTTCCCTGATGAAAATAAAAATTGGAACGTAAGTCGAACGTGTAAGAAGAGTGACAGAAGCGTAAACGAAGCTTCTAAGAAGCGAAAATTGGAACAACAAAACGTAAAGGAAGCGTTAATGTTTTCTTTACGTTTCGTTTCCAATTTTCGCTTCTTAGAAGTTTCGTTTACGCTTCTGTCACTCTTCTTATACGTTCGACTTACGTTCCAATTTTTATTTTCATCAGAGTTATTATCATTTTTATATAATTACATTATTTCTTTTATACATAAAAATTAAAAACAATTGTATATCACGTTTATCTACATATAATAAAGTTCTATTTTACAATTCATAAATTATATCTTACAATTTATAAACTATTATTTTACAGATATTTTAAAAAATATTATATTAGTTAAAATATTATATTTTGAAAAAATATTAGAAATATTATTTTTGGAAAACGTATTACATAATTATAAAATATATAAAAAACAATTCATTCCATTCATTTTCATTCTACTTATTTTATTTTATACACGTTTTTTTATTCGTGTTTTTTATTACATTCATGGTTTGGTTGGAATAATAACATCGTAAAGTTCCATTTAACAATTAAGCTTTTATAATACCTATTGTAATACTTACGATAAATATTTTTATGATATTTAGGATTAATCTTTATAATCTGTTGAATCTAAGAGCATAAAAATATTTATAAATTATTTTAATAAATATTTATTAAATATTCAAGCAAATCTTATATTTTCTCCGATAACCAAATGTTTGCACGATAGCCACATAATGCATACACGCGTGCATGGCATACCGTTATTGTGATGTTAATTAATTCCTGCCCAGATAACAATATGTCAGCACAATGTCGGCACAATGGCAGCATTGTGCTCCTGCGTGACGTACAGGTGCCCCTGCTCCGGAACGTCATTGTTCCGTCACTGCGCTCAGCACAATGGTGGATCGCGTGTTGCTGATATGTCAGCATTATATGCGCGCATTCAGCCAACATTTTATGCATTTTTTATTGAGGTTTTTTTTTAAATAAAATGCGGTACAAAAGAATATAATTTTAAACATATTTTTATTAATATAATAGTATAATAATTAAATAATACATAATAATTAATATAAATAAAAAATTAAAGATGATATAAAAAACTAAGAATACGTAGAATTCAAGAATACGTAACTATTATAATAATATAAATAGAAAATTAAAGATAATATAATAAACTAATTAAACTACTGACTTCGATGACGTTCTGACAGGGTTTCTTCCCTGTCTACACGCACGTTGCTCCTGTAACACAAATGATAAGTCACACTTGATTAAAAAACATTTAATATAATGATTCCGTAATAATGGCACAATAATTACCGATGCTCATTGATTGCAAGGATGACGGGAACGACAATAAGCTGCTGATGTGTGCAGTGTTTACAAGAATAATAAGTTGTCCTCGTCGAGAAACTGTTCCCCAACCGATTGTGTCTCGCCGTTACTCTCGTAACCGTTGTTGTCGTCGTAATACTCCTCGTCAATATATTGGTTAGAGTAATCGTTATCCTCCTCAATATTTTGGCTGCCCTGCAGATCGTCGTCATACTCCTGTTCGCCGTTGTCCTGCGCGTTACTGTTGTTGCGTACAGGCGGAATATCCTCGTTCTGGACTRCTTCGACAATAGGAGCGTCGTCATTTACTGGCAAAAGAACGCGAGGCCGTTGTCGTAGARRCTGCTCCTCTTCCAGCACGTTCTCCGCAGGACGCCTCCTAGRATTTACAACCCTTTTTCGACGATAGGCCTTCTTAGCGTTCTTGATCGCTTTTGTCATGGCACTGACGAATCCATTTTTAGTGGGCTTCTCCAAAGCTTCTTTATTAAGATTCATAGCCTCTGTATAATAAAATAAAAATAATTAGAATCGCATAATATATACTTTATATCCGTATTAATTGSAAGTAATTAAAAATATGCGTACCTTCGCAAGCTGTCGCGAAACGAGTCGATTTTAAAGCCACCTTATTGCGATCGRTTCTGGAGCCATGCCAAGACAAATTGCAAAATAAATCTTCATTCAATTGCAAACAGTTTTTAAAATAAAAGCCTGCTGCATCATCACAATTCGCACCACCAACGTACGTCAGGTAACTGACCTAAAACGATTTTTTTAAGATTAGGAATAATAGAAGAAAAAAATTATTGAAAATGCGTATACTTACGACATCCTCGAAAA